>CM026895.1:3000229-3088627 GCA_015227895.2 Colaptes auratus
TGGTGCTGTGTCCCTGAGGATCACACTGTGCCACCCAGGATCACACCGTGCTGCTGAGGGTTGCTCTGTGCCACCCAGGATGGCTCTGTGCCACCAGGATCACACCGTGCTGCTGAGGATTGCTCTGTGCCACCCAGGATGGCTCTGTGCCACCCAGGATCACACCGTGCTGCTGAGGATTGCTCTGTGCCACCCAGGATGGCTCTGTGCCGCCCAGGATCACACTGTGCCACTGATGAGTATGGTGCTGTGTCCCTGAGGATCACACTGTGCCAGCAAGGAGCACTCTGTGCCACTGAGAATCACACTGTGCCACCAAGGATCACACCATACCACTGATGAGTATCTTTCTGTGTCCCTGAGGATTGCACCATGCCACCAAGGATCACTCTGTGCCACTGAGGATCACACTGTGCCACCAAGGATGGCTCTGTGCCACCAAGGATGGCTCTGTGCCACCCAGGATCACACTGTGCTGCTGAGGATTGTTCTGTGCCACCAAGGATGGCTCTGTGCCACCAAGGATCACACCGTGCCACTGCTGAGTATGGTGCTGTGTCCCTGAGAATCACACTGTGCCACTGATGAGTATGGTGCTGTGTCCCTGAGAATCACACTGTGCCACTGATGAGTATGGTGCTGTGTCCCTGAGAATCACACTGTGCCACTGATGAGTATGGTGCTGTGTCCCTGAGGATTGCACCATGCCACCAAGGATCACTCTGTGCCACTGAGAATCACACTGTGCCACCAAGGATCACACCGTGCCACTGCTGAGTATGGTGCTGTGTCCCTGAGGATCACACCATGCCACCAAGGATCACACCGTGCTGCTGAAGGCTGAACTGTGCCACCCAGGGTGGCTCTGTGCCACCGAGGTTTGAACCATGGCATCAAGAGTTGCTCTGTGCCATCGAGGATCACTTTGTGCCACTGAGGATCACACCATACCACCAAAGATCACTCTATGCCACCAAGGGCCACATCATGCCACCAAGGATCACTCTGTGCCACCAAGGGCCACATCATGCCACCAAGGATCACTCTGTGCCACCAAGGACCACATCATGCCACCAAGGATCACTCTGTGCCACCGAAGAGGATCACTCTGTGCCACCAAGGGCCACATCATGCCACCAAGGATCACTCTGTGCCACCGATGAGTACCAC
The DNA here is from genome assembly GCA_015227895.2 of Colaptes auratus. Classification (NCBI taxonomy): domain Eukaryota; kingdom Metazoa; phylum Chordata; class Aves; order Piciformes; family Picidae; genus Colaptes; species Colaptes auratus. The sequence continues at coordinate 3,001,400 of CM026895.1, forward strand.
TCTGTGCCACCGAGGATCACATCCTGCACCGAGGATGACTCCCTGCTACTAAGGGAGAGCCAGCAGCTGGCACAAACGCCGTCACCACCTCGTCACGGAGCCTCCCCCAGCAGGAGCCTCCCGGCCCAGCCCTCTGTCCTGCCGCGGCCCCGCACGGCAGCGCCTGAGCTGAGCCCTTAATAAGCTGTGATTCACACCCTGGGCTTAATTAGCAATTCCGTTAACGGTTTGCAATTCAGGCACGACCCTGATTGCATCCGAATGCTACTTTATTTCTTCTCTGCCGCTTGCATTCTGAGCACTAATTATGCCTCTTTGGATGCTAATTGCTTCCCAGCCCTCTGCCGCTGTCTTTCCCGAGCAACATTTATTTTTCATGCGTCCATGTGTTTAAACTAATAAAAGCCGGGAGGGGAGGGGGGGGGCGAGGGGAGGAGGTGGCGGGCAAGGCTCCGGCAAGATCAAACAGCCAGGAAGGTGAGCAGGGAACTGCAAGGGCTGCCGCCGCCGCCTTCCCCTGGCTCTGGAGGGGAGGAGGGAGCGTGGGAAAGAGCCTTCTCTTCCCTCTCCACCTCCTTCTCCGTTTCCCTCCCTTCCTCACTTCCTCCTCTCCCTTGTTCTTCCCCTCCTTTTCCAACTCCAGCCCTGGCTCTCCCCTACATCAAGCCCTCCCCCTTCCCCGTGGGGTGGCCTGGCCTGGGCTGCCGGGGCAGGCAGGGTTGCTGCCTTGCCACCACGGCCAGTGGCTCCCCCGCAGGCTGCTGGCTCCATTCTCCAGTGTGGATGGAAACCACAGCAACCAGGCTGGAGCAGGGAGAACACAGGGATGGGGAACTGCTTCCCAGGCTGGCTCGGCCTGGGGCAGGCAGGAGATGCCACTGGAGGGTGCAGGGATGAGCAGCGCCAGAGCCACCACGTTGGCAGGGCTGTGGGGCTCGTCCCTGTGCCACGGGGACCGAGCTGGGCTGCAGGCAGGTGGCAAGACCTTGTCCCCACGGCATGGCAGCCCACTGGGGATGCAGCCACAGCAGGGAGCCAAGGCAGGCCTCTGAGGTCCTGGGGCAGGGGTTGGCACCCCCTGCTCCTCAAGGGAGGCACCGTGGAGCCGGTGTTGGCGCAGAGCCTGAGGGCTGCCAGGATGGTGGGGCTGGGGGACCTCGGGGGGGCCCAAGCTGGTGGCCAATGTTGTGAGCACAGGGCAGGGACGCGCACAGCACCTGCCGGACCCAATCCTGCCCTGCGTGGCCTGTGGGTGCTGGTGGGGGAGCAATGGTTGCTGCAGGCAGCTTGGGCACAGCACTGAGTAGAGGAGCCAAGGAGCTTTTATTGCCCTCGATAATGACTGTATCACTAATGAGTATTTAATTAGCTGAGCCACTCTTGCTAATGGCATTGCATGGCTGTGAGCTGGGGCTCAGACGGTGAGCACGGTGCAAGGAGGGCTCAGGGCCATCTGCCTGTGCCCAGCAGCAGCCCTGGCAGCTGCTCATCCTTCCCCTTGCTGTGGCTTTGGGCTGCCCTTGCCTTGCTCTGTGCCTCAGTTTCCCCTGCACCGAGCAGAGCAGGGCCCTGCCCAGGGGACGTTTGGGCTGGGGGGCTGGTGGTGCCCAGGGCAGTGGAATGGGCTGTGCTGGGCTGTGCCAGGGTGGCTGAGGACTATGGACATGCAGGAGGGTCGAGGTGACCAGCCAAGGTCACATCCCCCAGCATCTACCCACTCACCCCTGCCAGCCCCTGGGTGCCCCCAGCACCCGTCAGATGAGACCTGAAGGGGGCACATCTGTGTTCTCAAACCTCTCCTGGCACTGCCCAGACCTGCAGTGGCACAGGAGGGCAAGAGTCACTGACACAGGCGACAGGAGAGCCACTTGCCATGGGCCAAGCCCCCCAGCATTAGCATTTTGCCTGGTGGCTCATGAATAGTTAACAGGGAGGGCCCCTGCAGCAGGGTCCCACTGGAAGCATAAATATTCATCAGCTGGGGAGATGCCAGCAGAGAGCAGCTGAGTGGCAGCTGCCAATCAACCACCCCAGGCAAGGGAGCTGTAACCCCGGAGCATTCCTGCTGCAAAGGATGGGCCCAGCGTGGAGCTGGGGTCCTGGGGGTCCTGCTGAGCTCTGCTGGCACCCACAGTGTGCTGATGGCTAATGGACTGATGGCCAATGGGGTGCAGGAGGTGGCACCGACCTGCAGGCACTGGGATTTGGAGCTGGCAGCTGGGATGTGGACTGGTTTGGAACTGAGAGCTGGAATTTGGGCAGGTTTGGAGCTGGGTCAGAGGTGGGAGCTGGAATTTGGGCAGGTTTGGAGCTGAGAGCTAGAATTTAGGGTTTTGGGCTGGGTCAGAGCTGGGATTTGGGCTGCTTTGGACCTGAGAGCTGGGATTTGGGCCAGTTTGCAGCTGAGATTTGGGCTGCTTCAGACCTGGGAGCTTGGATTTGGGCTGGTTTGGACCAGGGAGCAGGGAGCTGGACTGATTCCAAGCTGGGACATGGAATCTGGGCTGGATCAGAGCTGAGATCTAGGATCTGGACTGGTTTGGAGCTGAGAGCTTGGCTTTAGGCTGGCTTGGAGCTGGGGTTTGAGCTGTTTTGGACCAGGGAGCTGGGATTTGCAGTGCTTCAGGGCCCAGCACCTGACTCCAAGAGCAGAGGGGGAGATTGGCAGGCGTGGTGCCGAGGCTGATGCAGCTGCTTGCAGCTGGTGAAGGGTTAAATCGCTGCCGGGATGGGAGATTGCTGCCTCTTGATTAGCGCCTGCAATGCGGGCCATTAATGCAAGGTGTTATTAAGCAGCTGGCTCCCCATCGCCCTGCCCGGGCTGGCACTGGTGGAGGCCTGCTGGAGAGCTGTGCACCAGGATGCCAAACCCTCCCCGGTGGGGTCCCAGCTGCCAGCAAAACCCTCGTCCAGGGCTGGCTTTGGAGTCGTCCAAAGGGGTTTCTAGCCTGGGGCTGGGGCCGTGTGAGCACCTCCAAAGCCTCCTTGCTCCTGGACCTCCTTGCTGCAGCCTTCTTTATTATTTATTACAATATTTGGCACCTGGGTGAGGGGAGGAGGGGGGAGAACGTGGGATGCTGCTTGCCTTGGGTTCCTGCTGGCTGGCCCCCACCACCCCGGCGGCCCCCGGCCAATTAAATATCCATCAGGAACAAGGAAAACAAACTCAGGGATCCCTAACACTCCCCATTAAAAGTTAATAAGACAGCCAAGCACCTGCAGCAAGAGAGGCAAATTAAGAGCAGCACTTGGAGGAGCGGAGCAAACGGAGGAGGGAGCAATTAACAGCCGGGAAAAAGAGAAACAGAGATGAAGGGAAACAATGGAGGAGGGGGATGGGGGGGGCAGAGGGAGCGTGGGCACAGCTACACGTGCCGTGGGGGAGTCACTGGTGGCTGTGGGAGGGCTTGGGGTGGGTGCCTCTTGCTGGCTCCCTTTTGCTTTCTAATCACTGAATCGATAAGGCTGGAAAAGACCTCAGAGATCATCAAGTCCAAGCTGTCACCCAGCACCTCCTGACACCTGAGCCATGGCTTCAAGTGCCCCTCTTTGTGCTGGCTCCCTTCTTTGGGGGGGGGGGGTCCCCTTTTTTTGTCTGGGTTCCTTTTTGTCTGGCTCCCGTTTCTGTTGGGTTCCTTTCTCTTTTATTGCTGGGCCTCCTTTTTTTTTCCCCTGAATCCTCTTTTTCTGCTGGGTCCTTTCTTTTGCTGGATCTCTTTTTCTGCTGGGTCCTTTCTTTTGCTGGATCTCTTTTTCTGCTGGGTCCTTTCTTTTGCTGGATCTCTTTTTCTGCTGGATCTCTTTTTTCCCCTGTGTTCTCTTTTCTGCTGGATCTCTTTTTTTCCCCTGTGTTCTCTTTTTTGCTGGATCTCTTTTTCTTCTGGGTCCTTTTTTTCCCCTGCATCCCCTTTTCTTCTGGGTCCTTCTTTTCCCTGGATCTCTTTTTCTTCTGGGTCCTTCTTTCCCCTGGATCTCTTTTTCTTCTGGGTCCTTCTTTTCCCTGGATCTCTTTTTCTTCTGGGTCCTTTTTTCCCCTGAATCTCTTTTTCTTCTGGGTCCTTTTTTCCCCTGGATCTCTTTTTTTCCCTGGGTCCCTTTTCTGCTGGATCTCTTTTTTCCCTGGGTCCTTTCTTTTGCTGGATCTCTTTTTCCCCTGGGTCCTTTCTTTTGCTGGATCTCTTTTTCCCCTGGGTCCTTTCTTTTGCTGGATCTCTTTTTCCCCTGGGTCCTTTCTTTTGCTGGATCTCTTTTTTCCCCTGGGTCCTTTCTTTTGCTGGATCTCTTTTTCCCCTGGGTCCTTTCTTTTGCTGGATCTCTTTTTCCCCTGGGTCCTTTCTTTTGCTGGATCTCTTTTTCTTCTGGGTCCTTTTTTTTTTTGCTGCATCTCCCTTGTTTCTGGTTTCCCTTTTTTTGCTGGCTCCCCCTTTTACTTTCTGGGTCCTTTTTATTCCTGCTGGCTCCCTTTGTTGCTGGGTTATTTATCCTTTCTCCTGGGCTCCCCTTTTTTGCTGCCCCCCTTTTGTTACTGGATTTGATGTCTTTTTCTCCTGGGTCTCTTTCTTTCTTTTCCTGAGATTCCTTTTTCTTTCTTTCTTTAATGCTGTGTCCCCTCCCCCTTTTTTTTTGGTTGTAGCTGCTGCCTTCAGCACCCTGCCAAGACTTCCAGTGGTGCTCTGCTGGGTTTCCCCCATTTTCCCCTCAGAGAGGAGGCAAATCCTTGGGGGTAAATCCTGCTCCTTCCCAGCTCTCTCTTTCTCTGGCCAGCTGTGTGCTGTGCCTCCTCCCAGCTGGGATAATCCCTCTGGACCTCAGTGATGTCCCCCAGGCCCAGCATGTGCAAGAGTGACACCAGCAGCTCTGGCTCATCACTGCTGCTCCCCTCCCCTGCCTGCATCGATTGGATTTATTAAGCTATTAAATTATTTTGCTGTTTCAGAGCTTGGTCAATAAAAGCTGAAGCTATGGCAGGGAATGACCTTTCCCGTGGGCTGCTCTTGGGCATGAAACCTGCAGAGCCATTGACTGCTGCTGGCTTCAGCTGCTGCTCCAGGACCTTCCCCCCTCTTGCCTTTGGGATGGTTCCCCTGGCAATGGGGGTGGGGGGGAGCTGAGGCTGGCTTTGCAGCACCACGTTGGCTTGTGACTGCTGGTGGGATGAGGCAGCTGCCCCGAGACAGGCAGCAAGGTGCTTGCAGCTGGTGGTTGGGCAGGATAAGGGATGCTGCTGTGAGGTGTGATGGGCTTTGTGGTCCAGGAGCTGCTGGGGGAGTCCTGGTCTCTCCAGGTGCTGGGTTTTGTGTGCCTGGAAATAATTCCTGGAGCTGGGAGGGAGAAAAAGGGCTTTGGTTTGCTGCATTGGCCTTGAAACGGGGGCAGGAGGAGGAGGCTGAGGAGGCGGAGCCTGACCTCAGCACTGATTTCCTGCTGTCTTGCCCCATTTTGGAATCTGGCCCACTCCTCATCCCAGCAAGGGGATGGGACCAGTCCCAGGCTGGCTGTGCAATGGGGAACCTGAGTCACAGCACTGGGGAGGGCTCCTCCCTGGGGTTTTTGGGGGGGCAATGCTGAGGCTTTAGATCTGCTGTGGCTTTGGGAAGTCATCCTAGGGAAGCCAGCCCGTGCTGCATCCCATCACCATCAACAGGGGGGGATGTTTGCTGAGGGGGGGGTGTGTGTGGGTTGCAACCCTGTGCTCAACCATGCTGGAGGAGAGGCAGATGCTGGAGACCCTGCAGATCCAGCAGGGCTGGGCAGGATTCAATTTTCCAGCAGTTAGTTTGAAATGAGGTGGGGTTTGGGGTTTTTTCCCCCCCCCCCTTCTTCTTCTTCTTTTATGTGTCCTTCTTTTAAATTGGTTCTATCTCAGTCAGAAAGGGGAAGCTGATACCTCTGAATATGCAGGAGAATCCTTCCTCTGAGGCTTTAAACAGAAAGGAAAATGCTTTAGCTGTGACAATGGAATATTATTAGAATGGCAGTGGCAGGACAGAGGCTCTGGCTGCTGGCAGGGCTGCAATGAAAGGAGAATAAAACCCAAAAACCTTGAAAGCTGCCCCAAAGCTCAAAGCCCAACAGCTGCTCCCAAAGCCTCTGACTTTGTCCATTACAGAGACATTTTTGGAAAGGAAAAGGGGAGGGGGGAAAAAAAAAAACCCAACCCCAACCCAAACAACCCCAAACCATTTAAAATACCCAATCTTTTGGGGAGCTTTTTAGGCTTTCTCTTGGTCTGCCAGATGACTGAACCCCCTGATTAGGGCCTGAGGACAGTGCTTGGCTGTGGGGGGTGGGTTAGAACAAACCCTCCTTTGGCTCCAGCTTCCCCACGTGTGTGGTGGGAGCCACCTTCCCAGCTCAGACCCTGCCAGGCTTGGAAGGGGGGGAAGAGGGAGGCGGGGAGGGGGGGGGGGATGATCAGCTTATTAATAAACTTAATGAGATGAGTAACATTGGCTGCTGCTAATAAAAGGAGAGCAAGCTCCCATCTTTCACTGCTGGCCTCTGAATTACTGCATCTCGCCACCACTTACTGCTCCTGCAAAGCTTTTCCAGCTCCCAACCTGCTGTAATGTCATTAGCAACTAATTGATTTTCTCTCTCTCTCTCTTCCCCCACCCCCACCCCCAACATCTTGGCAAGATATTGAAGCAGGATCCTCGTTTTGCAATGAGATAAATGGACTGGCAGCGCTGCTGAGCTGCTGCCTGGCCCGACCAGCAGCCCAGGGCACTCCCCAAGCCTCCCATGGTGGAAGTTTGGGGTTCCCTCTCCCCACCCCCAACCTGTTTGTCTTGAATTTCAGCCCCTGGATCTGCTCCCTGCAAGGAGAAGGGCTGGGAAGGTCAGGAGTGGGATTGGGCTTTGTGGTGGTTGGTGGTGGAAAGGGTTTGTCAGAGACTTGCTAAGGTTGGAAACAGACCTCAAGGATCATCAAGGCCAACCTTCAACCCAGCATCACCATGGCCACCAAACCATAGGATCATTAAGGCTGGAAAAGACCTCTAAGGTCATCAAGTCCAACCAGCAATCCAACACCACTGTGGCCACTGAATCATAGAATCATTAAGGCTGGGAAAGACTTCTAAGGTCATTGAGTCCAACCTTCAACCCAACAACACCATGGCCACTAAGCCATAGAATCACTGAGGTTAGAAAAGACCTCTAAGGTCATTGAGTCCAACCTTCAACCCAGCATCACTGTGGCCTCTAAGCCATAGAATCATTAATGTTGGAGAAGACCTCTAAGGTCATTGAGGCCAACCTTCAACCCAACACACCATGGCCACTAAGCCATAGAATCACTGAGGTTAGAAAAGACCTCTAAGGTCATTGAGTCCAACCTTCAACCCAGCATCACCGTGGCCACTAAGCCATAGAATCATTAATGTTGGAGAAGACCTCTAAGGTCATTGAGGCCAACCTTCAACCCAACACCACCATGCCTGCCAAGCCATGCCCCTCAGCACCACACCTACAAACCTTTTGAACATCTGTAGGGACAGGGAACTGCTGGAGGGAGTCCAGTGGAGGCTGCAAAGCTGCTGAGGGGCCTGGAGCATCTCTGGAAGGAGGAAAGGCTGAAAGCCCTTGGGGGTGTTGAGCCTGGAGAAGAGCAGCCCCAGAGGGGAGCCGAGCAACGCTCAGCAAGAGATCAAGGGTGGGGGGCAAGGGGATGGGGCCAGACCCTTTTCAGTGGTGCCCAGTGGCAGGACAAGGGGCAGTGGGCACAAACTGGAGCCCAGGAGGTTCCATCTGAACAGGAGGAGAAACTTCTCAGCTGTGAGGGCGCTGGGGGCCAGGAGCAGGCTGCTCAGAGAGGTTGCGGAGTCTCCTCCGGAGCGCTTCCAACCCCACCGGGACAGTGTGCTCCCGGGCAAGCCGCTGCGGGCGCCCTGCTGGAGCAGGGTGGGGTTGGACTGGATGACCTCCAGAGGTCCCTTTTGATCCCCCCCCCTGCTGGAACGCTTCGGCACACGCCGTTCCGAGCTCTCCTTGCCAAGCGCGGGAGAGCCGGGGATGCCCCGGCGGCAGGAGCCCCATCCGGCGGGGATCTCCCTCGGCCCTCCTCCCCCGCACCGGGCAGGATTTATGCCGAGGCAGGGGGAGCAGGCAGCCGGAGGGAGAGATAAATTCGAATTATTTTTAATAAAACGGGGCTCATTTTTAATCAGGCCTAAGTTATTTTTTCTGTAGCCACCTCGCCCGGCGCGGGCTGCCCTGAGAAATGGAGAACGTTCATCTCGCGCTGCTCGCAAATTAATCCCTCCCTGACAGCCGGGGTGCTTAATGGAGATAATAACTATTAGTTCTACCCCAGACAGCACACTCATCCTGCCGGGCTGGGGCTTTCATTTGTCTCCCTGCATTAGACTAAGTCCTTCGACAGGCAGAGAAGCCCTTGAGAGAGGAGGGGCTGGGGGCGGGGAGGAGGGGCTGGGGGCGGGGAGGAGGGGCTGGGGGCGGGGGGGGGAGGGGACACACGTGTGTGTGGTTAAGCTTTCTGGCTGTTCCCACTCTCCATCCCCGTGGGCTGGGAGCGTCAGGGGAGACCTTGTTGCTGTCTGCAACTACCTGAAGGGAGGTGGGAGCCAGGTGGGGGATGGTCTCTTCTCCCAGGCAAGCAGCAGCAGAACCAGAGGACCTCCCAGGGGAGGTTTAGGCTGGATGCTAGGAAGAACTTCCCAGAAAGAGAGCTTGGCCATTGGAACGTGCTGCCCAGGAAGGAGGTGGAGTCACCATCCCTGGAGGTGTTTAGGAGGAGCCTGGATGAGGCATTTGGTGCCATGGTTTAGTTTTAGAGCCAGCTGGGGGTTGGTCTCTGCTCCCAGGCACCCAGCACCAGAACAAGAGGCCACAGTCTCAAGCTGTGCCAGGGGAGGTTTAGGCTGGGTGTCAGGAAGAAGTTCTTCACAGGAAGAGAGATTGGCCATGGGAATGTGCTGCCCAGGGAGGTGGTGGAGTCCCCATCCCTGGAGGTGTTTAAGAGCCTGGATGAGGCTCTTGGTGCCATGGTTGAGTTGATCAGATGGTGCTGGGTGATAGGTTGGACTGGGTGATCTCAGAGGTCTTTTCCAACCTAGTTAATTCTATTCTATTCTATTCTATTCTATTCTATTCTATTCTATTCTATTCTATTTGGAAAAGACCTCAGAGGTCATCAAGTCCAGCTTGGTGCCATGGTCTATTCTATTCTATTCTATTCTATTCTATTCTATTCTATTCTATTCTATTCTATTCATCACAGAACCATGGAATGGGTTGAAGTGGAAGGGATCTTAAAGATCAGCCAGTTCCAGCCCCACTGCCATGGGCAGGGACATGCTGGATGTGTCCATGTGGCTCTGGGAAAGGATGTTCAGCAAGGTTCAGTGAGACCCTCCCCAGAACCCCCAGTGCAATGAGTGCTTCAGGCTCTGTTGGTCTTTCTAGACCCTTGAGGTCCTACCTGACTGGATCTCCAGCAAAGTATCATAGAATGGTTTGTGTTGGAAGGGACCTTCAGCCCCCCCAGTTCCAACCCTCTGCCATGGGCAGGGACACCTCCCACCAGCCCAGCTTGCTCAAGGCCTCATCCAGCCTGGTCTGTAAACCCTGCTGTGGATACTAAGAATACAGAATTAACCAGGTGGGAAAAGGCCCTTCGAGATCATCCAGTCCAACCTATCACCCAACACCATCTGATCAACTCAACCATGGTACTAAGAATGAAGCTTCCACAAGTCCTCTGGGCAACCTGTTCCAGTCTCTCAGCACCCTCACTGTGCAGAGCTTCTTCCTAATGCCCAACCTAAGCCTCCCCTGCTCCAGTTTCAAACTGTTGCCCCTCGTCCTGTCACCACAGACCCTCATACAAAGATGCTTGTGGGGATGAAGGGGGTAAAAGCTCTACCCCAGGGGCTCTCCAGGCTCTGGTGAGAAGCTTTTCCATCCCCCGTGCTCACAGGGAGCTCGTCCAGCTCCAGCAACGCTTCAAAGGCTGGGAGAGGTTGGTTGGAAACGTGGCTTTGCAGAGGAAGAAGGGGGAGGAGGCAGCGATTACCGGCCCCGTGTCAGCGAAGTGAGGAGGGCAGGAGGGGATAGGGAGGACGAGGGCAGGGCGCTGAGAGCAGCAGCAAACCCTCCTGGCAGCGAAAATTCCCGGCGGCTGCTTCCTCCTGCTTTTAAGCAGCTCCTGCTGCAGCCCCAACGGCCCTCAGCTGATGGAGGGAGATTATCCCTGCCCGAGCGATGGGAGCGGGGTGGTGGCTCCAGGGAGGGAAAACCACGGCTCCACACTCCTGAGAGGGGACCAAGCTTCAGGGAGGGAGGGATGGGTGGGTGGATGGATGGATGAGGTGCTGGCAGAGGTGGTGGTGGAGTTGCTGGGCACAGGCAGCAACCATGTTCTGGGATCTCTCTGTACCTCTGCTGGGCAAAGGGATGCTGAAACACTGAGCCAAGCCATGATCTCCGGGTGCTTGGCCGCTTCTCAACCTCCTCCTGCCCTGAAGGCATCACCATGGGTCTGGCACCGCCTGTACCGAGGTCCAGCACCACCCATCCTCTCTGGGTGCTGCCACAGCTTTCTGCCTGCACAGGGCGGGGGTGCTCTGGTTGAGCTGGGGTGCCAGCGCTGCTGCCCATCTGGTGCCAGTTCAGGGCTCACGCTGGGTTTGAGGGAGCGGAGACTGGGCTGTGACCTACCCCTCACGGTCCCAGGGCTGCCAGCGTCTGCCACGGGGTTACTGTGACAGCAATTCCGACTCCAGCGCTGACGTGCAGATCACAGGGGCTTTGATCCAGGCTCTGTTGCTTTCTGCTGCCATTTCACATTCATCAGCTGCAGCTTTCACTTAAACCGGTGCAAAACACACCAACCCCCCTCCTAGTTATTGTTTAAAGGATGGCTCCCCTGAGGGGATGGGCGACAACACCCTCCTGTCCCACACCGAGGTGGAATCCGAGGCGATGAGAACAGCTCTCGGTGGTGTGCACGATCCCTGCCGTGCCCAGGATTTGGGATGCTCTCCCTGATCCCACAACCAAGATGTGAGGATTCGGTGTCTGGAGCCATCGATCCCGAGCTGATTAGTGTCTCTGCTCCCTCCGTGGTGTCCACGGTGGGTGCTCGAGGTGAGGTTCACACCACTCCTCACCTCTGTGCTCTCCACTTCTCCTGCTGCCACGGCTTGAAAAGGTTCCTTTAATCAAAGATAATTTGCTGCCTCGTTAATATCAGGTCTGATTATAAGGAACGAAAGTTCAGCTGAGGGAAGGCTGAAGAGAGGCAGCAGCTGCCCTAGCTCCCCTCGCTGCAGGCTGGGGAGGGGGCACGAGGGTCTCCTGGGGGGTCCCTGGCTAGTGAGGTTCTTTGTGCGGGCACTGAGAGGCTGGAACAGCTCCAGAGAAGGGCAGTGAAGCTGGGGAAGGATTTGGAGAGCAGGACTGGTGAGGAGCAGCTGAGGGAGCTGAGGTGGTTCAGCCTGGAGAAAAGGAGGCTGAGGGGAGGCCTTCCGGCTCTCTACAGCCCCCTGAAAGGAGGCTGGAGCCAGGGGTGGGGTTGGTCTCTGCTCCCAAGGAAGGAACAAGAGAAAATGGGCTGGAGTTGCACCTGGGGAGGTTTAGTTTGGACCTGAGGAACAATCTGTGTCCTGCAAGAGTGGTCAGGCATGGCACAGGCTGCCCGGGGAGGTGCTGGAGTCTCCATGCCTGGAGGTGCTCAGAACCCCGTGGCCATGGCACTTGGGGCCGTGGATTGGTGGGCATGGTAGTACCAGCAGGGTTGATGGTTAGACTCAAAGCTCTTGAGAGAGTTTTTCCCACCTCAGAGATTCTCTGACTCTATCCTATGGCCTTGGGGGTTCCACCCAGGCGTGGCCACCCCCCAGCAGTGAGCACAGGGACGAGCAGGGCTGCAGCAGCACCTGTGGGCTGAGCAAATAGCTCCAGCTCCTTGGAGAAAACCCTGTTGCTTCCTCCTCTTCCTCACCTTCCCCTGCTTTTCCCTTTGTGTGTGGGTACAGCCATAAATTAGAGCCTCTGTGAAGAAAACAACATCTGTTTATCCTCCTTGGGCATGCAGCTCAGAAAGGCAGAAGGAGAAGGTGCCTGGCCACTGCCCCACTTGGGTATTAATTTCTCTATCCCCAGGCACGATGGCTTCCTGCAGCTTCTGGATGGGGCTTCTCTGCTCCATCCCTTCCACTCCCTCTGGGAGGCAGGGCTGGAGAGCGACAGTTTTCATTCTCCAGGGTGCTGAAGGTGAAAAGAAACCCAAGCAAAGTCTCATCCCTTGGAACGCACAGGCTGTAAAACCCAAATGCCAAAAGAACCTTTAGCGAGGAGGTGCAAATTTATGAGGGCTGACCCCACTAAAACTCAGCCTCAGTCACGGTGACAAATGTTGGTGGCCCTCAGGTGCTAACTGTGAGCAGAGCCAGGGCTGGGCTGGGGAGGGGAAAGGTTTCTGCTGCTTTCTGGGCTGCACCCAAAAGATGGATCCCGGGTTGGAACCTGGGATCCACCTCCTGGCCTGGAGCCTGGGATCTCCCAGCAGAGATGGCAAATCCCCCGGGGAGGAAGCACTGAGGAGCGTGAAATAGATTAAGGTTAATTGGATCCAAACATCTCAGCTGCTTTATTTCCTTGCTGTCCAGGCAGGGTGGGAGGCTGAGCATGGCTTTGGTGCCTGGCTGTGGGGCATGAGGGCACATGGAGGTGCTGGGGGGGGATGGTCTTGGAGCTTTGTGCCCATCTTTGCTGGGTGCATGCTAGCAGCTGCTGTGCCTGCTCAGTGCCAGAGCCTTGCTGAAATGTCATGTTAGTCATGAACATTACTAAGGTGCATGTTTAATTAAATCTTTTATCCTTCCCCCCTCCCCCCATCCCCTTCCTCCTCCCTTTCCCCGGCAGGAGGCTGCGACCCAAGGCAGCTCCTCGGCTGCTGCCCCCCAAACGTCGGAGGAAAACAGAAAAAGCCCAAAGTTCCCTTCGAATATTAACTGCAATGAGATTGACTTAATTGAACATTTTTACGATGTCATACTCATTTCCCTTTTTAATGAGGTCCTTCTTCCAGAGCTGCACCAGAGCAGAGGGCTGTGGAACTCCGCTCCCCTCCCCACCGAAACGCCAGGAGGGATGCCAGGCTCCGGAGGTGCTGAGCCAGCTCCTGGCCAGAGCTGGGAGAGAGGCAGTGATGGGGCACAAGGGTAAACCCCCCCCCAGCAGTCCCAATGCTCAGAAAGGGTTTGGGATTTTATATAGGTTTGTTTTTACAGGGAGCTCTTCCTGCCCCTGTGCTCAGCACTGCTTAGGCCACACCTTGAGTCCTGTGTCCAGTTCTGGGCCCCTCAGTTGAGGAAGGGCATTGAGGGACTTGAAGGTGTCCAGAGAAGGGCAACAAAGCTGGGGAGGGGTCAGGAGCACAGCCCTGTGAGGAGAGGCTGAGGGAGCTGGGCTTGCTTAGCCTGGAGCAGAGGAGGCTCAGGGGAGACCTCATTGACATCTACAGCTCCCTGAAGGGAGGCTGTAGCCAGGTGGGGGTTGGTCTCTTCTCCCAGGCAAGCAGCACCAGAACAAGAGGACACAGTCTCAAGCTGCACCAGGGGAGGTTTAGGCTGGAGGTGAGGAGAAAGTTCTTCCCAGCAAGAGGAACTGGCCACTGGAATGTGCTGCCCAGGGAGGTGGTGGAGTCCCCATCCCTGGAGGTGTTCAAGAGGGGATTGGATGTGGCCCTTGGAGCTATGGTTTAGCTGTCAGGAGGTGTTGGGTGATAGGTCATGGGTTGGACTTGATGACCTCTGAGGTCTTTTCCCACCTGGCTGATTCTATGATTCTCTGTAAGTGGCAGGAAGAAGGAGGTGATGCCAGCCTAGCTGAGCACCACACTGTCCCTGCTGGGCGCTCTCCCTTCCCCAGCACCGCTGTCTCCCAATGGGGGGTTCATTGCACTTGGCAACACAACCAACCTCATAGAATAGCAACCCCCCAAAACCCAAAACCATTACATCAGGAGGATGAGAGATGAGCTGCAGCTTTGATTTAATGGCCTGCTGGCTCAGGAGGCCTTGGGGATTCAGGGTGGTGGTGGGAATTCATGGCTTTGGGCTGAGTGGGGATGCAGGAGCTGGATGGGGATGCAGGAGGTGGATGGGGATGCATGGGGGTGAGTGGGAATGAGGAGGTGGATGGGGATGCAGGAGGTGGATGGGGATGCAGGAGCTGGATGGGGATGCAGGAGGTGGATGGGGATGCATGGGGGTGAGTGAGAATGAGAATCTGGATGGGGATGCAGGAGGTGGATGGGGATGCAGGGGCTGAGTGGGAATGAGGAGCTGGCTGGGGATGCAGGAGGTGGATGGGGATGCATGGGGGTGAGTGGGAATGAGGAGCTGGATGGGGAGGCAGGAGGTGGATGGGGATGCAGGAGGTGGATGGGGATGCAGGGGCTGAGTGGGAATGAGGAGCTGGCTGGGGATGCAGGAGGTGGATGGGGATGCATGGGGGTGAGTGGGAATGAGGAGCTGGATGGGGAGGCAGGAGGTGGATGGGGATGCATGGGGCTGAGTGGGAATGAGGATCTGGATGGGGATGCAGGGGCTGGATGGGGATGCAGGGGCTGAGTGGGAATGAGGATCTGGATGGGGGGGCAGGAGGTGGATGGGGATGCATGGGGGGGTGAGTGGGAATGAGGAGCTGGCTGGGGATGCAGGAGGTGGATGGGGATGCATGGGGGTGAGTGGGAATGAGGAGCTGGCTGGGGATGCAGGGAGTGGGTATGGATGCAGGAGGTGGATGGGGATGCATGGGGGTGAGTGGGAATGAGGAGCTGGATGGGGAGGCAGGAGGTGGATGGGGAATGCATGGGGGTGAGTGGGAATGAGGAGCTGGCTGGGGATGCAGGAGGTGGATGGGGATGCATGGGGGTGAGTGGGAATGAGGAGCTGGATGGGGATGCAGGAGGTGGATGGGGATGCATGGGGGTGAGTGGGAATGAGGAGCTGGATGGGGGGGCAGGAGGTGGATGGGGATGCAGGGGCTGAGTGGGAATGAGGAGCTGGCTGGGGAGGCAGGGACAAGGTGGGGATGCAGGGATTGCACAGCCCCAGGGCAGGCCCCCTTGTGAGATGGTGGTGGGTTTGCATCCGGCCCCTCCCTGGCACCATGAGCACAGGGCTGTCCGGAGCATCCCTTCACCGTGTGGTCCTGCAGCCACCGCCCTGCTAGGAGCCTCTTGGGCGTGGCCACCCTGTTAGTGACAATATCAAAGACCACACTGGGTGAGCTCCATCACCTCCCTGCCCCTCCCTGCTGCACGAATGCAGGGATCCAGCTTCTTTTTCCACAGGATTGACTGAAAGGGCAGGAGGAGGCTGCTGGGGAGGGGGAGAAAGGTGGTGTGTGGGGTAACAGCACCAAGGGGCACTCTCTGGCTGTCTCCTGTGGGGGTCTGCTTGCGTTTGCTGGGGACCAGCTCCCACATGCTTCCCGCGGGAGCTGGGTGGGATGGGTGCCTGGCCCAAGGCTCCCCAAGGCTGGACTTGGGAAACTGGGGCATCACAAGGTTTGCACCTCGTGGTTACTCCACGTTTGCCTCTCTCCCTCCGGGCTCCGAGCAGGTATTTTGCTGGGGAGAGCACTTAGTGCATTAGCAGCGGCTTCCCGGAGCGCGCGGAGCCGGGGCGGTAATTAATCATTCATACAGCTCAGGGACCCCTGGCATCGTTGGAAGGGAGTAATTACACCTCTCCCTCTCCTCTTCCTCTTCCTCACCGCTGCAGCCTCGCTCCCCCAGCCCGACGAGCAGGGAAGTTTTGACAAGGTGATCAATGAGGTCCGCAGCAGCGGTTGAAAGCAGGGCGGGCGGGGGGGGAAGGGGCGGGGGGGGTGTCAAAGTGAAGAGGAAAAGGAATTAGAGCAGAAAAAAGGGGCCCGGAGGAGGGAGCCCTACCTAATGGAGCAGCCGGGCAGCAGGTTGTGGGAATAAAAGCTGGGATGAGGCTGTGGAGCTGCTGACCCCTCGCTGAGCATCCCGTGGAGGCTGCCGGTGATGCACTGCGCTGCTTCTGCTGCCCGTGCCGGCAGGCGCGGGGTGGGAATGTGTGGGGTCGCCCACGGGATTGCCCGTGGGAAGCATTTGTTTGCACGTGGGCCCTGGGAGAAGGAGGCTGGGACCAGTTTCATGGAGGGGTGATCCCAGTTAACACCAGTGCTGGATCTGCTGCTGGCTGCAAAGATGCTCTGAGGTCACTGGTGTGCAGTTTCCCTTCCCACAGCTTTCCTGCAGCTGGAGAGAGGGGATAAAAAAAAAAGAGGATAATTTGGGATTGAATTTGCTTCTCCAGCTGCATGAGGAGCCCTGGGTTGGGATCAGTGGGAAGCACACACTGGAGGGGACAAGAGATGCCGGGGGGGGGGGGGGACTCAGGTGCAGCCGTACAGGTTGGAGCTTGAACTCCCTCCTCGGCTCCAGCCTGAAACCTCAGCAGGCAAAAGAATCCTTCAAAAGGGAAGGGGAAAAAAAAAAGAAGAAGAAGAAGAAGGAGAAGAAGGGGGGAAAAAAATATAATTCTTAGTGCTTAAAAATGCAAATAACATGGGATGCTGAATGTCCTTATTTGTCTGTAATTGCAAAATTCTTAGACTCAATCAGCCAAAGATAAACTGTGCCATTTAGGAGCAATTTGAAAGCAGACAGGCTGAAAACAATGGGCCGGATTCGGCTCCGGGGTGGCTCAGGAATGAAGCCAGCATCCCTGGCTGGATCAGCTGGCCCGGCCCGGGATTGCCGCGCTGGGGAGTGCAGGCAGAGCAGAGCAGTGCCTGGCACCACCCCTGGAGGGTTCAGAGTTTCAGTCAGGGCTGGAAGGGACCACAAGGATCATCTAGTTCCAACCCCCCTGCCATGGGCAGGGACACCCCACACTAGAGCAGCCTGGCCAGAGCCTCATCCAGCCTGGGCTTAAACACCTCCAGGGACAGGGCCTCAACCACCTCCCTGGACAACCCATTCCAGGGCTTCAGCACTCTCATGGGGAAGAACTTCCTCCTCACCTCCAGCCTGAATCTCCCCACCTCCAGCTTCATTCCATTCCCCCTAGTCCTATCACTCCCTGATAGCCTGAGAAGTCCCTCCCCAGCCTTCTTGTAGGCCCCCTTCAGGTCCTGGAAGGCCACAATGAGGTCACCTTGGAGCCTTCTCTTCTCCAAACTGAACAGCCCCAACTCCTTCAGTCTGTCCTCACAGCAGAGCAGCTCCAGCCCTCTGCTCATCCTCGTGGCCCTTCTCTGGGCACCTTCCAGCACCTCCAGATCCCTCTTGTAATAGGGGCTGCAGAGCTGGAGGCAGTACTGCAGGTGGGGTGAGGTGTTCAAGAGGGGACTGGCACTCGGTGCTAGGGCTTAGTCACGAGGTCTGTGGTGACAGGTTGGACTTGATGATCTCTCAGGCTATCAGGGAGTGATAGGACTAGGGGTTCACAGGATCAAAGAGTGGTGAGGGTTGGAAAGGACCTCTGAGGAGCACAGAATCACCAAATTAGCAGGGGGTTGGATGGACCTTTGAAGATCATGTAGTCCAGCTCCCCCTGCTAGGGCAGGATAACACAGAATAAATCACTCAGGTTTTGAGTGTCTCCAGAGATGGAGACTCCACAACCTCGCCAGGCAGCCTGTTTCAGTGCTCTGCCAGCCTCAAACTGAAGAATCTCCCCCTTCTATTTACATGGTCCAGTTTGTGTCCATTGTCCCTTGTCCTCTCACCGGACACCAAGCCCAATCCCACTGCCAGAGCAGGATCATGGAGTCACAGATTCATACAATGGTTTGGGTTGGAAGGGACCTTGAAGATCATCCAGTTCTAACCCCCTGCCATGGGCAGGGACACCTCCCACCAGTCCAGGTTGCTCAAGGCCTCATCCAGCCTGGCCTTGAACACCTTCAGGGAGGGGACATTCACAACCTCCTCAGTCAACCTCTTCCAGTGTCTCACCCAAAGCAGATCACAGTTGCAGCCTTACAACACCTAAACGGCCCCAAGCATCCTCCTGGATTGCTGCTGGCTGGGGGGGATGCAGCCAGGACAGGCACATCCTGCTCCCCCCCACCCCCATTTATTGAATGCTGAATGCTTAAGGGAAAAGAAGGTCCAGGGGACTCAGAAGATGCCAGCAGCCTCTTGCAGGCTGGCAGGAGCTGAGCCGGGGGGGGAGATGTGATTTATAAAAGACAATTTTCTTGGCTTCCTTGCTGCAGATAAATCACTTGGGGGACCGGCCCCGGCCATCTCTGCACCAGCCAGCACACGAAGATCCCCGGGAGGGAAGCGCCCCTGGCTCGGCTCCGCCGCGCTCGGCTCCTGGTGGCACCGTGTCCCGCCGCTGACAGCCGGCTGACAGCTCGGCGTTCGCGGCGCTCCCTCCTGCCTATAAATACAGCCCAGCTCCTCTCCGCTCGCTGGGAGATGAAGGTTTTGACTGGTTTGTCCCCGCCTGCCTGGCAATAACTCAGAGCAGGGCAGAGCCTTCCCCGAGGGCTCAAATCCAGCCGGTGCTCGAGTTCCAGCGCTGCCTCTGCCGGGAAATCCACCTGCTGCTGAACGGGGCTGGCTGCTCGTCCTTCCCTGGCTGCTCATCCTTCCCTGGGTGCTCAGCTTCCCTGGCTGCTCATCCTTCCCTGGCTGCTCATCCTTCCCTGGCTGCTCATCCTTCCCTGGGTGCTCAGCTTCCCTGGGTGCTCATCCTTCCCTGGGTGTTTTTCCCTTCCCTAGGTGCTCACCTTCCCTGGCTGTTCTCCTTTCTCTGGGTGCAATTCCTTCCCTGGGTGCTCATCCTTCTCTGGGTGTTCTCTCCTGGGTGCTCACCTTCCCTGAGTGCTCATCCTCCCCTGGCTGGTAACTTTCCTCTGGGTGCTCTGCCTTCCCTCGGGGACTCATACTTCCATGGGTGCTCACCTTTCCATGGGTGCTTCCCCTTCCTGGGTGTTATCCCTCCCCCTGGATACTCACCCTGCTGTGGGTGCTCTGTCTTTCATGGGTGCTCTCCCTTCCCTTGGGTGCCCATCCCTCCACAGGTACTCACCTTTCCATGTGTGCTCTCCTTTCTTTGGGTGCTCCTCCTTCCATGTACACTCTCCCTTCCCTGGCTGCTCTCCCTTCCCTGGCTGCTCTCCCTTTTCCATGGGTGCTTTCCCTTCCACAGGTGCCCTTCAGCCAACACTGGCACAGGTTGCCCAGGGAGGTGGTGGAAGCCTCATCCCTGGAGGCTTTTCAGGCCAGGCTGGAGGTGGCTGTGAGCAACCTGCTGCAGTGTGAGGTGTCCCTGCCCAGGGCAGGGGGGCTGGAACTGGCTGACCCTTGAGCTCCCTTCCAACCCTAACAATTCTCTGATTCTTTCCATGGCTGCCCTCCTTTCCCTGGGTTCTCCCTCTTCCCTGGTCCCTCATTCTTTCCTGCCCAGTGTGCAACACCCTCTAAATCCCCAGCAATACCTCAAGCTGCTCTGGCTCAGCAGCTCTGCCAGGGACTCCTCCTCCTCGGGGGCTTTCCAGGGGGCCAGAGGAGCGCAGGAGGAGGCAGAACATGGAGATAATGTTTTCAAACCTCTCACATTTCCCTTTTCTGAGCAGGCCTACAAGGCTGTAAACAAGATACCCTTTAAACACATGCTTCCCTGCCATCCATCACCACAGCCAGACTTTATTATGCTCTACTTTATATGTTATAAATTACATTTTAATGATAAATTCCACCATCCCCATGCAGAACCCACAGCCTCCTGGTGGTGGTGGTGGGAGGGAAAAAAACCCCCACAACAATAATAGATTTGTGGAAATTGAAGAGAGGGAAATGTATATTTATGAGGTTGGACAGTTTAGGGGGAAGGAAAGGGGGGGAGAAAAAAGAGGCATTTGGAAAGTGAAATATTTGGATTTATTAATTGCTTCCTATTTGAAAAGGTCTCTGTGTCTCTCTTTTTTTTTTTCCCCTGCTCAAAATGTCAACTCAGTGCAGCTGTGGAGGGTGGGAAGCTCTCCCTGCAGCTCTGGGGCTGGGTGGTGGGGCCTCACTGCTCTCCACGGCTCCCTGCAAGGAGGAGCAGCTGAGGGAGCTGAGGTTGTTCAGCCTGGAGAGAAGGAGGCTGAGGGGAGGCCTTCTGGCTCTCTACAGCTCCCTGGCAGGAGCTGGGAGCCAGGTGGGGGTTGGGCTCTTCTCTCTAGCAACAAGCGAGGGGACAAGAGGAGGTGGCCTCAAGTTGCACCAAGGGAGGTTTAGGTTGGACCCGAGGAACAATTTCTCTGCTGCAGGAGTGGTCAGGCTCTGGAAGAGGCTGCCCAGGGAGGTGGGGGAGTCTCCACCCCTGGAGGTGTTCAAAAGACATGAGGATGGGGCACCTTGGGACATGGCTTAATGGCCAGGGTGGGAAGGAGCTCAGGTGGAAGTGAGGAGCCCCCAGAATGGGCAGCAGCCAACTGGGGTTTGCAGCTGAGGTTGTGGGTTGGCAAAATGCCTCCAAAGTGGGGAACAAGCAGGGTGGGGGCAGCTGCTGGGGGGAGGGAAGCATCTCTTCAGCAGGGGAAGGGAAAGGAGAGACTTTCCCCCAGGTTGCTGTGACCCTGCCATGGTGCAGCAGGGCTGTAATTGGGCTTCCCATGGCAGTGTGCTGCTGCCAGGCAGCCCTAACGACGGCAGCTCGTTAGGGGCTGTGCTGAGCTGTGGGTAGGGTGCCCTGGGCAGGTGCAATGAGCTCAGGGCTGTAATTTGAGAGGCTCATGGAGAAGCTGGCGAGGGGGGGATGGATGTGAAGTGAAGAAGAGGAGGAAGAGTATTTTGGGGCAGGCAGCAGTGTGCATCCCTCCTCCTTGCACCATTTCTGCTCTCTCCTTCCTCCCTGGGCACAAGCATCTCGCAGATGCCAGGTTCAGCAGAGGCATCCCACAGCTCAGGGTCACATCCTGCACCACCTGAGATATTTGGGTGTCAGGATGAGGCTGAGTACCCAGATCTTGGGGTTCAGCCAGAGAAAAGCTGTGCCTGATGGCACAGAGGCTGCCTGGCTGAGCGAGGAGCTGGCTGCCAGTGCTGTGGCCCATGTGGTGCCAGGGGCTGTGTCTGCCACAGCGGGAGGGGACGAGGGCTCTCCTCCCCCCCAGCCCCTCTGCTGCCAAGTCGATGCTTTTGTCTGCACATCCATTACTGGAGCAGCTTTTGACTTCAGCGGAGATCGTGTCTCTGGCCTTCAGCAAATGGCTTTTTCAAGGTGAACATCAGCTTGCTGCCAGAGCTGAGGCTTTTGGAGGCTTTGAAAAGAGGCTCCTTTATTTGGTGGCAGCAGCTGGAGCCCCTAAGTGGGATCAGGGCCCCGTGGTGTGAACCCCTCAGCTCCTGCCTGGAGAAGCTCCCTGGAGGCAAAGGGGAAAACAGCACATGGAGGAAAAGATGAGGAGGAGGCACAGAGGGTGCTGAGGGAAGCTGGGGGCACAGAGGGTGCTGAGGGAAGCTGGGGGCACAGAGGGTGCTGAGGGAAGCTGGGGACACAGAGGGTGCTGAGGGAAGCTGGGGACACAGAGGGTGCTGAGGGAAGCTCAGGATACAGAGGGTGCTGAGGGAAGCTGGGGGCACAGGGGTGCTGAGGGAAGCAGTGAGCACAGAGACTCCCAGAGAATGTGAGGCTGTACCCATGGGACTGCCTCACCCCGAGGAGAGGAAGAGGCTGTTGGGGTTTGGAGCACAGCACAGGGGGGTTGCACACCTGAAGATGGAGCTGGGGGCAGCTGGGGGACAGTCAAGACAAGGCCAGTGTGAGCTGGGGTCCAGGATGCTGCCCCACGCCCAGCACTGCCGGTGCAGGGGGTGATGGGGAGGGGAGAACCTGGAGATCAAAGGGGCAGCGAGTGTGGAAAGGGAAACATTCTGACCGTGGTGCCAGTGGTGCCAGTGGTGCCACTTCAGTCCCACTGCCCAAGGGGCACAAAGTGCTGGGTGCCACAGCAGCCAGCCCTGGGCACGGGAGGGGGCTGTGCTGGAGAGCTCAGAGGGCTGATGTGAGAACACTTGGATGTCTTATGCATGAGCAGCCCTTCAGCCCATGCACGAGCACCCAATCCATTTGTGCGTGGCCACCCCGGGAATCCCTGCGTGAGTGCCCACTCAGTTCACACACGGGTGCCCCCTGCCCACCCTGACCCCCTCGGCAGCGCCTCTCAGGGTGCTGGCCCGGGCATGCCCCCAGGAGGCTGGCAGCTGGGGGAGGCTGGTGCTGAGTTTGCAGCCACAGGAGGGAGGATGGGTCCTGCCCTGGGAGCTCCCTTAGAGGATCTTCCACGGAATTCGAGGCTCCTTTGGGCTGGTTTGTGAACCTGGCAAGGGGGAAGGGCAGCTCCTGTGGGGCTTGGGAAGAGGCTCCTGACAGAGCTGCAGCTCACAGGGATCTGGAGCTTTGTGCAGGTGGAAGAGTCACCATCAGCAGGAGCCTGGGATGAGGGCATCAAGTCCCTCAGTGCTGGACTGCCTGGAGAAGGGGTTTGGGAGCACCTCAGGGAGCTGGGGTGCAGGGTAGAGAAGTGAGGCTGGGGTCCCCCTAGGTCCACGCTTGCTTCATGGCTACTTGAGAAGATCTCAGCCCCATGGTGAGCAGGGGAATGGGGTGGCTGAGAGCTGAGCACGAGGTGGCAGAGGCACTTCTGTGGGTCCTAGGCTCAAGCAGAAGGGACGAGCTGAAAATCCAGGACGGCAGCTGGCTGTGGCGCTGTGAGCTGGCGTCCGGCAGGAGCACAGCCCTGCTGCCCCCGAGGCACAGGGGGGTCTCCACCGGCATCACAGCCCTGCCGCACAGCCCGAAGCCAAGCAGCTGGCCAGGAGCAAACGCAGCCAGGGCGCTGCATCAGCCCCAGCCCTGCCAGCACCAGACAGTTGCCTGCAGAGAGGAGAAAGCCCCAGGGCTGGGCAGGGATCCCCTGCGAGCGCTGCAGCCCGCGGTCATGCTGCCATCCCGACGTTCCTCCACCAGCTGCTGGGGACAGGAGGCAGCTGGGGACACGCTGAGCTGGGGCTGAACCCTTCTCCCATCCCTTCCCTGCTTTCCAGCGTGGCTCATCCCTGGCACAGCCGCCCTCTTTCCCTGGTTGGGGAAGCAGAAGGTGAGAGCGAGCAGGCGGCAGGAGCTCTGCTCTGCCTTTGCCACCCTCCCCTGCCACCCCCTCGCTGCTGGGGTGAGGGAAGAACCTTCCTGGCTATTTTTGGGGTTGGCTTCCCGTGGAGCAGTTGGGGGAGAGGGAGGCAGCTGCATGGAATGGCTCCTTCAGCCATCTGGGTGCCATCTCCCCTGGGTGCCGCCAACCCCTTGACCCCAGCTCAGCTGCCGCTGCTGAGGACGGGGCCGGGAAAGGCGATGCCGGGGGGTGGCACCGGGGGAGGGGCACCGGGAGCGGTGGGCTGAGCGTGCTGGGGTGAAGCGAGCCGGAGGAAGCTGGGGGCAGGCGTGTGCCCAGCTGGCTGGGGCGGGTGAGCCGGCAGCACCTGGTGGGCTATATTTAGGAGGAATGTAGGGCAGGCTGGAGCATCCCAGGCGATCTCCTTCCCACAGCCTCTCTCGCACGGACCGCAGCATGTGAGGGCTGGAGCTGCCCGCAGGCTCTGGCAGACGAAGCAGGCAGCGGGGGGAGGGGGGTGGAAGGGGCTGCCTCGACCCCCGCGCAGATGGGGGCTGCCCGGGCGGGCACGCCGCAGCTCCTGCCAGCTGGCACAGCGCTCCCGAGGCTGCCTCCCAAGGGGCTCTCGGCGTGGCTCGGGGGTAAGGTGCACCCGGGGCAGAGGAGCCCTGGCGCTGGCGCTGGGCAGAGGGGTGCAGGGAGCTCCCTGTCTCACTGCTCCCCGCTCCTGCTCCAGCTCTTTGTCCACTGCCGTGTGGCTGGCAGCGTGCTGGCAGCGGGGTGGCACCGATCTGCTCTCAGCAGAGGCCTTTGTTCTGCTGCACCACGGGGGATGGTTCAGTCCTTTACTGCCATTAGAATCAGGGAATTGTCAGGGTTGGAAGGGACCTCAAGGCTCAGCCAGTTCCAGCCCCCCTGCCCTGGGCAGGGACAGCTCACACCGCAGCAGGCTGCTCACAGCCACCTCCAGCCTGGCCTTTAAAACCTCCAGGGATGAGGCTTCCACCACCTCCCTGGGCAGCCTGTGCCAGGCTCTCACCACCCTCTCGGGAAGAACTTCCTAAGAAGCAGGGAAGCACAAAGGAAGGTGAGGAAGGAAACATCACTCTGGTCCCCAATTCCTCAGGTGTCCAGCAGGAGAGGAGCTGGCAGTGGGAAGGGCCTGCCCTGGTGTCAGGCAGGATTTGGCACCCAGCAGGGTGCTGAGGGAGGGGGAAACCCCACTGTGGCTGGCAGATGAGTGGGTGCTGTGGGCATTGCTGACTGTTGGGCATCTCCCATCCTGCTGGCATCAATCCTGCACACTCCACATGGACACAGAGCCCTTTGCTAGCCATGGTGGGAGCCCCTGGCTGTGCTCTGGAAGCCTCTAGACCCTTGGGAAGGTGCTCCAGCCCTGGGACCACCCTTCTCTGTGTCTCTGTGCCCGTGCCCAGGCACTGCCAGCAGAGAGCTTTCAGCAGCTGAGCTCACATGGGAAGGGCTGAGGCTGCCTTTGCTGCAGGTCAGCCCCAAGCCCTCTCTGGGCTCTTCATTCCTGCTGCTTTCCAGCCCAGCAGCCTTCTCTGCTCCCTTTTGTCTGCAGCCTGTCCCCCAGGTGCCACCTCCCCTGCAGCAGCAGCCTGGCAGTGGCTGTCCCCAGTGCTTCACTTACCTGCTCCCAGCACAGCTTCCTTTCCCCTGTCTGTCAGTCCTCCCTCACAGCCTGGCCAGCCCAGCCTTGCATCTCGACTGTCACCTCCTCCTCCTCCTCCCACTGCTCCACCGTGCCCATGGTCCAGCTTCACCCCTCCAGGGTCCCAAACTGTCCCTGTGCCTTTGGGGTCCCCTCCTTTGTCACTCCTGGGGATCCACTGGCCTGGGGCTGAAGGGAGGAGCTGTGTCCTGGACCACGGCAGGGTGTGGAGGATGTCAGACTCCAGGGCCACCACTTTGGCAACTGTGGCATCTCTGGGGCCACCACTCACAGCTACACCCAAGGTCCAGCACAGTCTGCACCTTGGCTTCACGTCACTGGGAATCAGGTGAGCAAAACCTCTCCTCCTCCTCCTCCTCTTCCTCTCTCCCCTTCTTTTCCCTTTCCTCCCCTTCTCTGTCTCCTCCTGCCGTGGATCCAGGCTGTGGGTGCTGCACCAGTGCTGTGGCCTCATGCCAGTTCCACCAGCTTCCTGAAAAGCTGCTGGGAAACAGGAGCTGCTGAAGGACCTGATGGTTCCCCAGTAGGTGTGTGAAGAGGGAGAGGACACACACAGATGGGGCTGATGCTCTGCCAAGGTCTCAGCACCACCCATGACAGTTTTGGGGATCCATTTGTGGCCTTTTCCAGCTGCTCTTGGTGGGGACATGTGAATTGGACATGGGGGACAATTTCTTTCCTGCATGAGTGGGCAGGCATTGGAACTGGCTGCCCAGAGAGGTGGTGGAGTCACCATCCCTGCAGGGGCTTCAAAGCCATGGGGATGTAGTGCTGGGGGCCGTGGTTTAATGGTGCTGTTGGGTTGGTGGTTGGACCTGGTGATCTCACAGGTCTTTTCCCACCTTAATGCTTTGATTTTATGATTCTAGGGGTGGTGGTGTGGTGGGGAGGTCATCAGAGCTGGGGGACAGGGCTGCTCCCTGTCAGTGTGATGGGAGAGGGGAGGGAAAGGGAAAGGAGGAGGGGGAGGGGGGGGAGAAGAGGAGGGGGAGTGAGAAAGAGGGGGAGGGAGGGAGTTGGGGGGAGGAAGAGAGGAGGGGGAAGGAAAGAGAGGGAGGGGGGAAGGAGAGGGGGAGGGGAGAGAGGGAGAAGGGGAGGGAGAGAGGGAAGGTGAGGCAGAGGAAGAGGAGGAGGGGCAGAAAGAGGGAGGGGGAGAGAAGGGAGGGGGAGGGAGGAGGGGGAGGGAGAGGAGCCAGCATCAGGCTGGCTGCTGCCATCAGGTCTGGGAAGCGCGGGGAGCTGCGCTGGGTTTTGGCTGGAGGCCCTTTGCCAGGGCTCCTGGATGCCGAGAGCGGCTGCGTCTCGCTGGCTCGGCTCTTCAAATTCCAGGGAGGGAATTTCATCCCTGCCGCTGGTCTCCACCTCTGCAGGACCCGGCCGCCGCGGCGTGGCCGATGCAGATGCTGCCGATCGGGGCATTAAATTTAAAGAGCTGATTAAGTGCAATGAAAACCGTGTCAGCTCCTTGTCAGCCGGGAGAATGCATCGGGGCTGCGGATTAGAGGCTGAGTGACGGCCGGGGATTGCAGGCAGACAGCCGATCAATCACCGCCCAGCCGCCCCAGCGGGAAGCTTCCAGCTCCTGGAATGCTGCCTCAGGGAGGAAACAGCTCTGGGTGCTTTGTGGTCTCCTTCCCGGAGAGCTCATCTACAGCATCATCCTTCTCCCATCGCGTCTGGAGCGAGCGGTTCAGCTCCAACCCACTGGAAGGTCTCCAGGCATGCCCAGCGCCAGGCAGTGACGTTTCTCAGCCTCAAGCAGTGGAGCTGCTTGGCTGCTTTGCACAGAGCCACAGACTGGTTGGGGTTGGAAGGGACCTCTGAAGAGCTGGAGCTCGTCAAGTCCAACCCCCCCATGCCAGAGCAGGATCACCTAAAGCAGACCCCACAGGAACATGTCCAGGCAGGCCTTGGAAGTCTCCAGAGACTCCTTGGAAAGAAGCTTTAGAGTCCTTGGTTCTAAGGTTGGGAAAGACCTCCAAGATCCCCAGGTCCAACCTTCTACCCAACACCACCATGTCCCATCTGCCCATTTCCCCAACGCCTCCATGGATGGAGACTCCACCACCTCCCTGGGCAGCCTGCCCCAGTGCTCTGCCACCCTCAAAGCCAAGAATTTCCTCCTCATGCTCAGATGGAACTTCCTGTCTTCGAATTCCTGCCCTTTGCCTCTTGTCCTGTCGCTGGGCACCCCAGAGAAGAGTCTGACCCCATCCTCCTGACAGCCTCCCCCCTGTCAGCATTGACAAGACCCCCCCCAGCCTCCTCTTCCCCAGGCTCAACAGCCCCAGCTCGCTCAGCCCTCCCTCCTGTGATGGATGTTGTCAATATTCAGCTCTCAGCCCACACTCAGCCTTCTTCCCCCCTCAAGCAGGGGTCCTGCAGTGCCTGTGGCTGCTTGCTGCTGCTGGCAGGAGCTGCTGGTTTCTCAGCTCTTCACACCCTCCCTTCCCACCCCGCCTCGAAGCCTGCGTTCATCACACCTCTGCCAGGCAGGGGGGGAAGCAGGGGATGGGGTGGGCTTCAGCATCCCCCTCCCAGCCTGCACAGAATCACAGAAGTGGAAAGGATCTGGCGAGCAGAGAGTCCATCCGCAGCCTAAGGTCTCCCTGCACACAACTCTTGGGCCATGGCCCCCAGCTCACCATCACCAGGTGACAGCACCACCCCCCTGGGCAGCCTGTGCCAGGGCCCAGTGCCCCTTTCAGTGAAGGAATTGTTCCTCTTGTCCAACCTAAACCTCCTCTGGTGCGACTTGAGGCCATTTCCTTTCGTCCTGTCTTGTTCCTTGGGAGAAGAGCCCAGCCCCCATCCGACTCCAGCCTCCTTTCAGGGAGCTGCAGAGAGCCAGAAGGTTTTCCCCTCAGCCTCCTCTTCTCCAGGCTGAACATCCCCAGCTCCCTCAGCTGCTCCTCACCAGCCCTGTTCTCCAGACCTTTCCCTAGCCCTTCTCTAGACACACTCCAGCCCTTCGATGTCCTCCTTGTAGTGAGGAGCCCAAAACTGAACCCAGGATCTGAGGTGTGGCCTCACCCTTGCCCATGCAGGGCAGAAATCCCTGCTCTGCTCCTGCTCCCCATGCTCCAGACCCAGTGTGGAGATGCTGTGGGATCTTGCAGGTCTTGCAAGGCTTCAGCCACCTCTTATGGCAGAGTAGTAGGGGTTGGGAGGGACATCTGCAGATCAACTCCTTATCCTGCTCCCTTTCCCCACCTGGAAAACAGGCAGGAGAGCTGGAGGCTGATGGTGTTGGCACAGCCCGTGGTGCCCATCAGGGTGGACTCCCAAGTGGCTGGAGCAGGCTGGGGACTGGTTGGTAGAGCTGGGGACTGGTAGAACTGAGAGAGGTAGAGCTGGGACTGGTAGAGCTGAGACAGGTAGAGCTGGGACTGGTAGAGCTGGGGACTGGTGGAGCTGGGACTGGTAGAGCTGGGACTGGTAGAGCTGGGGACTGGTGGAGCTGGGACTGGTAGAGCTGGGACTGGTAGAGCTGGGACTGGTGGAGCTGGGACTGGTAGAGGTGGGGACTGGTAGAGCTGGGACTGGTAGAGCTGGGGACTGGTAGAGCTGGGGAGTGGTGGAGCTGGGGAGTGGTAGAGCTGGGACTGGTAGAGCTGGGACTGGTGGAGCTGGGGACTGGTAGAGCTGGGGACTGGTAGAGCTGGGACTGGTAGAGCTGGGGACTGGTAGGGCTGGGACTGGTAGGGCTGGGACTGGTGGAGCTGGGGACTGGTGGAGCTGGGACTGGTGGAGCTGGGGACTGGTAGAGCTGGGACTGGTAGGGCTGGGACTGGTGGAGCTGGGACTGGTAGAGCTGGAACTGGTGGAGCTGGGACTGGTAGAGCTGGGGACTGGTATAGCTGGGACTGGTTTGCTTTTAATCCTGGTGTGAGGAACTGCAAAGCCATCATCTGTTCTTTGGGGGGCATCCAGCCTTTCCTCTCTTTCCCTTGGCTAATTAATTTAATGGTTTTATGATTGCAAAGAGATTAGCTAGGAGATACATAATCTATATATAGAGGTATAGAGGGGGCTATAGATAGCTCATAAAAGTGAGAACAACCCCCACTCCCCTTGAACTGGGAGCTTGGGGAAGCAGAGGGGAGGCCCTGCTGTGCTGCAGGACGTGGAGGGAGTGTCTGGATCCATCTGGCTGCAAACCACCGGAGACTTGCTGGTGGCTGCCCCAAGACCGAGGGGCTTGCAGCTGTGCTGTGGGGGGTAGGAAGGTTGCTCTGGGACAGAGGGAAGGTCCTCAGCGCCGGCCCAGCTCTGTGATGGTGCTCAGGGCTGGCTGGGCAGCTCCTTGCCACTGTGTGTGTGTGTGGGGGGGTCAGTGCTGGAGCACTCCCCCTGCATGTGGCTGAGGCTCGATGCCACAGTCGCGTTGGAGCCTCCCGAGGCAGGGAGCTGCAGATCGACTTTGACAAACAGGGCCCCGGAGCTGCGGCTCGGCGGATGCAAATTACTCAGCAGCTCCCAGGAATCAAAACGCTGCCTGACAGCGTGCTGAGGGGAGGGGGGGGACACACACGATGGGCTGTGACACCCTGTCACATCCCCTGCCAGCAGCAGCTGCGCCAGGTCCCCCCCACCCCCCTCCCCCCTGCCGCCACCAGCAGCCGCCTGGCAAGTGGGGGGAGGCTGGGGAGCAGGCTGCAAGGGGCTCTGGTGCCACGCTTCCCACAGGCAGGTGGATGTGACAGTGGGGAGGTGACACAGGGAGGGCTGGGGATGATCAGAGCAGGCAGCAGACCCCCAGGGTCATCCATGCACCGAGGAGGATGTGTGGGGGCTGGAAGTTTCCCCCCCCCCCCGCCCAGCATTAAACTAAAAACTGCCTGAAACTACCATGGGATGTTGGGTGGTGCTCCCCCAGCCACACACACACGGAGACACCTGGAGCACCCCAGCTCATCCCAGGCACCTGGAGCACCCCAGCTCATCCCAGGCACCTGGAGCACCCCAGCTCATCCCAGGCACCTGGAGCACCCCAGCTCATCCCAGGCACCTGAAGCCTCCCATTTCACCCCAGTTCATCCCAGACAACTGGAGCACCCCAGCTCA
Organism: Colaptes auratus; assembly: GCA_015227895.2. Taxonomy (NCBI): domain Eukaryota; kingdom Metazoa; phylum Chordata; class Aves; order Piciformes; family Picidae; genus Colaptes; species Colaptes auratus. The sequence goes on from CM026895.1 coordinate 3,031,290, forward strand.
TCCCAGGCACCTGAAGCACCCCAGTTCATCCCAGGCACCTGGAGCACCCCAGTTCATCCCAGGCACCTGGAGCACCCCAGCTCATCCCAGACACCTGAAGCCTCCCATTTCACCCCAGTTCATCCCAGACACCTGGAGCACCCCAGCTCATCCCAGGCACCTGAAGCCTCCTACTTCATTCCAGTTCATCCCAGACAACTGAAGCACCCCAGGTCATCCCAGACACCTGAAGCACCCCAGTTCATCCCAGCTCAGTGTCTTGCCCCGCAGGGCTGGGGCTGAGCAGGAGATTAAGTTGGAAGAGTGGCTCAGAGCTGCGTGCAGGGCCGGGGTTGAAATCGGCCAGGAGCTGATAATGGAGGAGATGAAGATCTGGAAGAAGTCTCCTGGGGTCATTTTACAGATCTGATTTGCCTGGCACCAGGCAGGTAGAGCTTGCAGCAGAGCTCATTGTCAGCTGAGATTCAATTCACGCTCGGGAAATAAGCAGCAGTGAAGCTGTTCCTGGCTTGTGAGCCTGCAGCAGAGCCCTCCCCAGGGCCAGCCCCACGTGGGTCACATCTAGGGCTGGACACTGCAGTGCTGCCCAGGGTGAGCTGGACCAAAGAGCAGCTGTTTGCGTGGATAAAGGGAATTTGGTGCCTCTCCCCTCGTTGCAGGGGTGCCCAAGCCCAGCTGGCTCCACGTGCCTGGCCAAAGCCTGGCTGTGGGGCCATGGTGTGGTGCTGCTGGCATGGCCTCAGCCCTGGGGGTTTTGAAGGCCAGGCTGGATGTGGCTGTGAGCAACCTGCTGTGGTGCAAGGTGTCCCTGCTCATGGCAGGGGGTTGGAACTGGCTGAGCCTTGAGCTCTCTTCCAACCCTAACAAGTCTCTGATTCCATGGCCATGAAGCACCCCCTGGAGGTTTGGAGACCTGCCCCTGCCCCTGCCCCAGCCCCATGCAGACACATTTTACCTCGCTCCTGGGTCCCACAAAGTCCAAAGCCCTCCCAAACTCCAAGGACCAAGGAGGTGAATCCTTCAAAGGAGGATGGGAAATGAATGACAAGGGGAGAAGATGTTTGGAGCCAATCCCTTCTGGAGGTGGCATTTAAGCAGATGGAGGAGTGGAGCTGGTGCTGTCTGAGGAGGATGTGATGGAAATGTGAATATGGAGAGGATGCTCCAACTGCCTCCTGGGAGCTGGTTGCCCTCTGAGATCTTAATGAAACAGCAACTTGTGGCCACTGACCTGCAGCCAGCTGCTTGGAAAAATGCTGCAGGCCCTTTGGAGAGGGCAGGAGCCACTCTCAAGGCTCATGGAAGCCCTGAGCAGGGGCTCTCTGCGATTCCCAGGGAGGGAGATGGAAGCTGGGCAGTGCCAGGGCTGCCTCACTCACCGAGCCCTTCAGAAAGGCTTTTGCTGCCCTGGCTGCCAGCTGTGCCCAGGGGAACCTGGCACATGTGGTGCTCAGGTGACAAGTAGGCATTAAAAAGAAATTCATTGCAGTGAGGCTGCTGAGACCCTGGCACAGCCTGCCCAGGGAGGCTGTGGCTGTCCCCTCCCTAACGATGTTCAAGGCCAGGCTGGATGAGGCCTGGAGCAACCTGGGCTGGTGGGAGGTGTCCCTGCCTGTGACAGGGGAGCTTGGCACTGGATGATCTTCAAGTTCCCTTCCAACCCAACCCATTCTGTGATTCCATTCCAGCCCCACTGCTGCCTCTCTCTGGGACAGCAAAGTGGCTCTCGTGGCTGGACCACCACAGGGGCAAGGCTGCCATGAGCACCAAGCTGGGCGCTGATTCCTGGGGAGGGGCTGCTGCTGCTGGTGGTGGTGTTGGCATCACTAATATTTATCTATCAGCAGCTTGCAATTAGGCCTTTAGATGATGCTCCTGTGCTTGGCTGAAGCAGACAAATGCAGCTGATCCCTGCCAGGCTGGCTCAGGGATGTGCTTTGCCTCTCAATCGATGGCGGGGGGCTCGGTGAAAATTTTCCACGCTGCTTTTCCATGTGCTGCTGATCCCCCTCAGCCTGCTCTGCCGCCTCCTCGGCAAGGGGCTGCGAGGAGGGAGGGAGGATCTGGAGGGGAATTCCCCCTCCAGGCATTTTCACATGTCTGGGTTGTTTTTTCCCCCCCAGGCTTGGTGTCCTTGGTGGTGGGCAGGGATGGAGATGAGCTGGGCAGGAGGGAGCTGCTGGTGCAGTGCAGAGACACAGCATCAGAGAATCGGCAGGCTTGGAAGGGAGCTCAAGGCTCAGCCAGCCCCAACCCCCCTGCCCTGGGCAGGGACACCTCACACCACAGCAGGCTGCTCACAGCCACCTCCAGCCTGGCTGCAAACACCTCCAGGCAGGAGGCTGCCACCACCTCCCTGGGCAGCCTGTGCCAGGCTCTCACCACCCTCCTGGGCAACAACTTCTTCCTCACAGCCAATCTGAGTCTCCCCATTTCTAGTTTTGTTCCACCCCCCCCCCCAGTCCTATCACTCCCTGACACCCTGAAGAGTCCCTCCCCAGCTTTCTTGTAGCCCTCTGCAGATCCTGGAAGGCCACAATGAGGTCTCCTTGGAGCCTTCTCCTCTCCAGACTGAACAACCCCAACTCCCTCAGTCTGTCCTCACAGCAGAGCAGCTCCAGCCCTCTGCTCCTCCTCATGGCCCTTCTCTGGACACCTTCCAGCCCCTCCAGATCTTTCCTGTGATAGAGGCTCCAGACCTGGATGCAGTGCTCCAGCTGGGGTCTCACCAGGCTGGAGTAGAGGGGGAGAATCACCTCCCTCAACTTGCTGGCTATGCAGAATTGTTTGGGTTGAAAGAGGCCTCTAAGGTCAAATCTAACAATCAACCCAGCACCACCAGGGCCACTAAACCATGTCCCAGAGTGCCACACCCACAGGTTTCTTGAACACCTCCAGGGATGGGGACTTCACCACCTCCCTGGGCAGCCTGTTCCAGTGCCTGACCACTCTTGCAGGAGAGAAATTGCTCCTAATATCCAACCTAAACCTCCCCTGGCACAATTTCAGCCTTCCAGAGTGGGATCAGGCAGGACAGTCCCCACTGATGCCAGCTTGGGAGGAGGGCATCTCAATCCCTCCATTCCTGGAGACCCTCCACTAGCAGAGCATCCCCAGGTGCATCCTGCCAGGGCTGTGCATTCAGCAGGGCTGGGCAGGGCTCTGTGGTGCTGGATGCAGCAGGGCTTGTGAGATACTGGATGTGGAGAGGGCTGTGGGATGTTGGATGTGGAGAGGGCTCTGGGACACTGGATGTAGCCAGAGCTGTGGAGACCTAAATATGAGCAGGGCTGTGGGGTACTGGATGCAGCCAGGGCTGTTGGGTGCTGGATTCAACTGAGGCCGTGGGATAATGGATGAAGCCAGAGCTGCAGGATGCTGGATACAGCCAGGGCTAAGGGATGCTGGATGCAGCCAGGGCTAAGGGATGCTGGATGCAGCCAGGGCTAAGGGATGCTGGATACAGCCAGGGCTAAGGGATGCTGGATACAGCCAGGGCTAAGGGATGTGGATACAGCCTAAGGGATGCTGGATGCAGAGGGCTAAGGATGCTGGATGCAGCCAGCTGGGATGTGGGCCAGGGCTGGATGCTGGGCCAGGGCTGTGGAGACCTAAACACGATCAAGACTGTAGGATGCTGGGATGCAGCTGGGACTGTGGGAGGCTGGATGTGGCCAGAGCTGCAGGGTGCTGGGTGCGGGGAGGGCTGCGGGAGGCTGGATGTGGCCAGAGCTGCAGGGCGCTGGGTGCGGGGAGGGCTGCGGGAGGCTGGATGTGGCCAGAGCTGCAGGGTGCTGGGTGCGGGGAGGGCTGCGGGACGCCGGCCGCGGGACGCCGGCCGCAGCCGGGGCCGTGTGATGCCGAAGACATCCAACGCTGCTGCTCGGGAGGCTGGTGGCGCCGGGAGCAGCATCCCGGGCCCCGTGCAGCTGCTGCGGTGGCAGGAGCCGTCCGGGCTGCTCTCGGAGCTCTCTCCGTGCTGTTCCCCATCTGCTGGATTATTTCAGCGTTTAATTATTTACCGCGGGCTGTGTGGGCAGCTGTACAGAGGCAGTTATTGCTTAATTGAGCTACTTGACTCCAGCGCTGCCAAACCCGTAACGCGGCTGACAAAGAGATCCCCCCTCCCGGAGCAGCCCAGGGCGTGGGCACACCCCCAGGGCTACGGCTGGGCTTCCAGGGCACATTTGGGAGTGTGGGGGGGTGGTGTTCCCCACCTGCCCCTCCTCTCCCTGGGCACGCAGCTCGTTTCACCCCCAGGGCTGCAAAATCCAGCCCGAAAGGAGAGGATGCCCCAAGGGAGTGAGAGCTCAGAGCCCAGGGGAGTTGTTGGGGTGCAGGGGGGGGCTGAGCGTGGATGGCCCTGCAGTGGGTTTCTGGGGTGGCAGAGGCCTGCCGAGGAGCTGCTGGCATCCATCTGCTGGGCAGGCTCTGCCCTGGGGCTGGCATCTCCCCGGGCAGCACTGCTCTGCCCATCCCCAGCGATGCAGAGCTCAGGGCTTCCCCTCCAGCCGAGCTGGAAATGGGAAGGTTTGCAGCATTCCCCCTCCGTTTCCCAAAGGGAATCCAGCCCTGGGTTCTCCCTGCTCCTTCTGCAAGCAATTCCCTGTGGCCTCCCCATCTGTCACCAGGCTCAGCATGCCCAGGACAACTGTGTGGGACCCTCCCCACTCCCCCCTCCGGCTGGCAGTGAAGAGGCTCCATCCAAGCCTGCTCCAGAGAGCGTGGAGCTCCGTGGATGAGAGCTTGGGGTAATTGATATTATTATCAAATCCAGCAGGATGCAGATTGTCACAGAGCAAACAGCTGCCTGCTGCTCCTCGGGGAGCTGGGGAGGGGGAGACGTGGTGGCCACGGCTGCTCACATCTTCCCCTGCTGCGAGGCTGCTGCTGCTGGGAAAGAGGAGGCAGGATGGGGAACCCGCGGTGTGTGCAGCCCGGGGAGGCCTGCACCTCTGGCACCTGGCGGTTTGGGGTGGGCAGAGGTGGCTTGGCACATGCATAGGGGCTTGGGATGGGGCCCTGGAGCTGGCTGCATCCAGGGCCCACCACCAGTTCCCACCTCCTGGGTGCTCCCTCCGTGCTGTCACATCACAAGTGGTGACCTGTTGGCCTCTGAGGGCTGCTGGGACTGAGTGTGCCTGGAGGGAGCTGCTTCTGGTGTGTAAAGGATGGCAGCCAGAAGCTCTGGGGTGCTCCTCACCATCGGGGGGGGGGCCTTCACCTCGACTCAACCCATCTGTCACTTCACCCTGCACTGCAGCCTCCTCCTGTTGTCCCCAGGATGGCTGTGGTGGCCTGGATGGTGGGGACAAGGAGGTGGCCCTGGCCCTGGCATTGCAGCAGGTGGCTTGGGGGGTTTGGCATTTTGGAGGCTCTGGCTCTCACCACCTTTGGGGCCACGCCTTGAATCCTGACTTCAGTTTTGCTCCCCTCAATCCAAGAAGGACATTGAAGGGCTGGAGCGGTTCCAGAGGAGGACAACCAAGCTGGAGAAGGGTCTGGAGAGCAGGGCTGGTGAGGAGCAGCTGAGGGAGCTGGGGCTGTGCAGCCTGGAGAAGAGGAGGCTGAGGGGAGACCTTCTGGCTCTCCACAACTCCTTGAAAGGAGGCTGGAGCCAGGTGGGGGTTGGTCTCTTCTCCTAAGGAACAAGTGATAGGGCCAGAGGAAATGGCCTCAAGTTGCCCCAGGACAGGCTTAGGTGGATGAATTTCTTCCCCCAAAGGTTTGCCAAGCCCTGGCCCAGGCTGCCCGGGGCAGTGGTGGAGTTCCCGTCCCTGGAGGGCTTTCAAGGCCATGGAGATGTGATGCTGAGCTCCATGCTTAAGCCTGGAGTGGGTGAGCCCTGCGTGGTTGTCTGGGGGGTGACAGAGGCCAGCTGTGCCCCCTTGGGGTGTCTCCAGAGGCACCCCTGAGGCAGAGCCAGGCAGGCTGTGCCCCCGCTCGGGACGCAGTGGTGTGCGGAGCAATAAATTAATTAAACCCATCCAATAAAGCAGCACAAACAGCCCCAGTGGGATCCCTGCTGATGCACGGGCTGGTTACGTTTAGGTATTAATACCCTGACAGGAGGGCTTTAATTATCAAGCCTTTAAGCCTGGGTTTCTCCTCCCTGCTCTCCAGCGGCTCCCGGTGCGGCTCCCTGCCTCCCGCGGGAGCCGGCTGCCAGCTCCCGGGAGCATCCCTGCTCCCCGCCCGTGGCTCCAGCCCAGCCTGTCCCCTGCAGTCATCCTGCTCCACTGGGACCGTGGCAAAGGAGGATGAAACTCAGGGAGTGTGAGGCTCCTGCCGCAAGATCCAGCGCAGCAAAGCGATTCCTGCCTGATCCCACGGTGCCGCCGGAGAGCCGGGGGCGGCGGCGGGGAAAGGGCTGCCGTGGTGGGGGTTTTGATAAGCTGTTGATCAGCTCGGGCTGCTGCAGGGCTGTGTGGCATCTTGGCTTGAGTCAGGGAAAGCAGCAGAGAACGGTTGGGGTTAGCCTGGAGAAGAGGAGGTTCAGGGGAGACCTTATTGCTGCCTACAACTGCCTGAAGGGAGGCTGGAGCCAGGAGGGGGTTGGTCTCTTCTCCTAGCCAAGCAGCACCAGCACAAGAGGACACAGTCTCAAGCTGTGCAGGGGGAGGCTTAGGCTGGAGGTGAGGAGAAAGTTCTTTCCAGAAAGAGAGATTGCCCCTTGGGATGGCTGCCTGGGGAGGGGGTGGGCTCCATGTCCCTGGAGGTGTTAAAGCAAAGCCTGGATGAGGCACTGAGTGCCGTGGTCTGGTTGATCAGTTAGGGTTGGGTGATCAGTTGGACTTGATGATCTTGGAGGTCTCTTCCAACCTGGTTGATTCTGTGATTGGAAGGGACCTTAAAGATCATCTGGTTTCAAGCCCCCTGCCTTGGCAGGGACACCTCTCACCTGCCCAGGCTGCTCAGGGCTTCACCAAGCCTGGTCTCAAACACAGCCAGGGATGAGTTGTCCACAACTTCTCTGGGCAGCCTGTGTCTCACCACCCTCCTAGCAGACAACTTCTTCCTAGTGTCCAACCTAAATCTCCCCTGCTCTAGTTTCAAACCATTGCCCCTGCTCCTGTCACTTTATAAGCAGTTCTTCTCCAGCCCCCTTTCAGGTACTGGAAGGCCACTAGAAGGTCTCCCCAGAGCCTTCTCATCTCCAGGCTGAACAGACCCAACTCCTTCAGGCTGTCCCCACAGAAGAGGACTTCCAGCAATCACAGAATCATTAAGGCTGGAGAATCATTAGGGTTGGAAAAGACCTAAAGTCCTCAAGTCCAACCATCAACCCAGCACCCTCATGCCTACTAACCCATGTCCCAGCTAAATCTGTGCCAGTTGTCTTGGTGGGGAATCCAGGGAGGTTTGGGCTGGGCTTGGAATGTGGTGTGAAGGTAAAACTTGGCTTTGCCTCTACAGGCTCTCTCCATCCTGCCCTGGGCATGAGCATGTGGCCAGTCCCCGGTTGTCCCCTTGGCCTGAACCCATGTCTGGAGCCACCCTTGATAGCCCTGGACTCAAGTCCATCCCCTGGGAATGGGAAGAGGGAATTTCCCTGGCAGGGAGCAGCCCCTCCCTGCTCAGCCCTGGGCTCCCTCTTGCCCACACGGTCCCAGTTCCTCTGCCTGGTGCTGCCATCCTGGCGTAGATCCTGCTTGGAGCTTCTCCTCCTCACAGGATGGGATCCAGCAGAAGGCCATGCACAATTTAGCTGCTTATTAGAGGCTTAATAACCCAGGCATTAGGAGTTTGGAAATTAAAAAGAGAAAATAAGTGAGTGCTGTGCTCAGCAGGCTGGGTGAGAAAGGAGCAGCAGTGGGGGAGGCGCTGGGTGGGATTTGGTGAAGTTTTAACTGGAGGGGAAAAAAACCTCCTCCTGGGGCTGGAAGCAGAGAGGGGTGGTGGAGCAGCTCCAGTGCTGGGCAGCAGCTGGGGAATCCCAGGCTTTCCCAGCTCACAAAGGTGCTGGTGGCCAGGAGCTGCTGATCTTCCAAGCTGGCAACGAGGAGCAGCCCTGGCTGCTGAGGTGGGAGGGAGGGAGGGAGGGAGGGAGGGAGGGAGGTGTTTGTCACCCTGCCAGAAGATGCTGCTTGCTCCCACATGCTAGCTCGTGCAGCTAATTGTCTTTTAATTGTAATGAAGCTGGAGTCTGGCGTGGTGTAATTAGCAGCTTACCTGAGCCTTGCTGGAGCTCAGGGCCCTGTGCTGCAGGGAGGGCACCCTGGGATGCAAAGGGAATCCCTTGGGTTTGAGCAGCATGCTCAGGTGGGCAGGAGTGTTTAAGAGGGGACTGGATGAGGCACTTGGTGCCATGGTTTAGATGATCAGATGGTGCTGGGTGATAGGTTGGACTGGATGGTCTCAAAGGTCTTTCCAGCCTGCTTAACTCTGTTCTAATATTCTATTCTAAAGGACACCAGCAGCCTGGCCTGGACCAGCAGCAGTGTGACCAGCAGGACCAGGGCAGGGATTGTCCCTCTGTGCTCAACACTGCTGAGGACACCTTGAGTACCAGGCTCAGTTTTGGGGCCCTCACTCCAAGAAGGACATTGAGGAACTAGGATAGGTCCAGAGAAGGGCAGGACAGCTGGGGAAGGGTCTGGAGAGCTGGGCTGGGGAGGAGCAGCTGAGGGAGCTGGGGGTGTGCAGCCTGGAGCAAAGGAGGCTGAGAGGAGACCTCCTTGCTCTCTGCAGCTCCCTGAAAGGAGGCTGGAGCCAGGTGGGGTTGGGCTCTGCTCCCAAGGAACAAGACAGGACGAGAGGAAAGGGCCTGAAGTTGCACCAGGGGAAGCTCAGGTTGAACATTAGCAGAGACTGAGGGAAGTGAGGTTGCTCACCCTGGAGAAAAGGAGGCTGAGAGGAGAGCAAAATGCCAGTCCTGGGGGTCAGGCCGTGAGGCTCCCCGGAGGGGTCCCTGGGGCTGTCCCTGCTCCCCACCAGCTGCGGCGAGCTGTGGTAACACCAAAGCCACGCTCTTGGAAGGAGCCAGCTCTGAGCAGCCAGGAAAACTCCCTGTGCAGCTGTTTAAGCCCCATAAATTATGTCTGGGCTACCTGCAGAATGCTTAATCAAAGCAGCATATTTCACCCAACGCCTTGACTGATCTCCTCGCCGCTTTTAGGAGCTTCTTTCACGTCCTCTGTGGCTTCGATATGGATCCAATATCTCCTGCAGCGTCCAAAAGCCATAAAGATAACAAATGGGGGAACTGTGGCAGAAGTTTAGTGGCTGGGGAAAAAAAACCCACAGAAGCAGCACACAAACTATCAGCCCTGACAACTGTTTCTGGGGCAGATGCGCTGCAGGGCTCCGGCCCCCTGAAACTACCACACCTTCCCAGCAGGAATCCATCCCCCCCCAAGCCATACCTGCTCCTGCCAGCTGCCATCTCCAATGGAGAAGATGAGGTTTGGGTGTTATGAGCTCCCAGAGGGGTGAGGTGAGGCCATGGAGGGGCTCAAGGGGCCGGTAAACCCACGAGCAGCTCGGCACCTGTGGAAGAGGCAGCCTGCAAAGCTGCCAGGTGGGCTGGGAAAATATCCCTGTGGGGCAGGTTGGCCTCTCCAGCCTTGGATCTTGCTGTCCAGGGTGAAACTCAGAGACCTCCTTCAGCTTACAGAATGCTAAACAGCAGAGAGTCAGAGAACTGGTTCATTTGGGAAAGACCTCCAAGGGCATCCACTCCAGCCATCGACCCAACACCGCCATGGCCACTAAACCACGTCCCAGAGTGCCATGGCCACAGGTTTCCTGAACCCCTCCAGGGCTGGGGACTCCACCACCTCCCTGGGCAGCCTGTGCCAGTGGTGTTTCAGTGAAGAAGTTCATTCTAAACCTCCCCTGGTGCTGCTTGAGGCCACCTCCTAGTGTTCCCTCTCTTGATCCCCGGGAGAAGAGACCAACCCCCACCTGGCTCCAGCCTCCTTTCAGGGAGCTGTAGAGAGCCAGAAGAGCTCTCCTCAGCCTCCTCTTCTCCAGGCTGAACAACCTCAGTGCCCTCAGCCACTCAAGAAGAAGAGGGAATTGAGAGGCAGCAAAGGAGACACTTCCCAGGAGCAAGGATTTAATCACTGCAGCAAACGAAGCCCTGCTGGGCAGGACCCAGCTCTCACCACCCTGAGCAAGCCAGGCTCCAAAGCTTCTGCATTTTGGGGTGCCCAAGGATGGGCTGGGGCTCACTTTTTCGGTAGAGTGGGATGGATTTTCCATTGCTGCCCCATCAGCTGGCATTCCCACAGCTCTGTGCCCACCGTGCCAGGAGGGTGTTCACCCTGGGAATGTCCTGTAGCCCTCATCCTTCGTCCACTTTGCCATCCCCTGTCCTGCCACTGCCCACAGGTGACGTGTGGGTGACTGCCTGGTCGTGGCAGCTGCTGCTCTGGGGGGTTCTGATGTGTATTAAAGGAAGAAAAGTCAATAGGAAAGGGTCAGGAGGGGTGGCAGGGCCCATCCATCACGGGCGAGGAGCTGCTGCTGTAGCCCTGCCTTACCCTAGCTCCAGCTGCCCAGCACCTCTCCAGGTTCTGGGGGGATTTTGCTCCCCCCCTGCTCCCTCAGCCATTTGTCACCCAGCAGAGGGGATGGCAGCAGGGCTCTGGGTGAAGGGACAGGGATTTATGGGCTGCAGGGCTGGGAGCTGCAGGAGCAGAGGGGCTGGCAGCAGCTGGGCAGTGCAGAGAGGGCTCCCACGGCTGCACCCAGCTCTGATGCCCCTTCTGCTGCTGCCCCCAGACCTCTCCAGCCAGAGCAGTGCAGAGCCCATGAGGCTGTGCCACTGTGTGGGTGTTTTGGGGGCACTGATGGATGGAGGCTAGGGCTCAGATCAGCCCAGGGCTCAGTGAGGTCCTCCATCATCTGTGCTGATGGTGGGGGGCTGCTGGGCCAGCTCCTGGGTATCTGGGGAGGAAAAATGAGTGTGGACATGAATTATCCAGCAGGGGCAAGGCACTGCAAGACCTCAGGGACCTGGATGCTGATAGGGATGTCCTAGGGACTGTGGCATTCAGGCAGAGCTCAGTAGCTCCAGCCTCTGAGAATGATTGTGGTGGGAAGAGAACTCTGAGGCTCATCCAGTCCACCCACCAACCCAGCTCCACCAGTGCCACCACACCATGGCCCCCAGTGCCATGGCCACAGGTTTCTTGAACCCCTCCAGGGATGGGGACTCCACCACCTCCCTGGGCAGCCTGTGCCAGGCCCTGAGCACTCTTGCAGCAAAGAAATTGCTCCTCATGCCCAACCTAAACCTCTCCTGACACAGTTTCAGGCCATTTCCTCTTGTCCTGTGACTTGTTCCTTGGGAGCAGAGCCCAAGCCCACCCCCCTGGCTCCAGCCTCCTTTCAGGGAGCTGTAGAGAGCAATGAGGTCTCCCCTCAGCCTCCTTCTCTCCAGGCTGAACCACCCCCAGCTCCCTCAGCTGCTCCTCCCCAGCCCTGCTCTCCAGACCCTTCCTGAGTTTGGTTGCCCTTCTCTGGACCCTCTCCAGCCCCTCAGTGTCCTTCACGGAGTGAGGGCCCCAAGCAGAGAGCGCCTGAGCAGCCTCCCCAGCTGTCAGCGGGGCACAGGCTGCTGCTTGCAGCGTGGCACCAGCCCCGTGCTGTGGCGAGGCCGTGATGGAGGCTGGGCAAAACCAGGCACGCTCCGGGCACGGCCACCGACCCCGCGTGGCACAGCAGCCTGGCACCTCTGGCTCGGCTCAGCGCCCCTCTCTAGGGAGCAAGGGTGGCTTGGAAGGTGGCTTTGCCAGGCAGGGGAGGCGAGGAGAGGTGGCAGAGCTCCCGCCCGCTCCAGGGGCGGGTGCCTGTCGTTTAACACCGGTTAATGAGCACTTACAGCCTTATGTAAATTTGCTCTTCACTCGTACCCCGAGGAATCAAACACGAGCAGGTGCCTTTTTAACACCCCCCTCCCTTTTCCCTTTTAATCTCACCACAGATCCTCTTTGCTTTTTTCCTTCCTTTGCCTTTCATTTAGCAACAAAGCAGCTGGGAGATCACACCAAGTGCCGCATTCGGACTGGTGGGTGGGGGTTTGGAGGTGGGACACAAACCAGCTCCACACCCGGTGGGGCACTGAGGGGCTGCAGAGGGTCCAGAGTAGGGCAACCAAACTCAGGAGGGGTCTGGAGAGCAGGGCTGGGGAGGAGCAGCTGAGGGAACTGGGGGGCAGCAGCCCGGAGATAAGGAGGCTGAGGGGAGACCTCATTGCTCTCTACAGCTCCCTGAGAGGAGATTGGAGCCATTTAGGGCATTCTGCACCCCTCCAGAAGCCCTTTGACACCCCCTTTGCAAAGCGGGAAACCTCTGCCCTGGTCAGAACAGGACGACAGGCATAGAACCATGGAATTGTTTGGGCTGGAAAAGCTCTGTAAGATCACCCAGGCCAACCATCCTCTGACTCCTCCAAGCCTGGTGTTATGCTGTGACCCTCAGCACCACAGCTCTGCAGCTGAGAAACCCCTCCAGGGATGGGGATTCAGCCACCCCCCTGGGCAGCCTGGGCCAGGCTTTGAGAACCCTTCCAAGGGAGGAGTTTCTTCTGATGTCCAACCTAACCCTCCCCTGGTGAAACATGAGGCCATTTCCTCTTGTCATCACTCGTTCTGAACCCCACCTGGCTCCAGCCTCCTCTCAGGGAGCTGTAGAGAGCCAGAAGGTTTCCCCTCAGTCCCCTCTTCTCCAGGCTGCACAGCCCCAGCTCCCTCAGCTGCTCCTCCCCAGCCCTGTTCTCCAGAGCCTTCCCCAGCTTCCCTGCCCTTCTCTGGACTCTCTCCACCCCCTCAAAGTCCTTCTTGGAGTGAGGGGCCCAAAACTGAGCCCAGTACTCAAGGTGTGACCTCGCCAGTGCTAAGCACAGGGGGGGACAATCCCTGCCCTGGTCCTGCTGGCCACACTATTCATGATCCAGAGCAGGATGCTGGTGGCCTCCTTGGCCTCCTGGGCACACCCTGGCTCACCTTCCCCAGCTGTTGACCAACACCCCCCAAAGTTTGATTCCACCAGGCAGTTTCCAGCCCCCCATGAGCATCCATGGGGTTGTTGTGACCCAAATGCAGGACCCAGCCCTTGGCCTGGTCGATTGGCCATTGGGCTGTGCTGCCCAGGGAGGTGGTGGAGTCCCCATCCCTGGAGCTGTTTAGGAAGAGCCTGGATGAGGCCCTTGGTGCCATGGCTTAGCTGCTCAGATGGTGTTGGGGGATAGGTTGGACTCCATGATCTCGAAGGTCTTTTCCAGCCTATTCTAGTCAAGGGCTGCAGTCTGAGGAGATTGATGATGATCTCTGAGAGGGTTTTGGAGCTGTGGCCTTCCAAACAACAACCTGCAGAGAGGCCACACTGAGAAGCTCCAAGGTGAATGATGCAGCCCCAAAGCCACCCCGTGGTGGGCTCTGCTGGGTGGTGATGCCCAGGGCAGGGACAAATGGGCATGAGGGCTTGGCTTGATCTGGAGATTGCTGGATGCTGAGCTCAGGTTGGTTCGCCAGCCCTTGGCTTTGGAGCCATCTGCCTCCTGGAAGCACTTTTTTAGCTCCTTTCCTTGGTAATTATTCTTGATATGAGAAGGCAGCTCCTCAGCAGCAAGGAGGCCTGGGAGGAAATGTGTCAGTCAGTCAGCTAATGATTTTTTCTTTCTCTTTTTTGTGTTTTTTTTTGCTTGATGCCTTCTTTCCCTTCAAATGAAAGTTGGCTAATGGTTCACTGGGGGAAGGGGGGGGGGAGGATAGAGGGGGGGGGGAAGCAAAAAGAAAGGAAAAAAAAGGAAAAAGAAAAAAAAAGGAAAAAGAAAAAAGGAAAAAGAAAAATAGAGGAAAAAGAAAGAAAAAAAAAGAAAGAAAAAAAAGAAAGAAAAAAAGAAAGAAAAAAAAAGAAAGAAAAAAAGAAAGAAAAAAAGGGGAAAAAAAGGAAAAAAAAAAAGGAGAAAAAAAGAAAAAAAAGAAAGAAAAAAATATAATAATTGCTGCTGATTTCTCCAAACTGCAGAAAATGTATTAATGACACTTTTCAAGCCCAAAATAGCCCAATTTGCATTTAAATGCTCCTAATCTTTGCAAACTCCACTTGGTGTTTTCTTGCCGACACATAAGAGCCTGGGAGGCTGCAGCACGGCGCCAGCCCCGCGGGGGAGCTGCCCGGGGGGGGCAGGGGCAGGGCAGGGGCAGCCAGGGGGGGTGGCAGGGCACGAGCTGGAAGCTCTGCAGGTGGCACTAAAAGGGCAACAAAGCTGGGGAGGGGTCTGGAGCACAGCCCCGGGAGGAGAGGCTGAGGGAGCTGGGGTTGCTTAGCCTGCAGAAGAGGAGGCTCAGGGGAGACCTCATTGCTCTCTGCAACTCCCTGAAGGGAGGTTGTAGCCAGGTGGGGGTTGGTCTCTTCTCCCAGGCAAGCAGCACCAGAACAAGAGGACACAGTCTCAAGCTGTGCCAGGGGAGGTTTAGGCTGGGTGTTAGGAAGAAGTTCTTCATAGAGAGAGAGATTGGCCCTTGGGATGTGCTGCCCAGGGAGGTGGTGGAGTCCCCATCCCTGGAGGTGTTTAGGAAGAGACTGGATGGGGTGCTGGGTGCCATGGCTTAGTTGATTAGATGGTGCTGGGTAAGAGGTTGGACTCCATGATCTAATCTATTCTATTCTATCCCATTCTCTTCTCTTTCTATCCCATCCCTTCCCATCCCATCCCATCCCATCCCATCCCATCCCATCCCATCCCATCCCATCCCACTCTAAAAATGGGGTGGCAGTGGTGGTTTGCATCCCAGGGAGGGGAAGGGCCTGCAAAGAGGCTGAGCTGGCTGGGGGGCTGAGGTCAGGGTTGGAAGGGACCTCAAGGATTCACCTGCTTGGTCCCTGGAGTTTGGGAGGGCTTTGGACTTTGTGGGACCCAGGAGTGAGGCAAAATGTGTCTGCATGGGGCTGGGCCAGGGGCTGGTCTCCAAACCTCCAGGGTTGCTTCATGGCCATAGAATCAGAGAATTGTCAGGGTTGGAAGGGAGCTCAAGGCTCAGCCAGTTGCAACCCCCTGCCCTGGGCAGGGACACCTCACACTGCAGCAGGTTGCTCACAGCCACCTCCAGCCTGGCTGCAAACACCTCCAGGGATGAGGCTTCCACCACCTCCCTGGGCAACCTGTGCCAGGCTCTCACCACCCTCCTGGGGAACAACTTCCTCCTAACATCCAGTCTGAATCTCCCCACTTCTAGTTCTGCTCCATCCCCTCTAGTCCTATCACTCCCTGACACCCTCAAATGGTCAGACACAGGAGCTTCAGTGAGGCCAGGTGCTGAGTGTTGTGCTTGGGTCACACCAAGCCCAGGAGTGCTCCAGGCTTGGGGCAGAGGGGCAGGCTGCAGCGCCCCAGGACGTGCTGAGTGTCTCTGTCCTGTGGGGATAACCTGGAGGGTTAGCATCAGGGTGTCCCAGGCTCTGCTCTTCACCTCCAGACCCAGGGTCTGCCCAGGGCAGCCTGAAGCTGCTTCAGGTCTTGGCATCTGCAAAGGTTGGGGCTGTGAGTGAGCAAATGGGGGGGTGTGGGGGGTGCCAGGGCATCAGGTCCCTTTGCTGCCTTTAAGTGCCACTGGTATCGCTGGTGGCAGGAGGGATGATGCCAGGAGAGGTGAGTGTGAAGGGCTGGGTGGGCATCCCCTGCCTGGGGAGTGGGGTTGCCGCTGCTTTGCCCCCAGCCCCCTCCCCACACCTCCACCCTCCCCTCCACCGTGGCTGCTGCGGTTTAATTCTTCATCAGGCATAAATGTGCTTGGATTTGGGAGATCAGAACGGGCTCAGAGCTGTTGAGATTGGACTTTTCCCTGGCTTTGGCAGGGTAGAGCTGCTGCAGAGCAGCTGAGAGCGAAATCCTCCTGGTAGCTTCAGCAGGAGATCAAGAGGAGTCCAGAAATCATGATGAAGCCTTGGTCTAATCTTCCTCTTCCCCGGTAACGATCGCTCCCAGCTGCTCCTGCGTGGGCTGCCTGCAGAGCACTGGGGCCACCTCCAGATGGCAGGGGGGGAAACTGAGGCACGGGGCAGCAGAGCACCAGCAGCACCCAGCCCGGCTGGGGGGTTGGGGTTTGGTGGAGGATTTCCCTAGAGGGGGTGGCGTGGGGGTTTCTCCTTCCTCCCACCCTTTGGTTTTGGGATAAATAAAGGAAGGAGAGGGGAAACATTTCCTGCCCTCTGTGGAAAAAACCAACTTCTTCACACAAGGTAACTGTGGTGGGGATGAGTTTTGACAAGGGCTTGGAGTGACAGGATGAGGGGGAATGGATTGGAGCTGGAAGAGGGGAGATTGAGGCTGGAGATGAGGAAGAAATTCTTTGCAGTGAGTGTGGGGAGACCCTGGCACAGGTTGCCCAGGGAGGCTGTGGATACCCTCTCCCTGGAGGGGCTCAAGGCCAGGCTGGATGAGGCCTTGGGCAAGCTGGGCTGGGGGGAGGTGTCCCTGCCCATGGCAGGGGGTTGGAGCTGGATGATCCCTCCCGACCCAAACTGTTTGGTGCTGATTCTGTGATTTGTGCCCGGGGGAGCTGAGGCTGCTCCCTGCCATGGGCAGCAGCTTTTCCAGGAGGTCCTTTCTCTGCCATAAACCAAAAAGGAACTGCAGATGAGCTGGGATGGGTTTGCCCAGGTCATGGCAACCTGAGGGTCCCTTCCCCTCCCATCCAAGCAGGTTCCCAGGGACGCTCTGCGGCGTGCTCCAAGCCTCACCCCACGTTTTGGGTTGGGTGCTGGGGGTGCAGGGTGCTGGGGGAGCTGTGGGGGTGCTGGCTGCACTGGCAGCATGATGTGCTGCAGAGCTGTGCTCTACAACCCTCCAGGGCTTCTCTTGCCTGGCTGTGCTTTATGTGCAGTGCTCTGGGATCCTCTGTGGGCCTCTGACTCCATAAAACCCAAACGGCTGCTTTAAAAACTAAATGGAGGGGGAAAGAGCTCTCAGCTCCCTCCCTGCTCCAGGTCCTCTCCTGTCTCACTCCAGCTTTCCAATTCATTTTGCTCCTCTTTGTAGAGGGGCAGAGGCAGCTCTGACCTGGGGATGGTTGGACTTGATGGTCTCAGAGGTCTTTTCCAGCCTAGGCAGTTCCATGATTCCAGTTCCCGCTTCCAGGGTGCCCTGCGGAGCATCCCCAAGGCCCCCAGTGCCCTGTGCCACATTCTGGGGTCAGGACTCAGCACTGCTGGCCCTGATCTTTAGGAGGGGGAGGGAGGACACCCATGGAACCACAAAGGTTGCAAAAGACCTCTGAGATCGTCAAGTCATCACCGTGGCCACTAAACCGCGGCCCAAAGTGCTTGTTCCTCGAACTCCTCCAGGGATGAGGACTCCACCACCTCCCTGGGCAGCCTCTTCCAGTGCCTGACCACTCTGCCAGGGAAGACGCAGTGAGGGGACAGGACAGAGGTGTTTGAAGCTGCAGAGATGCGGTGCTGAGGGACGTGGTTTAGCCCCAGGCTTGGTAGGGGATGGTTGGACGGAGTGATCTGGTCCAGCTGGAAATGATTCTATGCCTGGTGCACGGAATGCCAGGGCTAGGGGCTCCTTGCCGAGCCCCTGTGCCCTTGGCACCTCCTTTGGCGAGCCCAAGGGCAGCAGGGGACCCTCACCAGCCCCTTGCTCCTCCCGAGGTTCGCTCCCCCTCTGTTTCCTTTGCAAACAGCTTGCCTTTGAAATTCAAATGGTGCCGGAGCCCTTTCCTCACCCTCTGCAGGAATATCTCTCTTTTCATCTGAAAATAATTAACAAATGAACAAAACTCCTGTGTGAAATTAAAATTCATGCCCAGAGGTGACCTTTGAAGCCCAGCACTGCTGCTGCTGGCTTGAGCTGAAGTTTTTTCCCTTCCTTTATTTTTTTTCTCACGCTCTCCCCTGCTTCAGAAGCTGCTTTACACCTCCTTTGCTCTCTCTCTCTCTCTCTCTCTCCTTTTTTCCCTTTTAATTGCATTAAATTGCATTCCTCCGGAGATGCTCTGCCTCCTCCCCGGTCCTCCTTGTCCCAGTGGGCTCCCAAGCCTCCTCCCAGCGAAGGGAATGGGCTCGGCTGGATGCTCCCCACGGGCTCCGGCGCGGCGGGCACAGCGTGTCGGGCTGTCTGGCAGATCAATAAGGTGATTAAATCCCAACCAGCCGGCCGTGGCCAGGCTCCATCTGGCCAGCTGGCAGTCGGACACGGGGCTGGGGTCAGCCACCACGGGAAGATAATTGTTTGTAATTGATAATGAAGAGCCACGAGCAGCAACTTCGCTGCCGGAGCCCCCCGCGGGCATTCGCCTGCCCCGCCGAGGGAAATTCCCGGCTCGATCCCAACGGGGTTGGAGCTGTCTCCTGCCTGCTCATTTGAATCTGGTGTTGGACTGCTCTGGATGCGACCTTCTCGGGCTGGCTGCTGGTAACTGCCGGGGGGGTGCAAGGTTTTGCCCCAGCGTTGCTCCCCTGGCCGAGTAGCTGCTTGCTGTGGTGGATCCTTCCCATATCCAACCACGGAGCATCTCTGGGACGGGGGGCACCCCTCCCCACACCCACCCATGGAGCAGCTGTGAGGAGGAGAGGCTGAGAGAGCCCAGGGGCTGTTTAGCTCGGAGCAGAGCAGCTGGAGAAGGCATCTTCTCGATGCATATAAATATCTCAGCGGTGGAGGTGCTGAGGGTGGGGCTGGGCTCTTCTCAGCGGTGCCCAGCGGCAGGACAAGGGGCAATGAACCAGAACTCGAGGGGTTTCACCTGAGCTTCAGGGGGAACTTCTCTGGTGTGAGGGTGGGAAGATGCCCAGGCAGCAGGTCTGCTCCGTGAGGATGCTCCTGTGGGGCTCCAGCTGCGGGCTCCCATCAGCTCCTGTCCTGCAGCCCTGGCTCTGGGGAGCAGCAAACAAGCAGCATCCCCCCCAGCCCCCTGCTGAGGCAGCAGGGCTCTGTAATTAAGCCAAGTGGGAAAGGTTGCCATGGCACCAAGAGCCAAGGAACGAAGCTGCACCTTTATAGCTGCTCCGGAGCCTCCAGCCTTCCCAGCCCCTCTGCCCTGCTGCTGGGATGCTGTGGGGCACAAAGGACCTTATGGTCCCCCCACCTCCCACCCCCCCAGCCTCTGTCCTGTGTCTGTGGAGGGGCTGAGCTGCAGGGAAGGGGTGGCTGGGCCATGGGTTGTGTCTTGTCCCTTCCCCAGGGATCTGGGGTTGATCCCTATGGGATCCCTGCTCCACCCCACTTTCCCCATGGCCCCACAGTGCCCTGTGCCATGGGCCCGTGGCCCTGTCCATGTGGGGCCCGCTGGGCTGCACTTGGCATGGTGCAAGAGCCTCTTGGTGGGGGGTGTCTGTGTCTGTGTGCTCTCAAGAGGTTTGTATGGACCCCAGCCTGGGGAGGCTTCCCCAGCACCCCAAACCTGCCTGCTGCTTGCTTCTCCCCCCACCCCCCACCTCCCAGGGCCTGCCATTGCCCTGATGGAGATGGCTCCATCACATCCTGTTGTCCTGGCAACAGCCAAGGATGCTGCTGAGGCAGCCCCGGACTGGGGGGGGGGGGGGGTTGCCCTTAACCTGAGCTCTCCACCCTGAGCCTGGATCCAAGGGGCCTGCTGCACACCCCAGCCAGCAGCCAGCTTCTGCCCCAGGGCCACAGGGACAGCCCCATCCTCATGGCCCTGGCTTGCTCTGCTCCCCTGGGCACACCCAGGACAGGGGCTCCTTTGGGCCCCACCGAGTTCCTGGGTGGGTTGTGGTTGTTCAGGGGGTGAGGAGCAAAGCAGGGCCGGCGGCACAGCAGGGTAGCAAGTAGTTAATGATGGACAGGCTCCCTGCCTGCCTGCCTGCCAGCATCCAACCGCTTGCTGTGAGGCTCTTCTGGGATTTCTCAGCCTCTAGTTGTGGGGTGGGGGTTGGCAGAGCCCTTTGGGGGTCCTGTCCAGGGCTGGGGGCTAGGTGTAGCTCCCCCCAGACTCAGCCAAGCCACCCATCTCCCCCTCCCAGTCTCAGCAGATCTGAAACTTCCCTGCTGGCTTGAAACCCTGGCAAGCAGCAGTTTAGACCAGGGGGGGGATGTTCAAATCACCTCTATCTGGGGGTGGGGTGGGGGATTTCTCCCACTTTAAACCCCCTTGGGGAAATTCCCTGTGCATGGAGCCAGCCTTCCACACCCAGTGTAATCTCCTCACAGCGGAGGTGGGGGGAGGGCCACACAGGCACAGCTCGAGGTGCTGGGTGTGATGAGGGGGGAGAGGCCTCAGCAGCTCCTGTGCCCAGCTAGGGGTCTGTGTAATTTTTTCCTGCCTCTGCCCCACATTTTGAGTCCATTTCTTGCCCTTTCTCCGGCCTTGTCCTCCTGTTGTGCTTCTGCTGGGACAAAAATAGCCAGAGAGGTGCTAAAATAGAATTAAGGCTCTTGAATATGGAAATGCTCTTTGTGCTCACCCTGGTGCCTCCTTCACTTCGGCAAGAACGATGCTCTCCTGCCAGCTCCAGCCCAAGGAGGTGATTCTGGGCCAGGGAACGCAGAGGGACAAGGAGCTGAGCTGCCTGGACGTGCAAGCTCCCCTCAGCACCCACATCTCTCTTCCCAGAAGCTCCTTTGAAGCACAGGATGGGTTGGGCTGGAAGGGAGCTTGAAGATCATCCACTTCCAACCCCCTGCCATGGGCTGGGACACCTCCCCCCCACCCAGGCTGCTCCAGGCCTCATCCAGCCTGGCCTTCAACACCTCCAGGGAGAGGGCATCCACAGCCTCCCCGGGCAGCCTGTGCCAGCCTCTCCCCACCCTCACTGGACAGGATTTCTTCCTGCTAGCCTTGTCCCTTCCAACCCATCCTAAGCGTCTCTGGCTGTGGATGCTGCTGCTCTGGAGGGAGGTGGGGGGGTTGGACTCAGTGATCTTCAGCAGGTCCCTTCCAACCCCTCCCACTCTGCGATTCCATGATACATCCACGCCTCAGCCTCCCTGTGTGACACGTGGGAGACCCCACGTCCCTTCCCATGGCCTCAGGCTCTCCTCCCCCCCATCTCCCCGGGGGCTCATGCTCTTCCTTCCCCCGGTCTGCTTTCTCTCCTCTGGGGAAGGCTGGGGGCCGTGGGTGTGAGCTCTGCCAGTCGGCACAGCTGCTGTATTTGCTCACACAACAGCTCTGCTTCCCCCTCCAGATTCTCCCTGCTCAAACTAGGGCGCAGCAGCGCTGCCCACGGCTCCTAATCCCCTCCCTCTCCAGCGGCATCTGCTGCTCCCAGCCCTGGGGGGGAGCAGAGGTGACCCTCCCGGGGTGCAGCACCCAACAGGGTCCAGTGCTGGCTTAGAGGAGGCTGGGTGCAGGATGGGACCTGCTGCTCTGTTTGCTCTCTGCCTGCCTTCCCGTGGGAGAGTGTGGGCATTGGGCCACGGTGCCATCCTGGGGCAGGTGGTGCCCGCCTTGGGAAGGAGCAGCAGGGCATCTCAGGGACCTTGCTGGAAGCTCCAAATCCTCTCTCCCCACCTGTCCTGGTTCGGGAAGGAGCATCAGGACATCATGGGGACCTCACTGGAGGCTCTGGACCCTTTCTCCCCTCCTCATACCCGTCCTGATTTGGGAAGGAGCGTCAGGACATCATTGTGACCTTGCTGGAGGCTCTGGACCCTCTCTCCCCGCCTCGTACCTGTCTCGGTTTGGGAAGGAGCATCACAGGGACGCTGCCGGAGGCTCCAGATGCTCTCTCCCCGCCTCACACTCGAGCAGAGCAGCGGGTCAGGGCCCCAGCGTGCCCATGCAGCCACCAGCTCGGCAGCAGGCGGTGGCAGGGCGGCGGGGAGGCGGCACAATCTGCATTTCAATGGGGGATATTTAAAGCCCGAGGCGGGTGGGAAGCGCAGGAATCAATTTCCCAAGTGGGAGGGCGGGCTGTTATTTTTATATATTATTGGATATGCAGCTTAAATCTGGCCCTGGAAAAGGGAGAGGAAACGGGGCAGGGTGGGGAAGGGAAATCACGTCCTGGAGTTATTTGCTCTGCAGCTACCGGCGCCGGTGAGCAGCCCCAGGCTGCGCCGTGCACCGTCCCTCTCCTGCCCAGGCTGCTGCGGGGGGGGCAGGAGGGGAGAGGGACTTGTGCAAGCTCTGGGTGAGGCCCCCGCTGCTCGGGGTGCAAAATGGAAGTCGTTGAAGCAAGGGAAGGCAAAGCTGTGGAGCTGTCATCAGTGCCCGAGGCTGCCCCACACAGGCACCTGAAGGGCTCTCTGCTCTGAGCATCCTCGGGGCAGCTGCTCGGTGCTGAGCATCCCCTCAGCTCTGGGCATCACCTTGGGCTCCAAGCATTCCTTCTGCACTGAGCTTTATCTTGGCTCTGGGCATCCCCTGGGTTCTGAGCATCCCTTCTGCTCCAAGCATCCCCTCAGCTCTGAGCATTCCTCCAGCTCCAATCACCCCTTGACCCTGAGCATCACCTCTGCTCCAAGCATCTCTTCCACACCAAGCACCCCCTTTGGTTCTGTGCATGCTATTAGCTCCAAGCATCCCCTTGGTTCTGGGTATCCCCTTGGTCCTGAGCATCCCTTCGTCTCTGAGCATCCCCTCCACTCTGAGCATCCCCTCCGCTCTGAGCACCCCTTCTGCTCCCAGCACCTCCTTCAAGCATCCTTTTGGCTCCAAGCATCCTCTCTGCTCCCAGCACCTCCTTCAAGCATCCTTTTGGCTCCAAGCATCCTCTCTGCTCCCAGCATCTCCTCCACTCCAAGCATCCCCACACATTTTGGGACTTCACTGGGTTGACCTGGATGTGTGAGGTGCTTCCCGTGGGGCTGTGCCTGCTCCTTCAGCAGTGGTGCCCAGTGAGAGGGGAAGGGGTGACAGGACATGGGGTAACAGGCACAATCTGGAATGGAGGGAGTTCCATCTAAACACGAGGAGGAACTTCTGTAACATCCAAGTGGTGGAGCCCCGGACCAGGCTGCCCAGAGAGGTTGCAGTGAGGTGGGGGTTGGTCTCCTCTTCCTTGTAGCAGGTGATGGAACGAGAGGAAATGGCCTGAAATTGTGCCAGGGGAGGTCTAGGTTGGATGTTAGGAAGGATTTCTTGGCTGCAAGAGTGGTCAGGCACTGGCACAGGCTGCCCAGGGAGGTGGTGGAGTCCCCACCCCTGGAGGGGTTCAAGAAACCTGTGGCCATGGCACTTCAGGATGCAGCTGAATGGCCACGGTGCTGTTGGGCTGACTTTGCCTCTGGGAAGGCCTTTCCAACCAGAACCACCCCATGATGCTATGATTCATCCTTGCAAGCCCTGGGTCGTGGCTGATGGCCACGCTGCTGGTGTGGGCTCAGGGGTTGGACTCAAAGTGACCTTAGAGCTCTTTTCCAGCCCAGGCACTCCCTTGAGCCTGTGAGAGGTGGTGGAGTCTCCACCTCTGCAGTCACTCTGAGCCCACCTGGGCGCGCTCCTGGGGGGCCGCCTCGGGGTGCCCCTGCCTCGGCAGCAGGGGTGGGCTGGGTAACCTCCACGAGGCCCTTCCAAGCTCGACCGCTGGGTGCAGAGTGCTTGCTGGGGGTGGGCAGAGGCTCCCTTGGTGCCGGCTGATCGTTGGGAGGCTCCTCCAGAGGCACTCCCAGCGTAGTCTGTGTTGTCTTGGACTGGTGGTGCTTCTGTCCCCGTGCCAGCTTCCATTAGCACCAAACCCGACTTATCTCCTTCCTTCCCAGCTCTTCCCTTTATATTTTTATCCTCCCCTCTCCCTTCCAGTCTCTCTCTCCTCTCCTCTCAGCCCCAGCACCGCAGTAATCATTCTCCCAGTCGTCATCCTGGTTGACACAGGGCTGGGGCTGTGACAGCTCCCAGCTACGAAACCAGGAAACCTCCCTTACGACTCCAGACCCCCAGGGCTGCTGGTGCCACCCTGAGACCCAGGCCAGCCTGATACCCAGGCCATCCTGAACTCACTGCCATTCTGAACTCACTGCCACCCTGAACTCGCTGCCATCCTGAACTCACTGCCACCCTGAGACCCATGCCATCCTGAGACCCAGGCCATCCTGAGCTCAGTTCCATCCTGACCACAGTGCCATCCTGACCTCCATGCCATCCTGAACTCACTGCCATCCTGAGCTCAGTTCCATCCTGACCTCCATGCCATCCTGAACTCAGAGCTACCCTGAGCTCGATGCCATCCCAGCCTCCCTGCCATCCTGAGCTCAGTTCCGCCCTCAGTGCCATCCTGACCTCCATTTCAGCCTGTCCTCAGTACCATCCTGACCAGCATGCCATCCTGTACACCATGACATCTTCAGCTCAGTGCCATCCTGGCCTCGGTGCCATCCTGGCCTCGGTGCCTGCCAGCCCAGGGATGCCCAGGTGGTCCCCTCTGATTGCTGGGGACAGCAAGGGGACATCCACAGGGACAGGGCTGTGCTGCTGCTGGCACCTTGCAGCTCCGTGAGGCCTTTGCCATGGGCTGCTCCCCTGGTTGATCTCACCAGGAGGTTGGTGCATGGATGGAGTTCTCATGGGGAATGGGGGTGACTGGGATGAGGAGAAGCTCGAGGGGGGCAGATTGAGACTGCAAATGAGGAAATCCTTTCCAGTGAGGGTGGTGACACACTGGGACAGGTTGCCCAGGGAGGCTGTGGTTCAAGGCTGGGCTGGCAGAGGTCAGACTCAGGACAAGGGCCAGGGGGTACAGATGAGAACACTTGACTTCAGGAGAAACTTCTTTGGTGTGAGGCTGCTGGAGGCCTGGAGCAGGCTGCCCAGAGAAGTTGTAGTCTCCTTCTCTGGAGAGCTTCCAACCCCCTCTGGCCATTGTGCTCCTGGGAAGGCTGCTGTGGGCACCCTGCTGGAGCAGGGGTTTGGACTGGGTGATCAAGGGCAAGGAGGCTGGGGAGGGGTCTGGAGCACAGCCCTGGGAGGAGAGGCTCAGGGGGCTGGGGTTGCTTAGCCTGGAGAAGAGGAGGCTCAGGGGAGACCTTCTTGCTCTCTCCAACTCCCTGAAGGGAGGTTGTAGCCAGGTGGGGGTTGGTCTCTTCTCCCAGGCACCCAGCACCAGAACAAGAGGACACAGTCTCAAGCTGTGCCAGGGGAGGTTTAGGCTGGAGGTGAGGAGAAAGTTCTTCCCAGAAAGTGCAATTGGCCATTGGGATGTGCTGCCCAGGGAGGTGGTGGAGTCCCCATCCCTGGGGGTGTTCAAGAGGGGATTGGATGTGGCCCTTGGAGCCAGGGCTTGGTTGTCAGGAGGGGGTAGGTAACAGGTTGGCCTCCATGACCTCGGAGGTCTTTTCCCACCTGGCTGATTCTGTGATTGATCTCCAGAGGTTCCTCCCAGCCCCCACCCCCCCTTTGCTGAGGTTCTGCGAGGAGCTGAGGCTGGGGGAGAGTGTTTGGTGCCTGAGCAGGGATTTGCAGTGGCTGTGCACTGGTTTGATTCCCTCTGATTTGAGGAGTGAGGAGAACAAAGGCTGCCGGAGCCGTAGCCAAGCGGCAGCTCTCGCGCCGCCGCCTTCCCTGCCGGCTGGCAGCAGGCTGAGCCTTCCTTCGTGGTGTTGGCTTTTGTGGTGGTTTTCTTGGGGTTTTTTCTTGTTTCCTCCCTCCCTCCCCTCCTTTCACTTCTCAAGCACCAGGTGATGTGGTTTTTACCTCCAGGAAAAGTTCTTCTCGGGTTGGAAGAGGTGGGGACAGGGTCTCAGTTGTGCTCCCGGGCAGGGAGCAGCATTCCGGGTTAAAGCCTCTTGTTGGGGGTTGTGTGTGGAAGGAGAGACCCTGTCAGGCTCCCTGACTCGTGGAGCTCTGCCGTGGTGTGGTGCCATGGCTTGGCACTAAGGATGGATGGACCTTGGGTGTCCCTCTTTGGGCTCCCCAGCAGGAGGAGTGACACATCCTGGGGTCCTGCTCAGCCTCTTTTCAGGAGCCGTCCCTGGGACTTGGCTCTGCTTTGTTGCCACCAGCTCCACGGGTTGGGGCTTGGCTGCATTGGCACTTTGTGCCAGGCCCTGGTGCCAGGGCACCATCCAGGCCTGCCTGGGTAAATCCCCTCTTGCTGGGTAAATAAACCCTGTGAAGCCAGGGGGCTGTGATGTGCTAACTGCTCGCTGGGTGATGGCAGTCACAGGGGGGTTGGTGGGACCTGTCCTGCCCAGGTGCTGGCATCACCTCCTGCCAGCAGCCCTGGTTGAGGTTGGGTTGGGTGGTGCCATCCCCGTGGGTGCCACAGGCATTGCTGCCACTTTGGGTGCCGCTCATGGTGACCATGGCACTGTCCTCTCCTCATCTGTGCTTCTCCCCACGCTGCCACCACCCAGACCGAGGGGCAGATCCAGCTTCCCACATCCTCCCTGCAGCCCCAGCCCCACCTTGCCTGCAACCCTCCTTTGCCTTTTGGGTTCCCTCATGCTGTTGGCGGCTGGGGTGGGGCAGGGAGGAGGCCCCGTGCCGGGTAGCCCCCCGGGTTCTGGGGGCTGGGGGCTGTGCTTGGCCCCAGAGCCCGGGAAGGTGCTGGTTTGTCGCTTGGGGTGGGAGGGGAGAGGACGGCGAGGGAGGGCAGGAGCCACCGAGGCTGTTTGGGTGGATGAGTGATGGTTTGCAAGCAGGGAGCTGTGGCTCTCAGCAGCTTTTGAAGCCTTGGGAAATTTGTCTTTTTGACTCTGCAAGGTGCTCAGGCAGGGAGGGAAATGCATTACAAGTTGAAATGCTCGGAGAGCAGAGGGGAAGCGTTCTGTGATGCCAGCCCCGTCCCTCCCAGCAAGAGGAACCCAGGGAACACAAAATATTGTATTCTCCACACTCCTCCACCTCCCTGTGCTGTGAGTGCCAATGTGCTGCTTCCCACCCAGCCCCAGCAGCCTGGGATGCAAACAGGAGCTGCCTGCTGCAGCTCCCACTGCCCAGCACGCTGGGCACCCATCACAGCCAGCCTGGCACAGAAGGGTGCAGGGAACCCTGGGGAGGGGGTGGTGGAGAGCCCAGGCCCTGGGCAGGGATAAAGCCCCTTCCCATCTTGAGCATCCCAGTGCTCTCCTGGCCCACACCCAGGTGGGCTTTGCCCCTGTCAGAGGTGGGAAAGGAGCAGGGAGAGGATGAGGAAGCCTGATCCTGAGCATCCTGATGCTCTCCTGACCTCTCAAAGTGGAATTTCCCCCACAAGAGGAGGGAAAGGACCTGGGAGGGTCTGATCCTGACCATGCTGAACATCTTGATGCTCTCCCAGCCTCCCCCAGGTGGGTTCTGCTCTCATTAGGGGTGAGAAAGGAGCAGGGGGAGGATGGGGAAGCCTGATCCTGAGCATCCTGATGCTCTCCTGACCTCTCAAAGTGGAATTTCCCCCACAAGAGGAGGGAAAGGACCTGGGAGGGTCTGATCCTGACCATGCTGAACATCTTGATGCTCTCCCAGCCTCCCCCAGGTGGGTTCTGCTCTCATTAGGGGTGAGAAAGGAGCAGGGGGAGGATGGGGAAGCCTGATCCTGAGCATCCTGATGCTCTCCTGACCTCTGAGGTTGAACTTTTCCCCACAGGAGGGTGGGAAAGGAGCTGGGAGGGTACAGCAGGGGCTGATCTGGAGCATCCTGTGCTTGAGGAATGGAATAGCATAGAGTAGAGTAGAATAGAATAGAATAGAATAGAATAGAATAGAATAGAATAGAATAGAATAGAATAGAATAGAATGGAATGGAATGGAATGGAATGGAATGGAATAGAATTAACCAGCTTGGAAAAGACCTTTGAGATCATCCAGTCCAACCTATCACCCAGCACCATCTCATCAACTAAACCATGGCACCAAGTGCCTCATCCAAGCTCTTAAACACCTCCAGGGATGGGGACTCCACCACCTCCCTGGGCAGCACATTCCCAGGGCCAATCTCTCTTCCTGGGAAGAACTTCTTCCTAACCTCCAGCCTAAACCTCCCCTGGCACAGCTTGAGACTGTGTCCTCTTGTTCTGGTGCTGCTTGCCTGGGAGAAGAGACCAACCCCCTCCTGGCTCCAACCTCCCTTCAGGCAGTTGTAGAGAGCAAGAAGGTCTCCCCTGAGCCTCCTCTTCTCCAGGCTAAGCAAGCCCAGCTCCCTCAGCCTCTCCTCCCAGGGCTGTGCTCCAGACCCCTCCCCAGCCTCGTTGCCCTTCTCTGGGCACCCAGAGCATCCCAAAGCTCACCCAGCCTCTCCCCAGGAGGCAGAGGGAGGCCTGGGTGGGGAGAGTCACTACCTCGAGTGGGTACCAGACTTGGGGGTGCGGGGCTGGAGCCACACTGTGCCAAGCACGCAGAGTGCCAGCAGGGAGCCTGGGAGCTCGGTGTGACGTGTGAGGAGGGGAAACCAGAATCGATGCTGGGTTGTTCCTGATAACAACTGGGAGCAAATCCCAAGCAGTGGGTGAGCGAGTGACAAACACCAGGATTTTAATGTCCTCACAAAAGACCCATGTGTGGGGGGGACACGACTTTGCCTGAGTAATTCCACACATTTTTAACGGGGGACCCTGGGGGAGAATCAACCAGGGGCTGAGCAGCTGAGTTTCCCTCACGCGAGGCACAGCACAGAGCAGTTCCCTGAGACAAGGATGAGCTGGTTCCTGCCCCCCAGCTCCCAGCGCAGGGGAGGGTGCCATGGAGCCCCCCAGCCTGTGATGGCCAAGCTCTGTTTCTCAGGTGGTTGTGGTAGGTGTAGGCTTTCCTGAGCTGGCCTGGCAAAGTCAGTGTGGGAGGAGGGGGGAAATTTCAGCCCGCCGCAGCAGGTTGTGCTGCTCTTGCTGGGCGTGAGCCAAGAGCCTGCAGGTCCCCAGCAGGGTGATCCCAGCAGGGGCAGGGAGGGGATTCTGCCCCTCGGCTCTGCTGAGACACCACCCACCCCCTGCAGCGCTGGGGCAGCTCTGGAGTGCTCAGCACAGACAGGGACCTGCTGGAGTGGGGCCAGGGGAGACCACAGCAATAAATGGAGGGCTGGAAGCCCTCTGCTGTGAGGCCAGGCTGGGAGGGCTGGGGCTGTTCAGCCCGGAGAAGAGAAGGCTCCAGGGAGACCCTAGAACAGCCTTCCAGTGCCTGAAGGGGCTCCAGGGGAGCTGGGGAAAGACTCTGGACAAGGGCTGGGAGTGACAGGACGAGGGAGAATGGCTTAGAGCTGGAAGAGGGGAGACTGGGACAGGAGATTAGGAAGAAATTCTTTCCAGTGAGGATGGGGAGACGCTGGCACAGGTTGCCCAGGGAGGCACCTCCTGAGGCACCCCCTGGAGGTGTTCAAGGCCAGGCTGGATGAGGCTTTAGGCACCCGGGGCTGGTGGGAGGTGTCCCTGCCCACGGCAGGGGGTTGGAACTGGCTGATCTTTAATGTCCCTTCCGACCCAACCCATTCATTGAACCCATGCATTCGGGGGCAGCTTCCCCATCCTCTGTGGCTGCGAGGGCTGAGCCTGGCCCCGTGGTTCCCCCGCAGCCCCCCAGGGGTGGCAGAGGTGCCAGGATCCTTTTCTTCGCGGGAAGGGCCGGCG
This sequence comes from Colaptes auratus, assembly GCA_015227895.2. Lineage (NCBI taxonomy): Eukaryota > Metazoa > Chordata > Aves > Piciformes > Picidae > Colaptes > Colaptes auratus. Next base: position 3,060,682 of record CM026895.1, read on the forward strand.
GCGAGCTCAGCTTTTTGTGATGGAAATGAGGCTCCGCAGGAGCAAGAGGCTAATGTGCTCTTGGGGAGCGGCTCCAGCTTCTGCTGGGGGATCTCTCTCACCTCATTGACTAAGAGATTTTTATTTTATTTCTTTTATTATTATTTTTCCTTCCCTTTCCCCCCTTTTTCTTCTTTCGACACCGAAATGGAAGGCAGCAGCCACTATCTGTACAAACAAAATTAGGCCAAAGGAGGAAAGTAATTTGGTTAAAGAAATAGGGAGATGCAGGGGGAGAAGGATAGGAGACAGATGAATAAACACAATCTACATAGGAACTGATAAAAGAATTCAATTTCTGCTCACACACCTCCTGGGCTGCCTCACTCCCTTCTTCTCCTTCTCCTTCTCCTTCTCCTCTTTCCCCACGGAGCTCTGCCGTTGTCTGCAGCCCTCCTGCATCCATCTGGGATGTGGGAGGCAAACACAATGATCCTATTCTGCCTTCAACATGCTGCAAGAATTTGTCTTTAATTATGGTGCTTTAATTCCTCTGGTTCTGGCTTTAGCTTCGTAGAATCATCACAGAGTGGTTGGGGTTGGAAGGGAGCTCAAGGCTCAGGCGGTTCCAACCCCCCCTGCCATGGGCAGGGACACCTCACACTGCAGCAGGCTGCTCACAGCCACCTCCAGCCTTTCAGCTGCTTGGGTTGGGTTGGGTTGGGTTGGGTTGGTTTGGTTTGGTTTGGTTTGGTTTGGTTTGGTTTGGGTTGGGTTGGGTGGGTTGGTTTGGGTTGGTTTGGTTTGGTTTTCCTCTTGCAAGCTAAGGAGAGAGGGTCCTGGGGCTGGGAGAGTACCCTCTGGGCGTCGCCCTGCTGCCACCCTGGGGCAGGCATCGCCCTGGTGCCACCCTGGAGCAGGCAGCGCCCTGCTGCCACCCTGGAGCAGGCAGTGCCCTGCTGTCACCCTGGGGCAGGCATCGCCCTGGTGCCACCCTGGAGCAGGCATCGCCCTGGTGCCACCCTGGAGCAGGCAGCGCCCTGCTGCCACCCTGGAGCAGGCATTGCCCTGCTGCCACCCTGGAGCAGGCATCGCCCTGGTGCCACCCTGGAGCAGGCATCGCCCTGGTGCCACCCTGGGGCAGGCAGCGCCCTGCTGCCCCCATAGGCTGCAGGATGGGGATCCAGGGTTGTGACCCCGGGGGATGAAAGGGGCTGGAAGGCAGCAGCAGCTCCTGTGGGCAGCCCGTGGGTTTATCCCTGCTCTCGGGACCGGTGTCCCTGCAAACCCCAGCTCCCGGGGCCGCAGGAGCCGGCTGGGCTCTCCCTGCTGCTTTCTCCAGCGCCTTGAGCCTTTGGCCGGGGTTGTGCAAGTCAAAACACCTGCAGAAACTTCAGTGCTTGGGGCTGTGCTCAGGAGCAAGGCTGAGGAGGGAAGGACCTTCCCTGGGCTCATCGTGGGAATCCTGACGGGAAAATCCATCAGAGTGAGCTTCAGGAGTGGCCCCAGACGTGCCTGGGAGCTGGAGCTGGCACATCTGGCACCTCTGGCCCGCAGCTCCAGTGGCCCCATGCCCATCCTGCTGCAAATCCCAGCCCCCTGCCAGCTCATCCCACTCCTCCTGCTCCTCCAGGTCCCCAGCCAGCCTGGCACCTTGCTGTGCATTGCCAGCCTCTGCCCTCAGAGAAGACTTCTCCTGCCTCTTCCTTCGCCCTCTGATGCCAGCAGGAGCCTCTTGCCTGCTGATGTCAGGACTTGTCTGTGGATAGTGGTCCCTTTAGGTGCATTTTGCTGGGGGGTGCATAGGCTGCAGGTGGGCCCTGGTGCAATGGCTCAGTGTGCTGCTGCTGCTGCTGCTGCTGGCTGCTCAAATGCAGGGCTGAAGGGGGAGTGGAACAAATGGAGCAAAACTAGAAATGGGGAGATTCAGCTTGGATGTTAGGAAGTTGTTCCCCAGGAGGGTGGTGAGAGCCTGGCACAGGCTGCCCAGGGAGGTGGTGGCAGCCTCCTGCCTGGAGGTGTTTGCAGCCAGGCTGGAGGTGGCTGTGAGCAGCCTGCTGCAGTGTGAGGTGTCCCTGCCCAGGGCAGGGGGTTGGGACTGGCTGAGCCTTGAGCTCCCTTCCAGCCCTGACAATTCTCTGATTCTCTGATTCTCTGACCTGGAGGAGCAGGAGGCTCAGTGCTGCTTGCAAAGAGGCTGAGGCAGGGCGGCACAAATGCATTGGGCTGCAAGGGACCCTCAAAGGTCATCCTGCCCAACCCCCTCCAGTCCAACCCCCTCCAGTGGGCAGGGCTGCCCTGGGGATGGGGGGGGAAGTTGCAGGGCTGACATCCCCTTCCCCCACCCCATTTCCCCCTCTTTCCTTCTCCCTGCAGCCTCCCTGCCCCAGCAGCAGGCCCTGGATGCATCCCGAGGTGCTGCACATGGGTGCCTGGAGAGAGCTGAATGGATGCTGGGGGCTCTTGTGTGTCCCTGCAGCTGGGCACAGAGCTTTGCAGCAGAGTGGTCTGTCACCAGCAGAGCAAGTGACAGCTCTGGGCCAGGCAGGATCGATGAGAGCCAAGTGAGAGCACTCAGGAATCGGTTGGAAAGGTGATGGAGCATGGCAAAGGCTGGGCCGCCGGGCACGTGCCACCAGGACAGGGGCACAGCCAGGCCTGAGCCCTCCTCCTGCCCCATGCAGACCCCTGGGGAGGCAAGGGGCAATCCTGCTGGGTGCTGAGCACCCTCAGTCAGGCTCCTGAGGGCGGGGGGTGGCTGGGGCAGCATGGAACCCCCTCATGGGGTGGGGTCTGCATTGTCCCCAGGGATGCCCTTGCTAAGGGGGCACCCAGGAGGAGGTGATCTGCTCCCCTCCGCTCTGGACCCCAGCTGGCAGGTTTGGGAGGCCTCATGCTCTGCACTGAGGGTCACCAGGAGGGGAGAGGGAGGGTGTGGGGCACCCATGGTCCTGTGCATACCCATGTCCCCATGCACACCCCCATCCCTGTGGACACCCACACGTGTGGAGGCTGAGCTGAGCTGCATCCTGGTTTCCCTAGGAAACCAAGCAGGAGCTAAAATCCTGCAGGGAGGTGCTGGAGTGGCTCTGAAACGTGGCCCAAAGAGCTCTGTGCCCAGAGAGCCTTCTTGTCCCCCTTGGTGCTTCAGGGACATTGATGGCAGTGGTGGGGAGGTGGCACCTGAGAGGCTGATGGTGCCAGAGGGGTTGTGCTGGTGGCAGCTCAGCTGTGGAGGTGGTGGGCATTTGGAGGGGAGGGTTTGGTGACCAAACAGCTTCTGAGCACTCCCCTGGCACTCCCAAATGACCAGGATGGGACAGAGAGAGGCTGCAGCAGCGCTGGCACTGGGGTCTGTCCCCTCTCTCAGCCATGGCCTTGTGCAGCATCGGCTCAAAGCTCACCTGCAGCATCCCCTCCTGAGCAACAGGCAGCTGGGGGCCCTCCACGGCCCCTACCCTGCTGCAGCTCAGAATTCTGCTGTCACAGGGACTGGACCCCACGGATGGGGGGGTGGGGAAAAGGACAGCATTGGTTCAGGGTCAAACCAGGACAGCAGCTCTGGCTCCCCGGGGACCAGGCAAGCGTGCAAGGGAAGAGCTTCTCACACCTTCACCCTGCCTGTGTGCCAGCCTTCCTACACCTCCTTCTCCTCCTCCTCCTTTTTCTCCACCTCCTCTTCCTTCTCCTCTTCATTCTACACCTCCTCTTCCTCCTCCTCCTCCTCCTCCTCCACCTCCCTGGGCTTTTCGCAGGCTGCCAAGCGAAGACGCATTTGCCGGGCTGCACGCTCCAAAAGTTGCTAATTCCCCTCCAGGCAATTAAAAGGAAGGCATTTCTCCTCAATCAGCTGTATTTGAATATGGAAATGGGTTTTAATTACTCAGAGTCAATATCATTTTATCACTGAAATGTGTTTGAACGAGGTTCGATGTATTTGCAGGGCCTCCGACACGCTGCATGCAAATTCCATGGCAGCCACGGGCTGCGAGCAGTCTGGGCTGCCTTCCCCACTTCACTTCTGGCCTCCCCACTTCAGTTCTCACCTCCCCACTTCACTTCTGGCCTCCCCACTTCACTTCTGGCTTCCCCGCTTCACTTCTGATGTCCCCACTTCAGTTCTTGCCTCCCCACTTCAGTTCTTGCCTCCCCACTTCAGTTCTGCCTTCCCCACTTCAGTTCTGGCTTCCCTACTTCACTTCTGGCTTCCCCACTTCAATTCTGCCTTCCCCACTTCACTTCTGGCTTCCCCACTTCAATTCTGCCTTCCCCACTTCACTTCTGGCTTCCCCACTTCACTTCTGGCTTCCCTACTTCAGTTCAGCCTTCCCCACTTCACTTCTGGCTTCCCCACTTCACTTCTGGCTTCCCTACTTCACTTCTGATGTCCCCACTTCAGTTCTGGCCTCCTCACTTCAGTTCTTGCCTCCCCACTTCAGTTCTGGCCTCCCCACTTCAGTTCTTGCCTCCCCACTTCAGTTCTGGCCTCCCCACCTCAGTTCTTGCCTCCCCACTTCAGTTCTTGCCTCCCCACTTCAGTTCTTGCCTCCCCACTTCAGTTCTTGCTTCCCCACTTCAGTTGTGGGTTCCTCTCTTCAGTTCTGGCTTCCCTGCTTCAGTTCTGGCCTCCCCAGTTTCAAAAGGGACAGGGAACTACTGGAGAGAGTCCAGCAAGAGGGTCATGAGGATGCTGAGGGGCTTGGAGCACCTCTGTGAGGAGGAAAGGCTGAGAGCCCTTGGGGGTGCTGAGCCTGGAGAAGAGCAGCCCCAGAGGGGAGCTGAGCAATGCTCAGCAAGAGATAAAGAGTTGGGGGGCAAGAAGCTGGGGGCAGACTCTGCTCAGTGGTGCCCAGGGGCAGGACAAGAGGCAAGGGGCACAAACTGGAACCCAGGAGGCTCCACCTCAACACGAGGAGAAACTTTGGTGTGAGGCTGCTGGAGGCCTGGAGCAGGCTGCCCAGAGAGGCTGTGGAGTCTCTTCCTCTGGAGAGCTTCCACCCCCACCTGGCCATTGTGCTCCTGGGCAAGCTGCTGTGGGTGCCCTGCTGGAGCAGGAGGGGTTGGATGATCTCCAGAGGTCCCTTTTGGTCCCCCCTGTCCTATGATTCTATGATGAGCAAGGGAAGCTGCTGCCCTGCAAAGGTTTCATTCCCAAGCTCCTGACTCGGAGCTGCCACACCAGCTGCCACGGTAGCAAAGGTGGAGGGGGCATGGCAGAGGCCACCAGCCTGGTGGGGACACAGGGACCATGACTTCCCCTCTCCTGAGCACGGCCATCCCCATCTCGCCTGGCCCCTAACATGCCCCGGGGTCGTCTCCACGTGGAGCTAACGACGGCTCGGCAGCGTTGGATCCCTGGCTATTGTCTCCTGATTAATTTGCTAATTATCTTCTGCTTTTATCCGAGGAGCCTGGCAGCGGTGTGGAAATGTCAGGCACTTGTTTATGCCCCAGGTTGCTGGCGGAGTGACAAAGGCAGAGCCCCGCAGGAGCCAGGCGGAACCTGGCCCTGCCAGCTCCAGCATCACAGGCTCACCGCTCCCACAGGGCCGGGACCGAGCTGCTGCCTCTGCCACCGCCTCCCCCGGCAGCCCTGGGCCTCTCCATTAGCCTCAGATTCCCCCATGGTGGGAGCTGAAAGCATCCAGATCCATCTCCCTGCACGCTCTGGTGGTGGGGACCACTGGCGTGGTGGCCTCAGTGCCACCGTGCCATGGCAGGGCCCCTGGGGCTCAGTGGGGCTGGCACTGGGGAGGTGCAAAGCACAGCGCAGCCAAGGCCAAGAGGATCAGAACAGCTTCACCTTGGGTGCAGCCTGGCATTGCCCTCCCCTCCCACAGCCTCCTGCCCCCTGTGCATCCCAGTTCACAGCTTTGTGGGAGGCACTGGTGCTCCAAGCTCTGGGGGAGATGCTGTCAGAGGTTCATAGAATGGGTTGGGTTGGAAGGGACCTTAAAGGTCATCCAGTTCCAACCCCCTGCCATGGGCAGGGACACCTCCCACCAGCTCAGGTTGCTCAAGGCCTCATCCAGCCTGGCCTTGAACACCTCCAGGGAGAGGACATCCCCAGCCTCCCTGGGCAACCTATTTCAGTGTCTCCCCACCCTCCCTGCGAGGAATTTCTTTCTACTGTCTAGACAACACCTCCCTGATTAGAAAGGGACAGGGGGGACGTGGCTGAGCAGCTTCCCAACATCCAGCCCCTGGTTTGCCTGCTGTGAAAAGCCATCAGGAGCCGGTGCTGAACGGCCACACTCGGCAAGGCGGAGCAGCAGAGATAAGGACCCTGCCGCCGGCTCCAGCCAGGCTCTCTGCAGCCCTCATGTTTATTAATCGAGATGAATATTTATGCAAAGTTCGTTGCTCTTGGGTGGTTGCTCGTGTGCAGGCACCATCCACCTCCTGCTGCCGCTCCGGGCTCTCGAACGGCTCCCGATGGCCGCGGGCTGCAGGCAGCCCCGCGGTGGGAAGGAGGGGAGGCAGGGCTGGCTCTCGGCTGCTCCCCTCAGGGTGGGACCTGGAGGGATTTGGAGCAGGCATTGGAATAGGCTGTCCAGGAGCAGCGGAGGGAAGTGGATTTGTTCAGCTTGGAGGAAAGGAGGCTGAGGGGAGACCTTCTGCTTCTTTACAACTCCTCGAAAGAAGGTTGGAGCCAGGTGGGGCTTGGTCGCCTCTCCCTAATATCAAGTGACAGGACAAGAGGAAATGGCCTCAAGTTGCCCCAGGGGAGGCTTAGGTTGGACTTGAGGAACTATTTCTTCTCTGCAGGAGTGGTCAGGGATTGGCACAGGCTGCCCAGGGAGGTGGTGGAGTTGGGGACTTGATGGGGTGCTTGGTGCCATGATCTGGTTGTTTAGGTGGGTTGGATTGGTTGATGGGTTGGACAGGATGATCTTGAAGGTCTCTTCCAACCTGGATTTATTGTATTGTATTGTATTGTATTGTATTGTATTGTATCACCCCTGGAGGTGTTCAAGAAACCTGTGGCGTGGCACTTCAGGACACAGCCCGGTGGCCCTGGTGATGTTAGCTGACTCGATCCTCTGGGAAGGCTTTTCCCACCAGAACCCTTCCACGACTCTGTGATTCATCCTTGTAAACCCTGGGAGGTAGCAGAGCTGCTTTCTGCCGCGTGGAGACGCAGAGGTGAGCACCCCACAGGTGTCCCCTCTGATCCCTCAGACCCACAGGTCCAGGAGGCATCCTCTGCACCCTACCCTAGCAGAAACTCTCCCAATTTCTTTCAGTTTCTCCCAGAAATCTCTCCCAGTGTGCCTGGCCCAGTGCCATGAATCCTTCACACTGCCCTGCCTGTGCCCACACATCCTCCCTGCCTCGGTGCAGGGAGATGCAGGATCAGCCCTGATCCATCCTTCAGTGCCTGGAAAAATCAAAAGGAAGAGGCTGAGCTGAAAGCCATCTGCCCAGGCACAATGTCCATGTCCATAAGTCCAGGAGTCACTCGGGATCAGCTGTTGGCAGTGCCACCATGGCAATGCTCCTCGGGCCAGAACAAAGTGAAATTGATTTCAGAGCTTGTTCACATCCTTCCTCCTCTGCTCATCACGAGGGCTTGTAGTGACAGGAGGAGAGGGAATAGAGTGAAGCTTGAGGAGGGCAGGTTGAAGCTGGAGATAAGGAAGAAATTCTTGACAGTGAGGGTGGGGAGACCCTGGCACAGGATGCCCGGGGAGGCTGTGGCTGCTCCCTCCCTGGAGGTGTTCAAGGCCAGGCTGGATGAGGCCTTGAGCAGCCTGGGCTGGTGGGAGGGGGCCCTGCCCATGGCAGGGGGGGTTGGAACTGGATGAGCTTAAGATCCCTTCCAACCCAACCCATTCTCTGCTTCTCTGGTCAGGAGGGCTTCCCTCGCTCCTCCTCCTTTGCTCTTCTCCCTGCAAACCCCAGCAGCAAACTTCAGGTGAAGGTTGCTGAGGGGGAAGCAGCAGCCCGAGGCGCTGAGGCAGGCTGGCGATGGGCACCAAGCTCCTCTGCCGGTGCTCGCTGCCTCTCCCCGTTGCAGCAGATTATCCTCCAACCCGAACTTCCCTCTCCCTGGCTGCTTTTGTTTCTCCGCTGGAGCAATCGGTAGTGAAGTTTACGGGAAGCCGTTCAGACAGGCGGCTGCAGCTGCTGGCTTCTTGGGGCTGCCTCCTGCCCCTGCCCCACCCCTGCCGCTCCAGCTGAGATGCTCCTGCTAAGCCTTTCTGAAAGCTGCTGCTCCCTGCCATGCTTGGAGAGGATGAGCCCTGGGCCCATCAAAACACACAGGAGCTGGGGGGGTTGGTTCCAGCATTCCACCACCTCAGGGTGATGGTGGAGTCACCCTCCCTGGAGATGGTTAAAACGCCTTTGGATGATGAGCTGAGGGACCCGGCCTGAGAGCTGTGTACAGGGAGGTGTGAGGTTGTGCTTGGGCTCGCTGGTTTTAAGGCCTTTTCCAAGCAGGGGGCTCTGTGACATCCCCCCCAGCAGGGAGCTGGGCTCACTCTCTTGCCTGAATCCTCATCCAGGGCTGGGCACGGAGTAGCTGCCACCTCGGTGACTGTCCCCATCCCTGATCTCTGTGCCAAATGAAGGGGAAACAAGAGCCCCAGGTTGGAAACAGAACCATGCTGAGTGCCTGGTTGGTGGGGAGGGGCTCAGACAGCCCCTGCCTGGTGCTCCTGTGCCAGCGATGCCCACACTCATCCTGCTGGATGTGTTGTCTGCTGCGGCAGCACCAGCATAATGACCGTGGTGGCACCGGGGACCTTGTGACAACCTGGTGGGTAATTATTGCCTTAATGGGCAGGGCTAATTCCCAGCCAGCCAACAAAGCCCTGGTGTCACAACCTCCGCTCACATGGGCGCTGCTCTAATGATGCTCTGACAGCTGCTGTGCTTCTGCTGCTCCCCAGCCCTCTCCCCCTCCCTCCCCTCTCCCCCCCCAGTCTGTGGACACTGGGAGCCCTGAGCAGTGTGTTCCCACCAGTTCATAGGGGTGAGGAGGTTGCTGGGGGGCTCTGGGTGCTCTCATGGATCACTGTGGAGATGCTTTGTTTGGGCTGGAGGGGTCTCCAGCGCCTTCCCCAGCACTGCTTGGCCTCGGGAAGCTGGGGGAGGGACTCAGCACCCTTCTTGCCGTGCTTTGGGCTGGGGACATGACTGATGATGGAGCTCATACTGTGGCTGGGGGGGGAGGCTTGCAGGGATGCAGCAGCAACAAGCAGCTATGGAGAGCACCCAGTTGTCCTGGAAACAGTGGGTGCCTCCAGCTCCTGAAGCACCAGAGCCCTCCAGCCCCTCCTTGCCACCAGCAGGGCCCCACCTGGGGCAGGGCAGAGTTTTGGGAATGCTGCCTGCAGCAATAGGGAGCCTGGGGCAGGGGGGCTTGGGGGTGGGATGTGGAAATGATTCCCTGGCTGGGAGGGCAGCAGCAGGCACAGGGGGAGGTTATGTGCATGACCATGGAGTGTGGACAGGCCTCATAGCAGGGAGGGCTGCCAGGGCAGGGCAGTGCAAGTCAGGCTGTGCCACTGCTGGCATCAGGGTCAGGGCAGAGCTGGTGGGCAACACACAGGCAGTGAAGTGTTTAAGCCCAGGCTGGATGAGGCTCTGGCCAGCCTGATCTAGTGTGGGGTGTCCCTGCCCATGGCAGGGGGGTTGGAACTGGCTGATCCTTGTGGTCCCTTCCAACCCTGACTGTTACTACGACACTATGATACTATGAATCCTGACCACATCCCACATCTCATCCTGCATCCCATCCCATCCTGCCTCCTATGATGCATCACATCCTGCATTGCATCTCTCATGGCATCCCACATTGCATCCCTCATCTCATCCTGCACTGAATCCTCCACTGCATCCCACATCAGATCCCTCATCACCTCCCTCAGTGCATCCTGCACCACATCCTGCCTCATGCCCCACCACTGCATCCCTCGTTCCATCCCACCCTGTATCCCACCTTGCATCCTCCATCACATCCTGTGTTGACTCCTCCAATGCATCCTGCATCACATCCCATGATGCATCCCACCTTGTATCCACCTTGCATCCCACATCTTATCCTCCACCACATCCCACCTGGCATCCCAGCTCCCATCCCACTGGCTCCCAGCTCCATCCTCCTGGCATCTCAGCTCCATCCCAGCTCCCATCCCACTCCCAGCTCCCGTCCCGCCTGGCATCTCAGCTCCATCCCAGCTCCCATCCGCCTGGCATCCCAGCTCCCATCCCACCTGGCATCTCAGCTCCCATCCCAGCTCCCATCCCACCTGGCATCTCAGCTCCATCCCAGCTCCCATCCCGCCTGGCATCCCAGCTCCCATCCCAGCTCCCATCCCGCCTGGCATCCCAGCTCCCATCCCACTGGCATCTCAGCTCCCATCCCAGCTCCCATCCCAGCTCCCATCCCACCTGGCATCCCAGCTCACATCCCGCCTGCTCAGCTCCCATCCCAGCTACCATCCGCCTGGCATCCCAGCTCCCATCCCAACTCCATCCCAGCTCCCATCCCACCTGGCATCCCAGCTCCCATTCTGGCAGCCTGTCTCGCTCACGGGGCAGTGGCAGCGGAGCCAAGCGATGCGTTGGGAGTTCTGGAAGCCCCTCAAACATGCCGAGCTACGGCTGCAGGAGCAGAGAGCCCACGGGAAGCAGGGAATGTGGCCGGGAGCGCTGTGGATTCGGGACCAGCCCTCTGCTGAGCTGCAGCCGCCGCCTGATTCCTCTGCTGGAATCTCCTCCGGTTCCGGCTCAGCTGATGCTGCTTTCCTCCCCGGGATGGAGAAGCGCCTGGAAAGCTGCTGTGACCCAGAGGGATGAGCATGTCTGTCTGGGAATGCTGGGAAAAAGGGAACACCAGGGAGGGAAGGAGCTGGTGGCACCCAGGTGGATGTGACCCCGAGCTTCCAGCAGTGCCAGGCTGGATTAGGGCTGGCCCTGGAGCTGCAGATCCCCAGGGTGCTGAGCGGTGATCCCAGTGGTGCCTCCTGCTACTGGAATTTTGTCTCTGTCACACCCAGCCTTGGATGGAGGCTGAAAGATGCCACCTGGAGATTTGTGCCCTCCTGGGGCTGAGCAGAGCACATGCAGCACCCAGCAGGATGAAGGCAGTGGAGAGGGCCAGGCAGGGCACTGGGAACCTGTGGCATTCCCAGCCCTGCTTCTGCTGTCCGGCTGGGCTTGGTGGTGGTGACACCCTGTGCACCCCATGGCAGAGCTCCCCCTGTGCTCTGGGCACCATCTGGGGTGCAGTGGAACCTCTGTGCCAGCTGCTCTTGGTCCCCCATGTGCCACCAAGATGCTGCAGTTTCTCTTGCCTCTGCATGGCCTTCAGGTGGGACCCCCACAGCCCTGCAGCACCCCTCCAAAACCCTGCCATGACTCTGGGATGCTGCCAACACCCCACTCGTGCCATGAGGTGTGCCACTGGGCATCCCACACCTCCCCACCGCATGCCTGGACAACACACAGTGCCATGGCCTGCACACGTGTGCCACACAGTGAGGAGCATGTGGGTCCTGCACTAGGGTGTGCCAGGCACTGGTGTGTGCCATGTGCTGGGGTGTGCCAGGCACTGGAACGTGCCACGTGCAGGGATGTGCCATGACCCGGTGTGTGGCACTCACTGGGGTGTGCCACGCGCGCGAGTCTGCACCCCACAGCCCCCACCAGCCTGCCCACCCACGCTGCCCACCTGGCACGGCCACCCCACTTGTGCACACGCGTGAATCGCCACCAAACCGTGCACACGCGTGTGCAAGCACCCCCCACCTTCACACCCCCCTGCTTGGCCCCCACTCGTGTGCGTGTGCAGACCCCATCCACTCGTGTCCAGCCCCGTCCATCCCTGCAGCATCCCGGGGGTCACCTTCTCCCCCCTGCCTTCCCCCCGTGCAGCAGCGAAGGCTGAGGGGTGGGGGGGTAGGAGCCCAACACCCACGCCCCTCTCATTCCACCACCCCCCCCGCCGCCCCCGGCCCCGCCGCCGCGCAGGCTCCCCGCCATGCCCGGTGCTGTCACACCGCCCCGTTCCCGGCGCATGCAGCAAGTGCCCGAGTCGTGCGCGCCCCCGTCGCCGCCGCCTCCTGCCGCCGCCGCCGCCGCCGTCGCCACTACCACCGGGGCCCGGGCGCGCCGCGTTCCCGCTCCCGGCCCCGCGCGTCTCCGCGCTCCCCGGGGCGCGCCCGGGCACCGGCTGCTGCCGCCGCCGCCGCTCCTGCTGCCGCCGCCGCTCCTGCCGCCGCCGCCGCCGCTGCTCGGGGATGGCCGCGCCGCGCCGGGGCTACACGGGCTGCTGACGGAGCGCAGGTAAGGGCAGCGGTGGCGGTGACCCCCCTACCCCTTCCCGGTTTACCGACAGCTCCACGGTGGACCGGGGCACCGACCTCCCCTCATTTCCCTTCTTCCCCCCCCCCCCCAACCTTTCCCCCCCCGATGCCTTATCTTCTTTCCCGGTGCACCGAGCTCCGGTGCGCTTCCCCCCCCCCGCCGCCTCCCCCCTCATCTCCACGGCGCAGCGGGGGCGGCAGCTCGCTGGGGATGCGGGATGCGGCGGCCGGTGCTACCGGTTGGCAGAGCCCCGGTTCCGCTGTGCTTCACACTGACAACCCCCCTTCACCCCCCACTCCCTCCCCCGCCACCTCCCTCCCCTGCTTCCTCTCCGCCACCCCCGGCCAACTTTCCTGCCCCGGCAACGGGGCTACAGAGGCTGGCGAGTTGCAGGCGCGTCCCGGTACCGGGGGGGTTCCCGGTGCTCGGTGCGGTCAGTGGCAGCCCTGGGGCGGCCCCGGCCCTCCCTGGAAGTTGCGCGGGGCTGCGGCGGCGGGGCGGGCTCGGCACCGGGGCTGGCTGCGGGCACCGGGCATGCCCGGGGCTTGCCGGTTAGCCTCTAGTGCTGCCGGTTAGCCTCTCAGGCTGCCGGTCCTCCTGCGGGGCTGCCGGTTACCTTCTCGGGCTGCCGGTCTCCTCCGCGGCTGTCGGTTACCCTCTTGGATGCTGATCCCCTCCGGTGCTGCCTGTCCCCCCACCAGGGCTCCTGGTCCTCCTCCGGAGCTGCCGGGTACCACCGAGGGCTCCCAGTTCCCCCCCTACCCACCCCCGGTGCTGCCTGTCCACCCGATGGCACTGGTAGCCCGAAGGTGAAGGGGCTGGACGCGTGTCGGTGGGCACATGTGTGTGGCTGGGCACATGTGTGGCACCCTGGTGTGTCATACGGCAAGGCCACGGGCGCCTGGCTGAGCGCTGGCACTGCTGCCAGCCACGGCGTGGGCACATGTGTGCCGCTAGCCTGGCACGCCTGGGTGCCTTGGGGAGTGGGTCACCCCGCACAGGCACTGCCTGGCCCCATGCCGTCACCACGGGGAATGGGCACGCAGCGGGAGGTGTGGGCAGCACGTCGGCAGAGCCCTGGCAGCAGGCAGGTTCTGCAGCTCTCCCCTGTGTGGGGCTTTGTCTGGGGACAGCGTGGAAGGCTGCAGGCACCCCCCCGTGGCTGAGATGCTGGGGGGCGTGGGGAGGACGACAACCAGCGATCCCCAGGTGCCCATGGGTGTGCAGAGAGGGGCACACACGTGGGCACCCCGCGGGTGCTGGCACGGGGCACGTGCAGCGTGCAGGTGGTAGTCGGATTTGGGGGGGCTGGGGGGGATATTGCTTCTCTCCCCGGGGGCCCTGCAAGCCTTGGGGTTCATGGTGGGAGCTTTGCCACGTGTGTGCCCACCCATGTGCCCACGCAGGTCACTTGTTGCAGCATGGGGAGGTTTCTCTGCAGCCCAAAGCTGGCGTGGGGGGGGAAGTGCGGGGGGGTGGGGGGTGCGTGTGCTCCGTGCCCGCCTGCTCAGTGCTGGGGGCTGGCACAGCACAGCCTGTGAACCACCCTTTGCTTTTCTAGGTCATGGCACTGCTGCCTCTGCTCTGTGGTGCCAGGCAGACAGGGCCGCCGGTGACGTGGGGAAGTGCCCCCCTCGGGGGGACTGGGCTGGGGGGCGGCAGAGAATCTGCTCAGGGTTTGTGGCCCATGGCTGTGGCACGCCTGGAGCCGGTGGCACCGCATTGGGGCTGGTAGCCCTGGGTTGGCACCGAGCTGTGCTGCTTTGACTGGGTTTGTGGCACAGAATCTGCTTGGGATTTCTGGCTGATGGCTGTGGCACGTGTGGAGCTGGTGGCACCGGGTTGGAGCTGGCAGCACTGGGTTGGCACCGAGCTGTGCTGCTTTGGCTGGGTCGTGGCACAGAGTCTGGGCAGCGTTTCTGGCTGCTGGCTGTGCGTGTGGAGCTGGTGGCACCCTGGTGGCACCATGCTGATTTGGTGGGTCCCAAATAACCTTTTGGGGTGATGATCTGGGACCAGCCTCTCCCCCCCTTGTTGAAGGTGGCAGTGGCTGAGCCGAGGAGGGCTCACGGGGAGGGATCTGGCTCACAGGGCTCACACTGGGTGCCCACGGGGCGGAGCGGGGTTGGCACAGCTGTCGTCACTGTCACCATCGCCTGGCTGCTCTCCAGCGGCTCTCATCAGGGACTCTCAGTGCCCCCTTTCCCAGGTTTGTTACCAGTGGCACGGATGCTGGCGGGCTGGTGGATGCTGGAGTCGGCCATGGGGCAGTGCCTGGCAGCGGCTCCTCTTCGAGGTCTGCCCGGCTGCTCATCAGGCCTTGTCGCCAGAGCCTGCTTTGATCCAAGGAATCTGCAAGAAGCCAGGATCCTACAAATTTGGTCTGTGCTGGAGGGAAAATGGATACGGAGCTGGCACCGTGGGTGGCTTGCTTGCCAACCGGCAGCTGCGTGGCAGAGGTGCTCCAGCGCCAGCTGGGACATGCTGCCTGCTCTTCCCGGCTGCCTCCAGCTCTCCCTGGCTGCCTCCAGCTCTTCTCAATGCCTCCAAGGTCCTCCAGCAGTGCAGCTCCTCTGCCCAGCATGGCGCTTCTGCCGTGTCAGAGATGGGTATGGTGCCAGGCTCTTCCTGGAGGGCTGTGGTGGGCATCTGTGCTGCGAAGAGCCCTGCCAGCGCACCAAGCTCCTGTGCGCGGCAGATTGGTTTTTCTTCACCTGGACCGTTCCCATCGCTGCCCAGTCCCTGTGCTCCAGGCTGGATGGGGGCTCCAAGATGGGCTCTCCATGCCCCCTGTGCCCAGAGGAGGATGGCACTTGGACCGACAGACTGACCGCAGGACAAGCCACCAGCCCTGGCCCAGCCCCGACTCAGCCCTCGTGGCTGGGCTGCTGCGACGCCTCGCTGCTGCTCCACAGGATTTTGGACTGAGGCCCTGCAAACTCACTTCCCACCACGGAGCTGTCCTCTACCAGGGGCAGGGCTGGCCCTGGGCCACCCCTCTCGGTTGCCAAAAGTCAGAAGCTCCGTAGCTCCTCGGTGCTCGTGAGGGCCATCGTGTGCCCCCCTGCTCTCGCCCCGTCTGTTCCTTCCTGATGTCCTCCAAGAGTGGGATGGAGCCAGGTTCCTCCTTCTCCTCGGGGTGCCTCGGAGGCTCCTGGGTGGATCCAGGGCTGGCTGAGATGGTGGCTTACAGAAACCCCCCTCAGCCGCGAGCTGCCACCCTCCTGCTGCCACCCCTGCCTCTTGGACCCAGCTTTGGAGCCCTCCTGGGGCTCTCGGCGCTCTGTCCTTTCTGTGGTGTGGTGCCAGGGCAGGATGGAGCTGGTGGAGGGAGAAGGAGCCGCATCCCAGCGACACAGAAGCCACTCAGAAGCAGCCATGGAAGAGCAGCAGGAGCATCCACAGCTGCAGGTGCCCCGCTGCTGGGTCGGGGGGCTCGCCTCCCCTCCCAGCCACGGAAGAGGGTGGGGAAGCACAGACTGTTCCCTGGCAGCGTAATCCCCTAATCCCAGGGGAGATTTCACTCCGCTGTCTCTCGGCCCTGCTCTTAGAGTGGAGTTTTACCAACAGCAGTTAAGTAAAATAAATAAAAAGGCCTCTGCTTGCCAGTGCCAGCGAGGCTGAGCCAGTGACTGGCAAAGCAGCACCATTAATTACAGCTCGGCGCTGCTGCCAGCCTGCCCGCTTCGGGAAAGGGGGTGGCAGCACGCCGGGGAAGCTGGCAGGGAGAGGGGGGCAACAGGCTGGGGGACGCGGAAGCCTTGAGAGGAGGAAGTGTGGCCCTGGGCACCAAGGGATTGTGCTGTGGCAGGTGGAAGTGGCAGAGATCCCCTACTGAGTGCCTGTGTGTGCATGTCCGTGCCCGTGCCTGGCGGGGAGATGTGGTTTGGAGGGGGAAATGCTGGAGGAGGGAAGAGGAGGGAAGGGGTGGGCGTGTGGCAGCATCGAGAGGAGGAGATGTGGTGCTGGGCACCAAGGGATTGTGCAGTGGCACAAGGAAATGGCAGAGATCCCCTGCTGAGCGCCCGCGTGTGCGTGGAGCACACACGTCTGGGCCCAGGCCTGGCAGGGAGATGTGCTTTTGAGGGCAAGCTGTGTGGGAGAGGGGCACAACGGGTGGTGGGCGAGGTGGGAGCCTCGAGAGGAGGAAATGCTGTGCTGGGCACCGAGGGGTTGTGCCACAGCGGTTGGAAGTGGCACAGATACCCTGCTGAGTGCCCGTGTGTGCACACAGGTGAACACACATGTGCATGCACATGCTGGGCATGGAGCCAGGGTTGTGAGGGCTGTGAAGCTGTTCCAGTGGTGCCCATGGTGCTCATTAGCTGCTGGAGAGGCTGTTGGTGCTGCTGGGTCCCTCATGCCAGGGGGGCAGGGGCAGAGCGGGGACAGAGGTGGCTTTGAAGTTGCCCGGATGCCTTTAAGCCGTGAGAGAAGATCCTGGGAGCTGGAGGGTTGGGGATTCTCCTGGATTTTAAGAGCTCACTCCTCGTGGTGCTTTGCTCATCAGCATCCCCTCTGGATGTGCTCCCACGGGATGGAGCCTGTTTGATGGCTGCCTGGCCGTGCTGCCGGCCAGCCTGCTCCTGCCCAGTCGCTGCTGTCTTTCGGGAGGGGGCGAGGCCATTCTCACCGCGGTTCGAGGCTCAGAACTTCCTCAGCCCTTCCTTACCCTCACACCCCGGTCCCAGGCTATCCTTGTGGTAGGAATTCTGATGGATTGTGCATTTTCCAGAGCCTATTAAGGGCACAGTGGTGGGTTAAAAAGCGTGTCCCTCAAAGCCCAAATCTCCTTTACTCTGCTATTAATCGTTTCTTCACATTATTAATGCCAAGGGGGGTTTAGTGCTGCCTGGTTAAGCACTTTTTTTGGGGGGTGGAGGTGGGGAGGGGATGGGCCAGTTGGTTGTTTCTGGCTTTGCCTGGCTGGAGAGAGAGGTATCCATGGCAGAGCAGAAGCCTGATGATCCAAAGCTGGTCCCTACCATGCTGGGAGGATGGAGCTGGAGCAGTTCCATGCCGAAATCCCCATTCAAGGCCAAGCATCATCAGGGAAACAACCTGTGAGTGCGGCGTGAGCAGGGCTGGCCTGGAGCAGTGCCCTCCTCCCACCGTGCCACAGCTGCTGGGGAGGGGCAGGGGAGCCCTAGCCAGAGCCTGCCCGTTGCTGGAGCCAAAAGGGACATGGTGGCAGTGATGGAGAGGGATCCTGCTCCAGGTGCTGAGGGGGTGTCGCTTCCCAGCTCGGTGGTGGCTCTTTAAAAGCCTTAATTAAAAGCCCTCCCCCTTCCCTGCACACAAAGCCGAAGGGAAGGGGCTGGAGCAGTTTCCTGCAGTGGGCAAATGTGCCAGCCCTGCTCTGGGTGCCAGCCCCATGCTATACTCCCACAGCAGCCCAGCAAGGTGGCTGGGGCCACCAGCATCTCACCCCCACCCCTCGCCATCCACAGGCTCTGCTGGCAGTGCCAGGATGCAGACGCTGGTGCCAGGTGGTTTCTTCTGCATGGCCCAAGGCTGGTTTGGAGGGGTGGAGGGCAGCAGGGCTGTGCCCTGGCACCCTGGGGAGGCTGGGCTCAGCCTAGCTGGAGCATGAGGATGGTGACACTGCAGGGTGCTGTGCCAGGTACGGGGTGAGGCTGGCCCCTCCTGGCGCCACTCAGCAGCTCCTGCTGGGTGACTCGGTGCCCCAGATGTTAAAGATCTTCTCAGGCCCAGCTTGCAGCTCAGTGAAATATTTTCACTGCAGCAGCAACAGCAAACGCTGCAGGGAGCAGAGCTGGTGCCGAGCGAGCTGGAGCAGAGCTGAGCTGCTCCTCACAAGCCCTGGCCTTCAGCAGCAGCTCCGGCACAGCACCGGGCCCCCCTGGCACCCACCAGCCCCAACCCTGGTGGCTTTTTCGGGGGTAAGGGGGAGGCTCCCCGCGGTCCAGAGGACTTGGATCTCGTGTGGTGTTGTGATTAAAAGATGAGGAGCGGCAGCGGGCTGCCTGCTTGTGCCCATCCCACCCAGCTTGCCTGCAGCCACTTCTCCCCGGTGGAATCCTGGAAGGCACGCTGGGCACGGGCAGGGCCCGTGTGGGATGGACGGGGATGGATGGGGATGGATGGTGCTGCTGGAGCGTCCCTCCCCCTGCACCCGGGCGAGGGAAGCAAGCACCATCTTGCGTCCCTGCCAGGCTGCGGGAGCCCCAGGAGCTCGCTGCAGAGCAGCAGCACGTCCCTGCCTGACCTCCTCCTCTCCTCCTCTTCCTCCTCCTCCTTCTCCTTCCCCCATCTCTGTCCCTCCTGCAGCAGCAGAGGGCTGAGACTTTTTGGGGGAACCTCGAGGTCCTTGTTGGGTGCTTGAGGAGCATCAGGAGGGGATGCTCACAGGGCTTCTCAGTCTGGTTGCCCCTTGGCTCCCTGCTGCTGCTTCTGCCATGGGCGGGGGGAGGGGAGGAGGGGGAGGAGGGGCTCCTGTTGAATCCCCCGGGGTCTCCCGGGGTGGCAGTGGCTGCAGGGAAGTGGGAGGTTTCCTTTTGCCCCAGATTTCCCCCGCTTACACTGGGGGGAGGGTCTTGCCCGGATCCAGCTGCAGGTCTGGCGGCTCCATCCCAGCCCCTTTCTGCCCATGCCTGCGTGGTGCTGGCGGGGGCCAGCTGCCGGCACCGAGCCCCCCGCGCTGCCAGGGCGGCAGGAGCCGGTGCCAGCCTGTTGCATGAGATCTGGGTTATTTTTAGCTCTCTAATGTGCCCGTGGTGGCTTCAGCGCAGGCTCAGCCGCAGCTCAGGCTCCGTTCTCGATGAGCAGGGGGATGCCCCAGCACCAAGGCCTTGGCCAGGGGCGATTTGGAAGCAGGAGATGGAGATGGGCATCCTTGTGTCGTGCCAAGCACTCGAGTCCCACACGTGGCTGGGATGGAGAGGAGTGGGGAGCTGGGGGATTTTGGAAAGCAACCTCCAGACTGGCATCCATCACCTGCAGCCACCTCCTGAGCGCCCTTTGACACTGGAACGGGCTGCCCAGGGAGGCTGTGGCTGCCCCTCCTGAAGATGTTCCAAGGCCGGGCTGGATGAGGCTTTGAGCAGCCTGGGCTGGTGGGAGGTGTCCCTACCCACGGCAGGGGGGTTGGAACTGGATGATCTTTAAGGTCCCTTCCACCCCAACCCACTCTGTGATCTTCTCCCTGCGGGGGGTGGGGGGGTACACCTTTGCCACCACTGCCCCGGCACAGCCTGGTTTGGCAGAGTGGTGCCAACACGTGTGAGGCGGCCTCAGCCTCTGTAGAGCCACACTCCAGTCCCACTTAACAAGGCCTCCTCCTGCATTATTTCATTAATGAGTTATTAAAAAGCCATCCACGGCAACGCTGCTGCGGCCCCGGCGTGGTGCCCGAGCAAGATGTGCTTTAATGACTGCATGCCCTGTGCCAGGCTCTCACAGCAGCTGGGGGTGGCAGCACCGTGCTGGTGGGGTGCCCATGTACCCCAGCACATCGTTCTGGGCTGCTCTGCTGAGCGACCAGCCCGTACCCAGCGTGCCTGGGGGCCCCGGCAGCAGCTAGGAAGGGCTTTACAGCCCCCCCCGGGCAGAAGCTGTGGTTGGTGGCTCCATGCCCAGGCTGTGCTTGGTTGGCTCTGGTGGGTGAGCTGAGGGCAGGGGGAGTCTCTGGAGGGGGGGGCGGGGAGTGTCATCTGCAGGGTGGGAGCTGGGCCTCTGCTGGGGTGGTTCTGGGGTGCTGTGCCCAGCTCAGGGGGTGTCTCTGTCCAGCCTGGGGGGACAGGGCAGGGGGTCTCTGTGGCGGGGGGATGACAGCTGTGAGGTGGGAGCTGGGTCTCTGCTCTGGTGGCTATGGGTGCAGACCCCAGACAAGGGGCTGCCTTGGCACGCCCTGGGGGCAGGGCAGGGGGCTCTGAAGGTTGTCCCCTTCCTGCTGGGGACATGGACCAGCTGGGGTGGTGCTTCTGCACTGCCTGGGCTCAGTGTAGGGTGCTGGCCCCGCTGTGCCAGCTGCGGCACAGCGAGGACCCCGCAGTGGGGTGCCTCCTGGTAAGCATCTGTCTGTCTGTCTGCCTGTCCCCCAGGGCAAATGCCATAGGATGACCGCTGCTGGTCCCCTCTTACTGGCTGTGATATCTTCTGTCCTGTGGCTCACGCGGGGCTTCGACCCAGCTCCCAGCGCCTGCTCCGCTCTGGCCTCCGCGTCCTCTACGGTTCCTTCTCCCTCAAGGACCTCTTCCCCACCATCTCCTCCGGCTGCTCCTGGACCCTGGAGAACCCCGACCCCACCAAGTACTCTCTCTACCTCCGCTTCAACCGGGAGGAGCAGGTCTGCACCCACTTCTCGCCCATGGTGCTGCCGCTCGACCACTACCTGGCAAACTACACCTGCGACCCCCGCGGCGAGGCTGCCAGCCCCTCCCCTGCCCGCCAGCGACCGGAGGAAGAGGAGGAGGAGGAGGAAGCCGAGCTGGAGCTGTGTGAAGGTGCCGGACCCTTCACCTTCCTCCACTTCGACAAGAACTTCGTGCAGCTTTGCTTGGCGGCCGAGCCCGAGGCTGCCCCCCGCCTGCTGGCCCCCCAGGCCCTGGAATTCCGTTTCGTGGAGGTGCTGCTGATCAACAACAACAACTCCAGCAGTTCACCTGCAGCGTGCTGTGCCGCTGGCTGGAGGAGTGCCTGCAGGCTCCCGGGCCCGGCGCTGTGGTTTCACCCACGCTGGCTGCAGCTGCCAAGCGGAGAGCCCCCCGGCCCCCCCGCCGCAACGCCACCCGGCACGGGGCCCGCACGCCAGCCCCGCCGCCCGCCGACTGCTGCCCGCCCGACCTGCATTCCGCGAACGCCGACGACTTGGACCTGCCCGAGGTCCCACACGGTGAGTGTGGGGGAGGCTGGGGGGAGTCCCAGAGGTAGACCCTCCCCCTGCTCTTCTGGGTGCTTCCCAGGGGAGCTGTGCATGGAGGAGGGTGCCATGGATGAATCCTGCTCATTCGTGTGACCCAGGGCAGGAGGGCACAACCCAGGTGCTGTGCATGGGGAACGGAGGTAGTGCCATGGATGAGTCCTGCCCATTCCTGCTCTCCAGGGCAGGAGGGCACAACCCAGGTGCTGTGCATGGGGAATGGAGGTAGTGGCATGGATGAATCCTGCCCATTCCTGCTCTCCAGGGCAGGAGGGCACAACCCAGGTGCTGTGCATGGAGCAGGGAGGCAGTGCCATGGATGAGTCCTGCCCACGCTTGCTCCCTGGAGAAGAAAGGTGTAAACTGAGTGTTGTGCATGGAGCAGGGAGGCTGTGCAAGGGATGAATCCTGTCCATTCATACTCCCCCAGGGCACAAGGGCAGAGACTGGGTGCTGAGCTTGGAGCAGGGAGGCCATGCAAAGGATGAATCCTGCCCGTGGGACAGAAGGGCACAAACTGGGTGCTGTGGATGGAGCTGGGAAGCCACACAAAGGGCAAATCCTTTGCATACTCCAGCTCTGGGCACACCTCTCCTGGGCAGTGCCCTTGCTGAGTGGAGCTGAGCTCAGGCTCTGTTAGCATCGCTGCCCCTGTGCCCGCCCCGGCTGTTTGCCACGGCTGCCCTGGCACAGCCCCCACGGCCCCGAGGCCTCTCCCCCTGGCACCGGGCTGCTGCTCTGGGCAAGAGGCAGGAGCTGGAGCCTTGTCACTCTGCATTGGTGGAGACGTGGGAAACAATTTGCAGGTAAAATGACCCTTTCCTGTGGCAAATTACCCTTGACTGCTGCAGCCTGGGCACTTGGTATTCCGGGCAGGCTGGCACAGCACGGGCACGGCCGCGCCGGTAACCAGGCGGAATGGAGCCATTTGGCCGCGTGGCATCGCAGGAGCCTCGAGAGAAGAGAAAGCAGCCTGCACCCTGGGAATGAGGGTTGGGCTGCCCCTGGCCGGGAGACACCTCCCCAGGCAGCCCCCTGGCCGGGAGACACCTCCCCAGGCAGCCCCCTGGCTAGGAGACACCTCCCCAGGCAGCCCCCTGGCCGGGAGACACCTCCCCAGGCAGCCCCCTGGCTAGGAGACACCTCCCCAGGCAATCCCCTGGCCGGGAGACACCTCCCCAGGCAGTCCCCATGGCCGGGAGACACCTCCCCAGGCAGCCCCTGGCCGGGAGACCCTCCCCAGGCAGCCCCCTGGCTAGGAGACACCTCCCCAGGCAGCCCCTGGCCGGGAGACACCTCCCCAGGCAGCCCCTGGCCGGGAGACACCTCCCCAGGCAGCCCCTGGCCGGGAGACGCCTCCCCAGGCATCCCCTGGCCGGGAGACACCTCCCCAGGCAGCCCCTGGCCGGGAGACACCTCCCCAGGCAGCCCCCTGGCCGGGACACCTCTCCAGGCAGCCCCTGCCGGGAGACACCTCCCCAGGCAGCCCCCTGGCCGGGAGACACCTCCCCAGGCAGCCCCTGGCCGGAGACACCTCTCCAGGCAGCCCCTTCACCCATGAGGCATCTCCGTGGAGCCCAGCGAGGGGCTGCAGGGCTTTGTGGGCACATGTGGCCAGATGTTTGGTTCCCCCCCCCCATCTGCCAGGCCTGGGTGAGGAGCAATCCCCATCTGAGCTGCGTGAGAGGCTTTCTCTGGCAGATTAGGTGGTGCTGGTGGGCTGTGGGTGTCTGGATAATTTCATTGGGCTTTAGCCTTCCTTCCAGGAGCTAAATGTCATTATGGGCAGATCCCCCAAGTAAATCCCCTGGTCTGTTACAGCTGCAGGGTTACAAATCTCCTCAGCCTGAGGGGAGCTGCTTGAGCTGATTTGATTTGATTTTATTATTTAGGGTGGTTTTTTTCCCCCCTTCCCCCCAGCCCTCCGCCCCCTCTCCCCATCATCTTTAATTGCAACTCCACGTTGATGATTAAGAGCTCAGTGCCAAGTTCAGGTGCCATGCCCAAGGTCACAGAACCATAGGATCCCAGAATCTAGGGGTTGGAAGTGACCTCTAGAAGCTCCTTGAGTCCAGCCCCCCCTGGCCAAAGCAGGATCACCCAGGGCAGGTCACCCAGGAACACATCCAGATGGGCTTGAAAGTCTCCAGAGAGAGGAGACTCCACAAGCCCTCTGGGCAGGGATGCTGCAGGGGCTGGCACTCATCCTGCACTGGGGTTGCTGGGGGGGCAGTGGGTGCTGGGGGTTGCAGGGTGCTCTATCACCTTGCTTCTAGCACTTGGGGACGTGGTTTAATGGCCATGGTGGCCTTAGGCTGATGGTTGGCCTTGATGATCTTAGAGACTGGAGGTTGGGTTTAGACTGGAGAGTAGGAAGAAATGCTTGACAGCAAGGGTGGGGAGACCCTGGCACAGGTTGCCCGGGGAGGCTGTGGCTGCCCCCTCCCTGGAGGTGTCCAAGGCCAGGCTGGATGAGGGCTGGAGCAGCCTGGGCTGGGGGGAGGTGTCCCTGCCCCTGGCAGGTGGGGTTGGAACTGGATGATCCTTAAGGTCCCTTCCAACCCATTCTCTGAATCCTTTCTAACCAAACCAATTCTGTGATGATTCTTGGGGGTGGGGTGGGGTGTCTGTCATCCCCACGGCTGCTTTGCCAAGCATGGCTCGAAGGGAGGATGCTGGAGGGGCGAGGAGTGGGGGGAGTGCCCCCGCAGAGCTGGCACACTCGGGCACAACCAGCTGCAGCAGCAGAGCACAAACTCCTGCTCCTTCCCCAAATTGCATTTGACATTCCATTAAAACCTGGAAGCACCCAGGGGGTCCGTGTTATTGCAGTGCTGGACTCAGGAGGGGAAGGTGCAGCCCCCGTGCCGGTGCAGCCCCCGTGCCGGTGCAGCCCCCCCGCTGCCATCCCCCCGCCCTGGGCCCTTTCCCGCGCCGCCAGTGCCGTGCCGTGGGGCCGGAGCACAGAGCTGCCTCCATGGCAACAAGGGCAGGCAGGGGGGGATCCCGGGCTCCCACCTGGCCTCCCCCCAGCACCCCTCGGGGTGGAGAATGGTGGCTTTCAGGGTGGCAGGCAGGGCTGGGGGGCTGAATGGCGCCTGTGAGCCGAGGCTTGGCGGGCACCCAGCGCTGATCTCAGCGGCTCTCCTCCTCCGCCGCAGCCACGCAGGGGCTGGCACCAGCCCAGCAGCTCCCCAGGGCCTCCCTGCTCCCACCCGTGACGGTGTCCCCGCTCCCTGCCCTTGTCCCCACGCCTGGGGCGGGGGCCGGAGGTGGCCGGGAAGACGCAGCCCCGGTGCGGGGTGGAGTCCACGCGGGGGGAAGGCCCTGCTAGGGCGTGGGTGGGGGCTGGGGCTTTGTGGGGTGCCCCTGGGGAGGGTCTTTGGAGGGGGTAGACTCTGCAGCTGTGGGGCTGAGCAGCTCCAGCTCTGGGCTACATTTGCCCTTGGTTTAGGAGATAACTCCTCAGTCCCACGGCTGGGAGATAGCTCCCCAAGAAGTCCCATGGCTAGGAGATACCTCCCCAGGTAATCCCCTCCTGGGAAACACCTCCCCAGGTAATCCCCTCCTGGGAAACACCTCCCCAGGTAATCCCCTCCTGGGAAACACCTCCCCAGGTAATCCCCTCCTGGGAAACACCTCCCCAGGCAGCCCCCTGGCTAGGAGACACCTCCCCAGGCAGCCCCCTGGCTAGGAGATACCTCCCCAGGCAATCCCCTGGCTAGGAGACACCTCCCCAGGCAGCCCCCTGGCACTGCCACGGGCTACCTCTCCCCTCGCCCCAAACCCGCCACCCTTTAACCCCCAGGGAGGTGATGGTGGGAGAGAGCCGTGGCTCGAGGGGCCACAGCTGGCCCCGGGGGCCGTCCTGGGCTTCCCAGCCAGGTCTCTGCCCTCCCGGTGCCTTCTGTGATTCCCAGAGGGATCCTGCTGCCCTCGCAGCCCGGGGGGGTGTGGGGGTGCTGGGGGTGCCCTGGAGCGGGCGTGGGCGGCAGCGCTGGGCACGGCTGCCCCAGGGGCCCGGGGGGGGTTTAATGCTCTGCAGGAAACCGGATTTGGTGTCTGTTGAGCACAGCCCTGGAGAGCAGCCTCGCAGGTCCTCAGGATCCATGGCTGCCCCCAGGCGCTCGCCGCGCCCGCTCTAATGCTGCTCGTGCCAGCCAGGGTGACCCCAGGGGGGTCTTGGTGCCATGGATGGACAGACCCCACCCCAGGGCAGCCCCTTGGCAGCCCCTGAGTGCCCCAGTCCCCCTCCACTGCCCGTGGAGAGGAGCTGAGGGTGGTTGGGGGGGATGGAATCACAGAATCAACCAGCTTGGAAGAGACCTCAGAAGAGACCTCAGAGATCAAGTCCCCACCTGTCACCTGATAGCTAACTCCTCCTGACAACTCGGCCGTGAGGAGCCCGGGCAGGGCACACTCCTGGGCAGGGGTATGCCAGGGTGAAGGCACAAGCTGGCAAATTCGGGTCCGGTTCATGGCACCAAGTGCCAGTGCGGGCAGCAGGCCCTGCCCGAGGCTTCTGTGCCACCTCTGTGGGTTCACTGGGAGCTGCAGCATGCCCAAGGCCCCTTCCAGTGCCAGGTGTCCCCAAGTCACCTCTCCTCTGTTCCTCGGGCGTGCTTGGCTGGCACTGCCAGGGCAGCTCAGCACGGTGCCGTTCCTGGTTCCTGTGCTGGCTGGCACGGCACGGAGGTGCCCAGGGTACTTCTGGGGAGCTGAGTGCCCACTGGTGCTGCTGCCCAGAGGAGTATGGGAGGCCAGGGAAGGTGCCCCCCCGGGCTGTGCCCACAGCCACACCTCCCTCCAGGCCCTCCACATGCCAGTTAATTTCACGCCAAGCGCTCTTGATGGATCTCTTGTTATTTGTGGTGAGCAGAGCCATCAGTTTGTCCACCTCGCTGCAGCAAGCTGTTAACTGGGGACAGGAGAGCACCTCTGCCCAGCACAGCGCTGGGCACGGGCACCCAGCTGCACCAGGGCCGTGGCAGCCTGGGCTCTGCTCCAGCTGCAGCCCCTGAGATGGGGACTGGGGGAGCTGGGATGCCTTTGGGGGCTCTGTGAGTGTCCTCAGCCGCCCTCAACCATCTCCAGCCCTTGGGGATGCCAGTGGTGGGCATTCCTGCAGCCCTCCTGCAATGGCCCTTGACCCCCAGTGCGCTCTCCAGTTCACGAGGGACAGGGATCTGCTGGAGAGAGCCCGAGGGAGGCTACAGGACGCTGAAGCACTGCAGCACTGCCAGGCTGAGAGCCCTGGGGCTGTTCAGGCTGGAGAAGACTGAGAGGGGGGTTAATAAATGTTATGGATGTCTGAGGGCTGGGGTTCAGGAGGGAGGGGCCAGGCTCTGCTCAGGCTGCACCCTGGTATGGACAAGGGAGCAATGGATCTAAACTCCAGCACAGGAGGTTCCACTCATGTGAGGAGGAACTTCTCCCTGTGAGGCTCACAGAGCCCTGGAGCAGGCTGCCCAGAGAGGCTGTGGAGTCTCCTGCTCTGGATGCTTTCAAGCCCCATCTGGATGTGTTCTGTGTGACCTGTGCTGGATCCTATGGTCCAGTTTCTGCCGGGGGGGTTGGACTTGATGATCTTTGATGGAATGGAATGGAATGGAATGGAATGGAATGGAATGGGATAGTAGGAATAGGATTGTAGGATAGGATAGGATAGGATAGGATAGGAGGGATAGGATAGAATAGATAGGATAGGAATAGAATAGGATAGAATAGAATTAACCAGGTTGGAAGAGACCTTGAGGTCACCCAGTCCAACCTATCACCAGCACCATCTGATCAACTCAACCATGGCACCAAGTGCCCATCCAGGCTCTTCCTAAACACCTCTGGTGATGGTGACTCACCACCTCCCTGGGCAGCACATCCCAGTGGCCAATCTCTCTTGCTGGGAAGAACTTCTTCCTAACATCCAGCTTGAACCTCCCCTGGCACAGCTTGAGGCTGTGAACCCCTTCCAACCCCTAACATCCTATGATCCTATGAGTCCACCCTGTCCCCATTCCCAGTCTAACCAGAGCCCTTCTCTTTTCTAGGCAATGGGGTGGAGGAGAACCAGAAGGTGAAAACGCAGTGGCCACGCTCTGCAGATGAGCCAGGGGTCTACATGGCTCAGACAGGTACCAGCAGTGCCTTGGCACGGGGACAGGCACAGCAGACTGGTGGCTCTGGGGCTGAGGAGCCTTCCTTTGGGCAGGGCTGATGGAGACAGAGTGATTCCTTTTCCTTCCTGCCCGTGGCCCGACTTTAATTTGCTCCATTTACACATTTTTCCTTTACACCTTCCTCTGAGGCTGTAAAGCAAAAAAAAAAAGGAGGAGAAGAAAAAAAAATCCATTAATTGTTTCCTTCAAATGTATTTATTTGGCAAATCCATCTGGGTAATTTGAGCTGCTGCTCTGCCCCCCCCTCCTCTCCTCCCCACCACCCCTGATTTATGGTCGGAGGGCTCAGAGGCGAGCGAGAGATGGATGAGTCCCAGCGCTGGGAGAGGAGCTCTGCTCCCTGTGCCAGGCATTCAGATCTCCTCCTGGGGACTCACAGTGGGTCCTGCCCACGGGGAGCTGCTAGGCAGAGCATGAGGTGCCCCCAGAAGTGACTGATCCAGGCCTGGGGTCCCTGTGTTCCGTGGGGTGTTGCCACCCGTGAAAGCTTGCTCCAGCGTCTGTGTCCTGCCTGACTCCAGGACAAATCGTCCTCTTTGGAGCCCTCCTTCGTGTGCTCCTCTTTAATTTAAACTGATGGCCTCTGCTTCTG
>CM026895.1:3089127-3124124 GCA_015227895.2 Colaptes auratus
CCAGCTCCTCTTTCTGTATTTCCCACCCTGGCTTCAACTATCTTCTTCTCACCAGTTTTCAGCCCTCAGATCAACTGATCCTGCTGCACTGCATCAGCTGCTCCCACTGCTCTCAGCCTTTCCCAGTGACAGAAATCACCATTTTAGCCTTTTCCACCTCAGGAGCATCCTCCTCTGCCTTGCCGACAAAGCCTGGGGCATCCAGAGCAGTCGTCACAGCCCGGGGGCTCATTCTCATACCAGTTAGATGGCCCTTCCGCAATGCACAGAGTTAATCCTGGTGTTTGGATCTCATAAAATCCTCTGCCTTCATCGCCTACCTGAATGATCCCATTCTTTTATGAGAAGCAACAATGGGTCTGGAGGAAAGCCAGCCCAGATATCAACCCTGGGTTTTTATCACTACAACTTTGCTTGAATGCTGTCTCCAACACTCCCTGCTGGGTGTGAAATGAGTTTTGAACTTTCCCATTGCCAAGTGCCAATGGGTTGCTCCTTTCCCCACAAGGATCTGAAGATGCCTTGCCGCTGAGGAAGCCGGCCATCTGCTTGCAGTTTCACTTTTTAATGCTTTAACATAAACCGAGCTATAAAAAGCAATGACATGCAGATGAAGAAACTAATGGCTTCGTGTGGGCTTTGGGCAGTGGTCATGAATCACTCTGAGGCCTGCACCCAGCACGGCTGGGGGAAAGCAGAAAGCAACCTTGGTGCTGCAGCAAAACTTTCAAGAAGCAGGGAATTGGTCCCGTTCCTGCTGCTCTCTGTTAATTTGCTTTTGAAATGATTAGCTGAGGAGTATTTCACTGCAGGCTGAGCAGGATTGATGTCAGTGTTAGGAATTGATGCCAGTGTCCCTGCACCTTCTCTTTTGGTCTGCCTCTTTCACCTGACCACAGCTTTGGGAATGACTGTAAGCCTCCCAAGAACCCTGGAGCATCTTGCAGGACACTGAAGGTGACATGGCGGGGACTACATGACAGCCTGGCTTCTGCTCCCCCTGTGTCTGCTTTCCTGCTTTGGAGCATTTCCTTCTCCATAGCCCTGCACTTCAATACTCCGTGGTGAGAGCTACAAACCGCTCCCAGCAGCGAGGACTGCAGGAGCCATGCCCCAGAGCTGCTGGGACAGCAGCCTGCGCTCCACATCTCGTTGTGTCTGTGTCACATGCGTCACTCAGCACCGCACAGCAGTGTTCCCCTCTGCTGGACACTGTCACGTGGCTAACTCAGGCAGGCTTTGTGTAAGATTGCCATCAGATCTGTGTCTGAGCCTTGTGGAGTTTGCTAGAAGCAAAGCTCCCAGGGCAGCTCTGCAGAGCCTGGGGCACTTTTCCCCATGGCACAGCCTCCTGCTCCCCTGAGGGCTGTCCCTGCCTGCCCTTGTGCTGCCACTTCTCCAGGAGAGCATCCCAAGGACTGACAAACTGAGTTAAGCAGCGCTGTGTCCCTGCAAGGGACATCATATCATATATCATCTGCCTTTTACAGATGGAGGAGCATGTCGACAGAAGCAACTTGTCCAATGTCATTTAGGGCAGACAAGCCAAATCTGGACCCACAGCTCAGATCCCAGCCCTCTGCGCACCTCCCCGCCAGACAATGCTCCCTCTCTGCTCATCTTCTGAAGTGACTCACCCAGCAAAGGCATTCTCCTCACATGAGCTGCAACAGCATCACAGCTGCTACCTACGTGGGATTATTTTTGTCCCTTTTCACTTGGGCAGTGTTTCCAAAATGCAGCCAGGAGCTCCAGGGGTGGTTCAAGGGCTGGGTTGTGAGGAGCAGAGAGCTGTGTCGCAGCGCTGGGGCTGCTGCCGAGATCACAGGTTAATTTTGTCCTCAGCTTTTCTTCGAGACCTTTGCTGGGAATCAGAGATTCATCCAAAAAAAAAAACCAAAACACCCACCACCACCTCCACCTCCCCATACCCTGGCTGGGCTTCTGGGATCACAGGATGTGCTGAAGGCAAAATCATTATTAGGACAGGGAGCGAGCTCTGGCTGCGAGGCGAGGTTTCAGAGGAGGTGACTCTTTGGCGGCGGGGTGAGGAAAGCTGCCACCACACTTTTGCTGGTGTTTAATGGGCTTTTTAGAAGTGGCTGCAGAGGGAAACGTGCAAGCTGCTGTTGCAGAGGGGCTCCCTGTCCCAGGAGCTTTTAGAAAAATAAGCTGTGTTTATAAGGCAAGAAGTATAATCGAAGTGCCCCCTGCACAGCTGCTCCATCCTCAGCTGTGTCTGGGATGCATCGGGAGCTCTGTGAGCCACCGTGGGGTTGTGCCCTGGCCCATGTTTGTCAGGACAGGGCAGCAGTGTCCTCAGGGATGAGAGCAGGGACTGTAGCTCCTGCCCAGGAGGCCCCATGGAGGAGAGCTCTTCCCTGCTCCCTGTGTGTCCAGCTCGCACCTTGTCACGGGGAGGGTCTGTAGCTCTAGCCGTGGGGTCCATTTCTGTGCCATGAGAAGGGCCTTTCCCAGGACCCCAAATGAGTATTTAGCATATTCAGGCAAAGAGATGCTCTCTGACAAAATGTGTAACACAGAGCTCAGGTGGGGTGAGGAGCTCACTGTGGCCGTCCCGAGCCAGCGAGCAGCAGGCACCATCCCACCCCCAGGCAGGACGCCCCAGGGAACACAGCCCCCCCTTGGCAGCTGCAGGTGGGGCTCACTCACGTGGTCAATGAGCTCCTTGATTCATGCCCATTCCACTGCCCCTTCTCATCCTGGGCCCCGTACTTCACATCCTCCACCAGCCGGATCTCGTAGGTGAAGCCCAGGAGACGGCCAGCTCCTTCAGCAGTCGATGCAGAGCCCTCGAAGCGGGTCGTTCCCGAACAGGGCTGTGTCCGACTTACGAACATTACAAAGGGCTTCTCCTGCACCAGGGAAGGCAAAAAGTCCCCATTACAGGAAGCGGTGGTCCCAGCTCCCACTGGACCCCTCTGGCTCATAGAATCATAGAATTGTTAGAGTTGGTAGGGACCTCAAGGCTCAGCCAGTTCCAGCTCCCCCTGCCATGGGCAGGGACACCTCACACTACAGCAGGTTGCTCACAGCCACAGCCACCTCCGAGCCTGTCCTAAAAGCTTCCAGGGATGAGCTTCTATCTACCACCTCCCTGGGCAACCGTGCCAGCCTCTCATCACCCTCATGATGAAGGTTCAAACCTGATCCACCAGGCACAGGCTCTTCAGGCAGCATTGGCACCGTGGCGTGTTGGGAATAAATTAACTTTGCACAGCATCAGCTAATTAGCAACCTTCTTCTCCCCCCAGCATTTCATTTTTGTCTCTCTGAGCAGCTAACTGTTTTCCATTTGGGGGGATTGCAGAGAGAGAAAGAACCATTTCATGCTCTGAGAAGCAATAAAAGGAAGGGTGGACAAATAGATTGGATATTGGGGAAATTTCTTTCCTCAGGAGTGGTCAGGCACTGGAACAGGCTGCCCAGGGCGGTGGTGGAGTCAGCATCCCTGGAGGGGTTCACGAAACGTGTGGCCATGGTGCCTTGGGACATGGTTTAGTGGGCATGGGGGTGTTGGGCATGGGTGGACTTTGAGGGCATTTCCAGCCTTAATGATTCTATTCTGTGACATTTCACCCCGAGTCACACACAGCAGAAATGCAGCCAACCCCACCCCAGTAGCCACTGTGGGCTGCAGGTGAGGCCAGCAGAGGCTGGTGGGTCCCTATGCAGGGCAAGAGGGCCATTGGGGCTGGTAGCCAGCCCCTGACGTTCCCCAGTTTCACTGACTCCCCTCCGCCCAGGGCAGGGCCCTACTGCTTTCCCAGAGAGAGTTTCTGTTGCCTGCTCCTTATAGCTGCTGTGGGAAGGTTGAGGGGGGAGGGGGCCTTTAATGACAGCAGCTCCAAGCATCAGCACAAGTGAAAGAGGACTAAGGAAGGCCTGCCAGAAGGCTCTGCTCTGTGGGTCCCTGCCTCTAGCAGGGGCTGGCAGGTGAAGTTAGAAACACAGCACACCATGCAGCCCTTTGGGGAATATCAGGCTTGGGCATCACTGAGGACAGGGATGCTGGGAGCGCTGAGGGGAGAAATGTTGTCGAGGACAGATGGGGATGGCAGGCAGCAGGCAGAAGCTAGATGGGAGAGTGGGGGATACCAACCGCAGCTCCTGCAGGGCTTGGATCAAGCTACCCCTAAGCCACCATTCTTGCCCATGGGGAAGAATGAGCCTTGTTACCTGGAGTCTTTGGGATGGGAGGTCTTGAAGTTGTGAGAGGAAGGTCTGGAGTCCTGGTTAGGTGGTGCTACTGGATGCCCGTTTGCTGGAGCACTGCTGGGTACCCTGAGGAGGGGGCTTGGACCCAGAGCTGGCCTGTGCCAGCCTGGCTTGACATCTCTTGATTCACCGCATCATCTGCCAGCCCCAGGTGGATGGGCAGGAGGTGCCAGCTCACCTCCGAGTAGGGCAGGGAGGGGCCAAGAGGGCAGGGGAGGACACGAGAGAGCAGGGAGGACAGAGAGGGCAGGGAGGACACACGAGGCAGGGAGGACACGAGAGGGCAGGGAGGACATGAGGGGGCAGGGAAGGACACACGAGGCAGGAGGACACGAGAGGGCAGGGAGGACACGAGAGGGCAGGGAGGACACGGGCGAGGGCAGAGACAGTTCTGCTCACAGAACTGCAAAGCTGAGCTGGTAGGGTCACGCCCATGGCATTGAGCTTGACACACAGGCTCAGTTAAACCCCAAACCCAGCTCCCTGGCCACCCCTTGGCTCTCTCCTCCGACTCAGGGCTGTGTTGGGACCAGCTGGACCTGTGGACCTCTGCGGGCAGCGCCGTGGCGCAGCCATAAAAGGCGCGACTCATTCCGGGGCGCGCCGCGGGGGTCGCATCCACCCCGAGGAGCCCAGGCGCCGAGCGCCAGCGCGCAGCTCGCCTCAGTAATGTATCTGCAGGTCTCACCGTTTCCTAGGGGTAATTCTGAACTCTGTGAACCACTTATTCACGGACTATTTCACAATTTATTACTGCAAATGGCCAGACATCCAATTCACAAGCGCTCTCCGTTTGCTAATCGATTTCTCAGTGAAGGTGCCCTCAATTTCATAACTTCACAGTTCCCATATTGCTTGGGAGAGCGGTGCTGGCTCCTGGGGTAATATTTCTCTTCCAACAAGTCATTGCAATATGAGCAAAAGGGGGGAAACAAAAAAACCCAAGCGAAAAAAAACCTCAAACCTTTCCTGCTCTTCCTTTGAAAGGTTTCCTCCGCCGGCTTTTTGGTGCTCGTTGCACCGGCGCAGAGGCACAAAAGAGGGCTTGCAAATGCAAATGAAATTGATCCTTGTGTTTTCTTGTTAGAATCCACTAAATGAAAGTGCAATTACTGCAGAGCCTGGGACTAAGCACCTTTGGTTTTTTTTTGCTTCTCCTGCAGGCAAGGGAGTCGGAGGACAGTGGCGGTTTCAAGGCAGCGACCCACGGCAGACCCAAGGAGTGGCCCCATTAAAGGAAACTGATTTCACCCTTGTGCATCCTGTGCCTTGTACATGCTCGTGGAGCGTGAGGTGAAAATGCTGCCCCAAAATCCCATGGCAACAGCAAGGTGGCTGATAGGTCTCCCTGGGCAGCCTCTTCCAGTGCTCTGCCACCCTCAAGTGAGAAGCTCCTCCTCATCCACAGCCCTTCGGAAGGCAGGGACATCCCAGGGGCTTGCATCCCAGGGAATGCCCCCCGGCTGGCTCTGTACCATCTGCACCTTTCTGCTCTCTGACAATGTGGAGCTGAAAGGGTCAGAACATTTCCCTGGGCAAACCCACAAGTGAGGGTCCAGCTGTGAGCAGACTGACCAAGGGCTGGAACCTTTTGTTTGCTTCCCAGTGCCACACCACAAGCCCATGCTGTGTGATGCAGCCACACAGAAACCCATGGCACTAGAACCTGTGGCACTGGTCATAACGTTGTTAGCTGCTAACAAAAAAATTCACTCTGATCCACTGCCTGCTGTCAGGCCCAGTTGTGGAGGTCAGCAAACTGCTGTGAGATGGCTGGGGGCAGAGCAGCAAGTCCCTGAGCTGGGCTACCAAAGCTGGGCTTAAAGGGCAAAGGAACACCACTGTCACAGCTGAGCTTGTCCTTCCTGTTGCCTCCTGTAAGGAGAACACTGTCTCAGGAGGGATCTGACAGCTCCCACCACTGCCCTGCTGGTAAATGGGCTGCTGGGCATTTTCCTGCAGCTCAGCACATGCAAACCTCCTGCTTGAAGGAGCAAGAGGGACCCGCTGAGCAGCGGGCTGGAGCAGAGTTTCTAGGATAGTGAGCAGCAGCCTCTCCTGGCACGGGAAACACGTGGTTCCAGCTGACCCATGTTGCAGGCAGCCTGCAGGGAGTGGTGCCATCAGAGGATGCCGTAGGTCACCTCAGTGCACTGCATGGCATCACGGTGCCCTGCCGAGCCCAGCCCCTGAGTGGGGCTCTGTGGTGCCCTTGCTTGGCTTTCCAGAGGGACTAGCAGGTCTCTGCTGGGATGCTGTGAATGTGCCACATAACCCTGAGGTTGTGGAGGAGGACAGAGGCTCGAAATCATCCTACCAGGACAGTGGTGACGATCAGGGACCTGTTGCCAGCGAGTCGGTGACGTTGGGCCTCTCCCTTTGGAGATTTCTGTGATGTTCAAACCTCTGAGGGGCTCCAGGCTCCAACCTGAAGGGAAGAAGCAAACCTGTGAACATTCCTCACATTCCTCACTCACTTGTCAGCATCCTACTGGCCTGAAATGAAGCTTCTTTCTTTATTTCATCTTCAGTTAACAAAAGCAAGCCTGAAGTTCTTGGTCTTGCATCACCTGAAGAGGTTTTGCATGAAGCCTTCAGCTGCAGGTCACAGCTGCACCTGTGCAGTAACCAACCCCTCTGCGTGTCCTTTGGTTCAGGTCATGAGAGAAGAGCACAATGGATGGAATTTGGGGGCTTGCATGAACCATGTGCAAAGGTCTGTGAGGGCAAATGACCAAATATGCTGAAGAGTCACTCTGGGCAAGGACAAAGCGAACAAAAGAGCTTTACAAATCTGAAGCCCTTTTCTTTCATTTTTATTTCCCCACCATTTTGCTTTGGTGGGGAGAATAAACTGAACCTGACCAGCTCTGTGACAAGATCTGTTTCTAATGGGGCCCTTGGAAGGGCCCTTGTCACCCCTTCAGGGAAGTTACAGGATCCCAGGATGCCAGGGGTTAGAAGGGACCTCCAGAGATCATCAAGTCCAACCCCCCTGCCAGAGCAGGACCATAGAATCTAGCACAGGTTGCACAAGAACACATCCAGATGGGTCTTGAAAATCCACCTAAAGGGAGTTTCAAGGTGAGGGAACAATATGACCTGCTCAGGCATGGGCAGCTCTGTTCCTCAGCAGCCTGAGGTGCTCTGAGGGTTTTTTTCAAGCTGCCAATTTGAATCCATTATCAGACCTCAAAGAAGATGCAGGAGAGACTCTTGATGCAGAAACAGCAAAATGTGTCTCCACTTAAGAGAAGGCACCTGGGCAGCTCCGAGGCTGATCTCCACAGTGCTGGGCAGGTTTGAGAACAAAGACTGAAGGCAGGACCAGCTAAAGGGCTGTGACAGGGGATCAAACATCAGGGAAGCTGCAGGGATTTGGGATTGCTGCCAGCAGACAGAGCAGGGTGGCCGTGGAGCCAGGCTGAGAGCGAGGAGAAGCAAACCCCTGCATGGAAATGGGAACAGAATGATCCATTCTAAGGTCAAGCTGTGAGGTGGGACTCTGAGAGAAACCAAAGGCAACCAGCTTGAGCCCACGGGGGAGCCAGCATCTTCCCATATTTTATTTATTGCTATTTTTAAGATTCTTCCACCTCTTCAGCAGTCCAAGGGGAGAGCTTGGTTTTACTGCAGCCCCTAAAAGAGACTTTGTAATGAGCAGTACTGCCTGGCAAAAAAAAATAAAAAAAAATTAAAAAATAAAAAAAAAGTCATAAATTCTCTGAGAATTTCCCCAAACTTTATGAAAGGCTCTGAATATTTCATGCAGAACCCGAGCAACCCTCCTCATCTCCTCCCATCACACACAACAGCTGCAGAGTCAGAAAGGATTCTACCAGTGCATGGGAGAAGAGGAGGGGGTCTGAGGGGGCCCCTGCCAGCAGCCCTGCAGCCCTCTTCGCTGTGCTGTGCTGAGCTGAGCTGCGCTGAGCTGAGCTGTGCTGTGCTGAGCTGTGCTGAGCTGAGCTGTGCTGTGCTGTGCTGAGCTGAGCTGTGCTGAGCTGAGCTGTGCTGTGCTGTGCTGAGCTGAGCTGTGCTGTGCTGAGCTGTGCTGTGCTGAGCTGTGCTGTGCTGTGCTGAGCTGAGCTGTGCTGAGCTGTGCTGTGCTGTGCTGAGCTGTGCTGTGCTGAGCTGAGCTGTGCTGTGCTGAGCTGAGCTGTGCTGAGCTGAGCTGTGCTGAGCTGTGCTGTGCTGTGCTGAGCTGAGCTGTGCTGAGCTGAGCTGAGCTGAGCTGAGCTGAGCTGTGCTGAGCTGAGTTGTACTGTGCTGAGCTGTGCTGTGCTGTGCTGAGCTGTGCTGAGCTGTGCTGAGCTGTGCTGTGCTGAGCTGAGTTGTGCTGTGCTGTGCTGAGCTGAGCTGTGCTGTGCTGTGCTGAGCTGAGTTGTGCTGTGCTGTGCTGAGCTGAGCTGAGCTGTGCTGTGCTGTGCTGAGCTGTGCTGTGCTGAGCTGTGCTGAGCTGAGCTGTGCTGTGTTGAGCTGAGCTGAGCTGTGCTGTGCTGTGCTGTGCTGAGCTGAGCTGTGCTGTGCTGTGCTGAGCTGAGCTGTGCTGGGCTGTGCTGGGCTGAGCTGTGCTGAGCTGAGCTGAGCTGTGCTGTGCTGTGCTGAGCTGTGCTGAGCTGTGCTGCGCTGAGCTGAGCTGTGCTGAGCTGAGCTGAGCTGTGCTGAGCTGAGCAGTGCTGTGCTGTGCTGAGCAGTGCTGTGCTGTGCTGAGCTGTGCTGAGCTGAGCTGTACTGTACTGTGCTGAGCTGAGCTGAGCTGTGCTGTGCTGTGCTGAGCTGAGCTGAGCTGAGCTGTGCTGAGCTGTGCTGAGCTGTGCTGTGCTGAGCTGAGCTGTGCTGTGCTGTGCTGAGCTGAGCTGAGCTGAGCTGTGCTGAGCTGAGCTGTGCTGTGCTGAGCTGTGCTGAGCTGGGCTGTGCTGAGCTGAGCTGAGCTGCGCTGAGCTGAGCTGTGCTGAGCTGAGCTGAGCTGTGCTGAGCTGAGCTGTGCTGTGCTGTGCTGAGCAGTGCTGTGCTGTGCTGAGCTGTGCTGAGCTGAGCTGTACTGTACTGTGTGTGCTGAGCTGAGCTGAGCTGTGCTGTGCTGTGCTGAGCTGAGCGTGAGCTGAGCTGTGCTGAGCTGTGCTGAGCTGTGCTGTGCTGAGCTGAGCTGTGCTGTGCTGTGCTGAGCTGAGCTGAGCTGAGCTGTGCTGAGCTGTGCTGTGCTGTGCTGAGCTGTGCTGAGCTGGGCTGTGCTGAGCTGTGCTGAGCTGAGCTGGGCTGTGCTGTGCTGAGCTGAGCTGTGCTGTGCTGTGCTGAGCTGTGCTGTGCTGTGCTGAGCAGTGCTGTGCTGTGCTGAGCTGTGCTGAGCTGAGCTGTACTGTGCTGAGCTGAGCTGTGCTGTGCTGAGCTGAGCTGTGCTGTGCTGAGCTGAGCTGAGCTGTGCTGAGCTGAGCTGAGCTGTGCTGAGCTGAGCTGTGCTGGGCTGAGCTGTGCTGAGCTGTACTGTACTGTGCTGAGCTGTGCTGAGCTGCCTCGAAGAAAATTCAATTTGTGGCACTTGAGGCTGAATTAATCAGTTTGAAATATTTTATTAAAAGGGGAAAGAAAAGGGAAAGGAGAGCACTAAGAGAGCTGTGTGAGTCAGATAGCCAAACGACGTGTAATTAGGTTTAGTTAATACTCCTGTAATCCCTGGAACATCCAGGAGGTATCAGGATCGGGAGTTCAATCCTGAAAGCTCAACAAACAGAAGCTATTATCCACAATGCCCAATCCGGGTGGGATTTGGTTGGAGTTTGGTGTTTTGTTGTTACAGATTAACTATTGACAGCCCCCCAAGCCTCCACAGGGGGTTTGACATCGATGCTTTAAAGCCCACCAGAGCTGAGAGGGAGCTTCCAAGAAAAACAGTAATGGGAACCGGGAGATCTAGGGATCGTTGGAGACAAAAGCTGTCAGGCTGTGTGGAGCACGACTGGGGTTTGGTGGCTTCTTGTGGGCTTTGAGTGACACTCAGCAGCCTTAAGGACAGCAATAAACACCACTGGTGCCAGCTGCCCTCTGGTGCACCCTAGGAGCCTTGGTTTGACAGCTGGAGGTTGTGGCTGTACTTAAACGTTTAGGTTCACAGAGTATCCCACTGCTTGCCCATTTTCCTGTTACTCTGCCAACAAGCTCCCCAGCAGTCCCTTGGTTCCACTGTGCCCTAAAATGAGGAGTTGGTGATTTTGGTTTGGCCTCTGCAAACAAAATATTCTGGAAAAAAAAAGGTCATAGACTCACAGAATTGTCAGGGTTGGAGAGGACCTCAGGGATCATCCAATTCCAATCCCCCTGCCACGGCCAGGGACACCTCACACTAGATCAGGTTGCTCACAGCCACATCCAGCCTGACCTTAAAAACCTCCAGGGAATGAGGCTTCCACCACCTCCCTGGGCAAGCTGTGCCAGTCTCTCACCACCCTCATGGGGAAGAACTTCTTCCTAACGTCCAATCTGAATCTACCCACTTCTAGTTTTGCTCCATTCCCCCCCTGACATCCTAAAAAGTCCCTCCCCAGCTTTCTTGTAGCCCCCTTCAGATACTGGAAGGCCACAATAAGGTCTTCTCGGAGCCTTCTCTTCTCCAGACTGAACAGCCCCAACTCTCTCAGTCTGTCCTCATAGCAGAGGAGTTCCAGCCCTCTGCTCAGCCTCGTAGCCCTTCTCTGGACACACTCCAGCACTTCCAGATCCTTCCTGTAATAGATGCATGGCAGAAATAAGGTCTCCTCAGAGCCTTTTCCTCTCCAGACTTCACAGCCCCAACGATCTCAGTCTGGCCTGAAATGTGCCAGGAGAGGTTTAGGTTGGATATTAGGAACAACTACGTAGAACCATGGAATCATTCAGGTTGGAAAAGACCCTTGAGATCACCAGGTCCAACCATTAACCCTACCCTTTCTTTCCTGCGAGAGTGGTCAGGCGTTGGAACAGGCTGCCCAGGCAGCTGGTGGAGTCACAATCTCTGGAGGGGTTCAAGAAATGAGTGGCCATGGCACTTAGTGGCCATGGTGGTGTTGGGTTGATGGTTGGACTTGAAGACCTTGGAGTCCTTTTCCACCCAAAACAATTCTGTGATTCTGTGTTTCTTAGCTCTTGGGAGAGGGTGGGGGACTGCCCCAGGTCCTTTCCTGCCTCCTTCCTGGGCTGATGGCAGCTGAGACTGAAGGTCACTGCGTTTATTTTGAGATGCTTTCTTTATTCTATATTTAACACCAAACCCCCCCCCCAAAACCCCAACTAGGAGAGCGTTGTGGTGACCTTGAGGGGTGGCTTTTTTTTTTGCACGAAGCAAAGAGCTGCTGCCGTGGTGTGAAACGTGGCAACAATTTCTGTCAAAGCAAAGGAAACCCAGACTCTCAGAAAAGGGGGGAAGGGGTTGGGGAAGTGGGGGGGTGGGAAACCAGGCTGCCTGTCCTAGGGAGCTGCACCACGCAGGATCCATCCCCTCCAAACAGGAGAGCTGCTCAAACTCCAGCCCCCGGCGCTGCCTACCTGTGCTGTGATTAATTCCCCAGCCTTGACTGGAGAAGTCATCTGTGCAGGCTGGGCTGCTCGCTGCTTGGATAATTGAAAACTCCCCCTCTCTGCTCCTGACTGGCATTTCCTGGGCAGCAGAAGCTGTCCCTGTGCCCAGAGGTTACAGGACTGGGCACTCATCCCTCACTGCCCCTAGGCACCCTGTGCCCGGTGGAAAGCAAACTGCTCTAGAAAGGGATTAGCTGCCCCATCGCCAGCTCCCCTCGGAGTCTGAAGAGCTCTTTAGCAGGATGAGCACTCAGAAGTACTCATGGAGAGGGTCAGGCTCGGAGCTCTTGGTGCCCTCCATCCTGCTGTTTGGAGCCTGCTTAGAGCTGGTCCCTGGACATTGCTCTCTGCTGGCATCAGCTCTCCCCCGTGCCAGGCTTTCTTCTCTCCAGGCCACTTGCTGCTCTCTTTTGTTTTAAAGCAACTGCTCTCACCTTGCAGCCCCTGTTTGAGAAGCTTTGCTGCTTCGTGTGTAGCTCTTTTCCCCTTTTCCAGAAAAGTAATTAAAGGAAATGAAATCCCCATGAGCTCCTGAGAATCAGACTTGCACATCAGCATCGCCTTCCTGCGCCCAGAGGAGGTTTGCCCTCATTAGGAGGATCAGAGGCTGCAGCCTGTGTGCTGTGTCCCTTGGGGGTGGCTGGGCAAACATGGCCACCCAAGGAGCCCCCTCCAGCCAGGCAGACAGCACACACTCCACTTTGTCTCTTATTGTCCCTTAGAGAGGAAACAAACCAGAACACCTGCTGCATCCTCCTGCACAGGCCAGGCTGCAAGAGCTGGTGCCATTCCCAAGCCTTTGCTAGGTTCATTGTTGGGGGTCACACTCAGATGATGCTTCCCAGAGCTGTGTTCTCCTCAGGACAGATAAAAAAATCAGCATTTTGTAAGCAAGCCCAGCATGATGGGGGTTGGGACAGGCTTCATTCCTTCCACCTTTGGCCTGGACAAGGAGAGGTTAATGACTGCTCAAAGTTTCTTCTGCTTCCACCATCCC
The DNA here is from genome assembly GCA_015227895.2 of Colaptes auratus. Taxonomy (NCBI): domain Eukaryota; kingdom Metazoa; phylum Chordata; class Aves; order Piciformes; family Picidae; genus Colaptes; species Colaptes auratus. The sequence goes on from CM026895.1 coordinate 3,101,915, forward strand.
AGGGAAGTGCCACAAGCATTTCTGGAGCTACCGACCACAGTCCCACGCAGGTAGCTTTGGGGCTGGTGAGTCATGGTTGAGGCATGGAAAAGGATCTGAGAAATCCCACAAAGCAAACATCCTTTGATAAAAAGCCCAGAAAAACCTGGGAACAATACAACCACCAACCACTCGTTCTGCTGCCTGAGCGCCGGAGGTAGGCAAAGCCCCACGCAGATAAGGCAAAGCCCTTCCTACCTTCTCCAAGCCATCTTCTTTGAGGCTGATGATGTCCAGGTCGAAGTCCGTCCGTAACCCACTGGTTTTATTGAAGACAATTCGTCCTGTTAAGCCTTCCCATTGGGCCTGAGAGAGAGGCAGAAAAACAGAGCAGGGCTCTTACTTGGGATTAGAAGTAATCTTTTTTTCTGTCCTCCACTGTATGCTCTTTTAATTAGTCCTTTTCCTGGCTCTGTCTCCCCAAAGGGAATGATTAATTAATAAGCACCTCCCTGGCTCTTCAGGCTGCAGACTGAGCTGGAGGTTTTCTTAACTCTCCTGCAGCCCTTGCTACAAATCTTTTTTTTGCTCACACCTTTTGTGTTCACCAGCTGTTGCAGGACATGATGACTCAGTAGAAACCCACTTGCATTTATCATGGCATCCTTGTGTGCTGCATTTATCCTTGTGGTGCCGATAAATACCGGGCTGCAGGGAGCCCAGGTCTGGGACAGCTCCAGTCAGCCTCATAAATAATCCTTTTTTGCATGAACCTGCTGATGCTTCCAAGGTGTGTGGAAGGTAAAATATCCTGGACACTTCTCCCTCTCCTTTCAGACAGAAAGAAGAGCAGAAGAGGCTCAGGCCTTGTCCATGGTAGCAGCTCTGTTGTTTGAAGCAGGTGTGGGAATCTGGGGTGTGTGTGGTGTGTCTGTGCCCCTGGAGCAGGTTTTGGCTGTATAAGCATAGGTTAGGTGCCCACTGGGGCTGGAGAAGCCCCACTCCTGAAGATTCCCAGTGCTTGACTGGATGAAGTCCTGCACAGTCTGGTCTGATGTGGGAGCTAGTCCTGCTATGAGTAGAAGCTTGGGTAAAGTGTCTAGATTTGGTTCCACACAAATTATTCTACCATTCTGTTTCTTTCCACTGTACACTTTGCAGCTCCACCAGAACTAACCAGTATCAGGCACTGGATGAGTTAGCAGAGCAGGTGCTGAGGGACAACATGGTCCATGCTGCCTGCTCTGCCTGGGCACGGTGCTGGAAGCATCATCCTGAGGAGGATGCTCCTGTCAGTGCCAGGCCTCTGGCATGCTCCACTGCTCTGCAATCTCAGCTGGGGAAGCTGGGAGAACTGGGACTGGGGCTCTCTCCCTGAGCAGTTCTGTGCCTGCTCCCAGTGTGTGCTGCTCGCTGGTGAATGAGTTTCCTTTATGGATGGGGGAGCTTGAAATATCCCAGTAGATGGAGGTGGTGTAATGGATTCTCAGGGGGGATGACTGGCACATTTCCCAGTAAATTCACTCCCCTGGCTCTTCCTCATTAATTCCTGAGGAGCAATGACTACCTCCTCCCAGACTCCTGTCAGCCTTGCCCCGCAGGAGAGCAGGGGAGGCTGTGCTCAGGTTGCTCCCTGGTGCAGGTGGCTTCCCCATGGGACCTGCAGAGCTCCATGAGAGCCAGGGAAAACCAGAATGTTCATGTACCCAGTGCGGCCCCCCCCCGCCCTGTCTGAGCCCTGATCTCCTCTAGGGATGAGCACAGGGCTCCAGCAGCTGCAGGACCCCAGGGTGGGGGTGCCATGGCCCCCAATGGGCTCTGACCCCCTTGCTGCTGGTACTGTGGGCACACTCCAAGTGCCCACCGCCATGGGCTCTAGCAGGCTGAGGAGGATCTTATCCCCTCCTGTCCCACCTTCAGCGCTGCCCCCCTGCTTCTCATGGATCCTACCCCCTCTTGTTCCACCTTCAACCCTGACCCCTGCTTCCCACATGTTTGATGCCACATGGGGTGAGGATGGCCTCCCGGTGTTGGCAGCACCGCTGCCCCCAACAAGCAGGAAAAGCAGAGCTTCCCTCCAGGAGGATCCCATGCAGCAGGAACCATCCTGTGCCAACCCCGTGAGAGCGCTGGTGCCCATGGGGAGCACAGGGCAGAGGCAGGGAGTGTCTGTGGTGAGAGGTCCCTCTGCACCCAGCTTCGTGCAGGGGTTTAGAAGCAGCAATTACTGCATGCGCTGATTGCAGCGGGGAGGAAGCTTCTCCCTGCAACGAGCTGATGCGGTGCCAGGAAGGGAAACAACAGGCAGGCACTGGAGTGTGAGGCTCAGGGTAATTTGCAAAAGGACCAACCAAACAAATTATTTACACTCTCTTTTGGCAGCCAGCTGGAGCAGCTTTCTGCAGAGGGGAACAAAACACGACAAAAGGAGAGAGAGAGGAGAGAAACCATCCTCAGTGTCTCTGAAGACAGAAGTTCATTCTCTGTCTGCAATGGGAATGAGTCCTCCTCTCTCCTCCCTTTCGCTGCTGTGGAGGCTCCCAGCAGCTCTGGCAGCACTGGGGAGGGCTCTCAGTGCCCCACGAGCAGGGTCTGCAGGTGAGGCTGCAGCACAAAGCAGCCTAGCAGTTAACAACCTGCTCCTGCTCTTCCCTGCTGAGAACTTTAAGAGGATTTTAAGAGCCAGCCCTTACACGTGCCCCAGTTGTGTAGCCCCAGACTGCAGCCAGCTCTGTAACTTCCCACAGGCACAGAAGTTTAAAAGGCCTTGGGGTGAATCAGGGGGTTAATCACAAAGACATATTCTGGTGGGGGCTGCAGTATCTCCCTGCAGCTCTGCCTTCACTTTTCCCCCCTAAGGTGAGAGCTTCTTTTTTTGGAGACAAAGCAAAACCCAGGGAGGAGGTGCAGGGGTGGATGCTTGGAGGCTCTTCTGGGAGGGCTGAAAACCACTCTCTGCACCTTGCCTGTGCTGCACTCCCTTGCTGAGCTCGCAGCTCCCAAACAGCCCTGCTCTGAGTCTGCTTGAGTGCTTCAGCCAGATGCAAACAAACAATTACATGAGCTGAACAGAGAGAAATGGTAATGACTGAAAACAGAGGGGGAATGGAGCTGCCTCCTCGTTCCCTGGGCTCAGCGCTTGCTAAATCGGCTGCTCTGCCAAAGCTGCTCATCAGTGCACACAGAGGCAGAGACACCCAGGGCTGCCAGCCTCACCACGGGCATTTAGTGGCACTGAATATCCTTTGTGGACCCTGAGCAAATGTTCCTCTGAAAGGCAACTGGCAGTTGCTCTGCTATGAAATGGCCTCGCAGAGAGCAGGGTCCAGCTGCTCCTGACACCAGGGCAAATCTTGGCGACAGCACAGGAGACTTCAGCCTGGTTTGGGTGCTTTGGAGTGGCTGCAGGGCTGGGGCTTGGAAGACAAAGAGAAGATTTGTCCTTTCTGTGTGCACTCAGCAGCCTGGTCAATACGATTAGAGGGCTGGAACACCTCTCCTATGAGGACAGACTGAGGGAATTGGGATGTTCAGTCTGGAGAAGAGAAGGCTCCAAGGAGACCTTATTCTGGCCTTCCAGTATCTGAAGGGGGCTACAAGAAAGCTGGGGAGGGACTTTTGAGGGTGTCAGGTAATGATAGAACTAGGGGGGATGGAAAAAAGCTGGAAATGGGGAGATTCAGATTGGATGTTAGGAAGAAGTTCTTCCCCATGAGGGTGGTGAGACACTGGCACAGGTTGCCCAGGGAGGTGGTGGAAGCCTCATGCCTGGAGGTTTTTAAGGCCAGGCTGGATGTGGCTCTGGGCAGCCTGCTGCAGTGTGAGGTGTCCCTGCCCATGGCAGAGGTGTTGAAACTGGCTGATCCTTGAGGTCCCTTCCAACCCTCACAAGTCTATAACTCCACCCAGCTGTACCTGCTCAGGTGGTGGTGGTGAGGTTGTGGTTCTTCTCCCTGCCAAGCCTCTCTGCCATGTGTCCCCATAGCTGCTCCAGCGTTTGTGGGAGCAGTGCTGGTGCAAAGGAGGCTTTTACCTCTTTGATGAAGTTCATGAAGCGGCCTCCGAACCTCCAGGCCTTGTGGCGGTGGCACTGCAGGGAGTTCACAGTCATCTGCGGGGCGCGCTGGTAGCAGACGGACACCACGTGCACCGCGTCGTACAGCAGCGCAGCGTCTGTCTAAAGGGAGTCACAGCACCACAGAGTCAGCCAGGCTGCAACACACCTCAGGCATCACCACGTCCAGCCTATTACCTAACACCTCCTGAGAACCAAAGCATGGCTCCAAGTGCTACATCCAATCCCTTATTGAACTCCTCCAGGGATGGGGACTCCACCACCTCCCTGGGCAGCACTTCCCAATGGCCAATTACTCTTTCTGGGAAGAACTTTCTCCTCACCTCAAGCCTAAACTTCCCCTGATGCAGCTTGAGACTGTGTCCTCTTGTTCTGGTGCTGCTTGCCTGGGAGAAGAGAGCAACCCCCACCTGTCTACAACCTCCTGTCAGGAAGTTGTAGAGAGCAAGAAGGTCTCCCCTGAGCCTCCTCTTCTCCAGGCTAAGCAACCCCAGCTCCCTCAGCCTCTCCTCACAGGGCTGTGCTCCAGACCTCTCCCCAGCCTCATTGCCCTTCTCTGGATGTGTTCAAGTGTCTCAATGTCCTTCTGGAATTGAGGAGTCAAGAACTGGACACAGTACTCAAGGTATTTTTTTTCCATTCCCCCTAGTCCTATCATTACCTGACACCCTAAAAGTCTCTCACACCCACCCCATTTCTCCCTTTTTTTCCCTCAAATCCCAGAGCACCTGGGCTCTGTTGGGTTCTCCTCCCACCCCAGGTGTGGCCACTTGGCCCTCTCCACCTACTCCCCTATATAATGCCTCCCAGGAAGGCAGAAGCCCTAAGCTGAGCCCTTGTGGGCTGGAGGATCCTCCTCTCATCGCTGGTGAGTGCCCCTGGTGCGCACTGGGTGATGGTGGTGGTGACAACAAAGGCCGGGGGGCCTGGTGGCCCCCCGGCTAGGTAGGGCAATGATTGATGACTATTCCAATGTCTTCCACGGCTGCTGGCTTGTCTGTGTGCATCTGCTCTGCTTATTCCACTGTGGGACTGCCAAAGAGGGCAGGCAGAGATGTCTGAAAGCAGCAGAGAGGAACAGGATTTTCTGATTTGGTCTGGGTTTTGCCTGAGTGTAAACCCAAACCTGCATGACAGCACAGTGTCCACAGGATTTCACCCATGGGGAAACACAAACCAGGGATTTAGGAGCCTTGTCTGCAGATACAGGGCTTGCCAGAGTGACCAAACTGTCACAGAGATCGGGAGCTCACAGATTTCAACATCTTCCTGCAGTTCAATGATTTGATCTAGGGAGAACTCTTTCCCACCACCACCCCTTTTTTTTTCTTCTTTTTTTTTCCCTTCCCTATAATGTGGTGGCTTTAGATTCAATTAGAGATGCCCCCTGTCACCTCCAAACACTGATGAAGGGAATTGGATTTACTTTTCCCTCCGCTATGGTAAATCCTCCCAGTGCAAACACATTGTTGGGTGGCTTCACAAAGCTGCAAAGCAGATGTGAGCGTGGCAGCAGCGTAATAAACCCCAAGAAACCAAAACAAAGCAGCAAATGAGTGGGCAAATACCTAACAGGATGTGGCCACGGAGAAAATCTCCAGCCCTGGCAGCCAGCCCTGTGACCTTCCCTTCCGGCAGCACCCGAGCATGAAGAGCAGGCACTAACCTGCATCCCCTGGGCTTGTTTACAGCAGGGGCAGATTTGGGGGCCAGGAGAGAGGGGGCACAAGAATATGTCCAAGCAATTTCATGGTGAATTACCTGCTATAAAGCCCAGCTGAGATCAGAGCCCCACTGGGGCAGACATCAGACCGACACAACTGAAAGGTAGGATCCCTTCTGCAGAAGCCAGAGAGGAGGCAGCAGTGGGGGGAACCCAGCAGTGCTGCAGCTGTGGGCAGTGCTGCAGGGAGGTGGGAAGCTGAAGGGAGAATTCATAGATTCATAGAGTGGTTTAGGTTGGAAGGGACCTTGAAGTTCCAACCCCCCTGCCACGGGCAAGAACACCTCCCAGGTTGCTCAGGGCATCATCCAACCTGGCTTTGAACACCTTCAGGGAGGAAACTTCCCCAACCTCCCTGGGCAACCTGTTCAGTGTCTCACCACCCTCACTGTAAAGAATTTCTTCCTCATCTCCAGGCTAAATCTACCCTCCTCAAGCTTCAGTCCCTTGCCCTTCATCCTATCACTCCAAAGCCCTTGTAAAAAGTCCCTTCCTGGTTCAAGTACTGGAAGACTGTTCTAAGGTCTCCCTGGAAGCTTCTCTTCTCCAGGCTGAGCAGCCCCAGCTCCTACAGCCTGAATGTTTGGGATCTCCTCTAAGAGCAAAAGAACAGGAGGGCTGTGAGGAGCCATCTCAAGGTGAAAGTCTGAGAGGCTTTGCCACTTGTGGTGCTGGTTCTGGCAGACCTAGAGGGAAGGAAGGAGCCAGTCAGCAGTTACGGGGGTCAGAGACAGCCTGGCAGGGAAGACAGATGGGTGAGCAGGTGCTGGCCCTTCCCAGCAGTAACTCAGCAGAGCAGAGCTGCCATCAGCCCCTAAAGGAGTCATGAAAGCTGCTCAAAGCCCAGCTCTGGGCATGGCTTTGGCTTGCTCTCCCTGCATCAATCTTGGGGAATTGCTTAGCCCTCTCCAGCCATGTGCTGTCTCACAGCCCTTGGGATGGGGACTCTCAGGGGCTGTGTGAGGAGTGGTGACAGCTGAAGCCCTGCCAGCCCCCATGGCAGATGCCCTGGCTACCTGGCTTGTCTAGGGGGATGGGAGTATTGCTGCTCAAAGGGCTGCTTGGAGTGACCTACAAGGTCACTCCTGTCCTGAGATGAAACAGGACCTGTGGAGAGTAGCCAAGGACAAAGGATGCCCCTCCTGGGTGCTATGGGGTTTGGAGTGCACCCAGCTAATTCCCCTCAATGTCAGCACCTTCACCAAGGGGCACAGCACCCAGCTGACTGCAGCTCCCTCCCTGCTGGCTCCCAGTTGCCACGGTGCTTCCCCACTGTGCTCAGCCCTTTCTGCAACTGGAAGCTTTGAGGTTTGCTGGTCCCAGGGGCAGGTTTTTAGCAGCAAGAAGGGAGGGAGGAGGAGGAGAGCCACTCAGAAGTGGCAAATCTGTCGGTAGCTGGGGTGCAAAAGGAGAGTGTGAGCCCAGCAGTGGGCTGCAAGGGACTCACCACCTGAAGTCACCACATCCAAGTGCTGGTTATTAAGCATGCCAGAAGCTATCTTGGGGAAGACAGCCGGGGTGAGCTGTTGCTCGTACAGGAACCAAAGCAATTCACATTTAGGCCCTCATGACCGTTCCCGCCCTCCCTGCCCCGCTGATGATCTTCTCCCCAGACTCCAGCCATGCTTCCCTTCGACCTCCCATACCATCATCACACCGTTCAGCAGTCCCAGCTCCGCCTTGGGCGCCGCCTGCAGCCTCTCCATGGACCACTTCTCGATGATGGAGGACACGTGGGGGTTCTCCACGTTGAGGATCCGGAAGCCAGTCAGGTTCACCCCAGAGTAGCGATATGGTTCTAGGTCTAATGCATAAAGATCCTTAAAAGAGAGAAATCAGTTTAAACGTTTTTGTTTTAGCTTTGCTTTGGTTTTGTTTGTCTCTTCTGCATCGGTTCTGAAGCGAGAGGGCAGAGCCCGGCAGGAGGTGGCAGCAGGGGGCTGGCCTCATGACTCCTGCCTTGTGCTGTCTGCTGCCAGTAGTCACTGTCTGCAGAGGCTTGTGGGTGTCAGTGGAGTTTGGGTGCCAGATGTTGCAGGTTCACCCCCACACAGAGGGGAACTCCTGCCAAAGGACTCAGTCTGTGTGAGGGAGGTGTGGGGACAGAACCAGAACTGCTCTCTGTAACTGGGGGGAAAAAAGAGCCACCAAGGCAGGGCACAAGGCAGAGTTCCTGCCTCTGAAGCCCTTCCATGGAGAATGAGCTGGGAGTGCTGAAGCCCCCACGGTGCTGCAGATGACAAGAGGAACTGGGAGTGCAGAATGCCAAGTTGCAGAGGGCTATCAGAGAGGAACTAAGACGCATTTCTTGACATTCTGACCAGCCTACACAGTCTGCAAGTGAATGAGGCTGCCCTTTGTGTGCCTGCAGCCCCGCCAGGCAGCCCTCAGCTGCTGGCAGCCGGCCCACCAGCAGCACTTGGCAGCAGGGAGAGAGGGGCTTTTGGAGGGAGGCCTCTGCCAGTGCACTTCTTTAATGCATCTCCTGGTGCTGCTGTGCGTCAAAATCTGATCTTCAGCTGAGGGATCACCGCCAGAGCTCAGGGACTGGGCTGGGGTTAGGCAGCTAGAGTGAGCCACAGCTGACTGCCCAGCACAGAACCAGGGGGGCCTGAATGAAAGTAGCGAGGAATGGTAGGCTGGGAGGGGGCTTGGTTAAGGGGGAATCATTTGTGGGTGGGATGTACTTCATCAGAGTCTATCCTGCACAACCTCTGCAAGTGCTGAGTGTCACAACGGTGTGGGGAGGTGGGAAGGCAGCAGCCCTGTCTCTGAGGTGGAGGGCGAGTACAGGACGCTGCTCATTGCTCTCACAAGAGAGAGATTAAGCACAGCGTGGATTAGGTGACTGCTGCTGTCTGGAATAAGGTGGCTGCGCTGGCAGGACACAGCCAGGCTGTGTGCTCACCCAGACACAGCATCCATCAGCAGCGAGCTCTGCTCTGCCGGGGCTGGAGGAGAGGGGAGGGGGGAGCTGGGAAAGCGCTGGCCCTAAACACACTGCCCTCAGCAAAGCACAACAAACCCAGCACTGCCAGCAGCTGAGACTTCACTCACAGCGGGAGAGCAAGGAAGTCCTACAGCTGTTTTGCTTTAATAAGCTTTGGGGGGTTGATCTTTTCCTTAGGCATTGGCCTCTGACTCTGCACCCCAGGCACTGCGCCGTGCTTTTGTCGGCAGGTGCAGCCAGGGCCCAGCCATTAATCACAGCAGAGCTCAGCTCAGCCTCACTGCTCTTTGGTTGTTGTATTTTTTGGTGGGGTTTTTTTTTCCCCTTCCTGAAAAAACCCAGCAAGCACAAACCTCCCCGTTTTGTTAAAGGGCACTGAGTAAAGCAGGCCAGAGTGGTGACTTTTAAATGACTTTAACTAAGGGCAAACAGAGTGGTTTACCCTCAGCCAGATGCTGCTCTCCTTGTGTGTGTGGGGGGGCTGCCCCCTGGGTCTGACTTGCTGGCACAGATTTGTTTTTGCAGGATTTGTAACCTTTTGTCACACTTCAGTTTGAATTCTGGAAGTTGCTGTGGGGAAATAATTGTTGGTGGCCAAACCAGACCCTTTCCCCTCAGACTGTGACTGAATGTGACAAATACGATCCACTGAACTCCAGACCTCATGGTTTCTCCCTCTCATCTGTCAGGCCACCGGCCCTGTCCACCTTTCAGTTCCTACTGGTACTTTGGGTGCCCTTCCCATCCTGCTGCTCTTCACTGACCCTTCATTTCACCAGTTCCTTACAGAAGCCAACCTTCCAGCAGGTCCCTCCTTGGTTCCAGTTTAGATCTGTTGCAGCCTGATTAATCATCTCCTGGCATTAGAGGATCATTAAGAACACAAGCAGAGTGTCAGAAGGTGGGGAGGTGCATGCGTGGTGGGGAACTGCCAGATCAATTCTTCTGCATTTTCTGCTCCTTCACCACCACAAATGGAAACATCTGGTTCTATTTTCCACCTCATCTACACTCCCGTGCACTCATTATTTCCTGTGCTGCAGATGAATTTTCCCTTGCATCCTACTGCCTTTAAAAGTTTCACTCCTGATGGGTCTGTGCAGCTCTTCCCCCTCCCTACCCTGTGTCAGCCACAATGCCAGAGTCTGATCCTCTCACCTCCACAGCCAGAAGCTGCAGAAGCAGGTGTCCAGGAGGAGCAAAGCAGCTCAGGGATAATGTGCCTGCCATGGTTTCAGTCTGGGCACGGATCTGCTGGGCAGCTATTGCTGGGAGGAGCAGCTGTGCCCATGATGGGAGGTTGCTCCAGCACTGTTGGAGCAATGAACCCTCTGGTGCTCAGCCATGGGTGCACTTGTGGTGTCCTGAGCCTCAGGCACATCGAGTTTAACAAGAGTACCCCACTGGCAATAGGAGTAGCCCAGTGGCAGCACCAGTGGACAACTGCACTGCTTTGGTTTAGTGCCTTGTCAGGAGAAGGCAGGCTGGGTGTGCAATTTTTCATTACAGGTTCACAGATTGCATTGGCTTGGAAGAGACCCTCAAAGGTCATCTTGTCCAACCCCACTGCAGGCAGCAGGGTCACCTCCAACTAGATCAGACTGCTCAAGGCCACATCAAGTCTGATCTTGGTTGTCTCCATGAAGAGGGCCTCAACCACATCCCTCAGTGAAGAGCTTTCTCCTCATACCCAGCCTAAATCTACCCTGCTCCTGTGTCCAACCAGTGCTCCTCAATGTCTCAATCATGGGCAGAGATTCCTGCTCCTGCCTGTAGCTGCTGTAAGCAGCAGTGGCAAACCCCTGGATCTGCAAAGCTTTCCGGGCCGTGTTGCCTTGACGGGGGCTCTCAGGACGCGGGAGCAGGGCGTGGGCTGGAGGCTCAGCAGAGCTCCTCCTCCTCTGGTGGAGCAGCCTGATGGGGCTCTGCCCGGCTGGAGTCACTGAACTGTAGCCTTGCTGCCTAGCAAAAAATGTTGGAGCATTTCACGCCAAGTGTTGATGCACTGTGCTCAGTATTGACGAGGGACCTTTTAGAGACATTCAGTGTAACATAATAGACTAATTCATTAGCACCCCATGGGTCTAGTACTGGAGAAGCTGAAGCACATGCATTGCAAGCTAGGAAAACATTGCCTTAAGGAAAGGCAGATTAAAATATCTTTCCCATGATATAACTGTTATTTCAGGAAAGTGGCATTAATTGTGATTGCTTATCTATTAATTTATTATAATTCTCTTTTCCCACCTCCAGGCTGTACCTACACATGAAATGTACTCCAGGCTCTGCTGGGGCTGATTAATGGGAGGGTTATCTGGGAAATGCTTAAAGCTGCCTGGAATAGATAATGGCAGCAGGGGTAATTAAAATGTCTTTTGCATTTGAAAAATAAATTTGGCCATTTTTTATTATGGGTAAGTTGAGTCTGTTTCTTTCCTAAAGGGGGAGGGGGGGAAAAAAAAACCCCAACAGAAAGATAAATTGGATCTTGAAAATCACACAGCATCCAGCAGTGCACCAGACAATAGCATCCGACATGGAAACAGAAGTGGCATGCCAACAAAAAAAAAACCACCCTCAAAACAACCCCAAACCAAAATGCCTCCTGGAGTCAGGGAGGAACTGGCCTGTGTTTAATGAGAGCAGAGTTAATTTCAAGCTGAGTTCTTCTCATGCAAAACAAACCTGGTGCTGAGCTACTGACCACAGCAGGGCTGCTCCTGGCTCTTAAGGGAGACTTGGATGAAGACTCAAACACATACCCAGCTCTGACTGGAACTTGGCCCTGTCAGATCCTGTCTGTGGGACTTCAGCTTTGCAAATCCACACATATGTTCCTCTTTTCTGTGCGTGGGTAGCTGCACTGAAATCAAAATCACTGGGAGGGGAAATAAAAGCAGAACCTACATCTGTGCGAAGCCTGAGCGGCTCCACAGACTAAGCCAGTCCCAGGCTGGGAAAGAAAGGAGTGATGTGGCTTGGGTGAGCTCCTGGGGATGCTGCAGCTGCAGACACCTACAGCCACAGCACTGAGACTGCTCTAAACCTAGCCCTATTCTAACCTCCTATTATAGGGCACCAACTCCCTCCCCTCTCCCTTCCCCTTGTTTTTTCCCACCCCACTGCTCCAGAGTCCTGTGGCTATGCAGTGTTGACCCGGGGCAGGGCTCCATCTGCTCTTCTGCTGCTCCCACAACCTCCTGCCTCAGCAGAGTGTGAAAAGGGTGTGCACAGGTTTAGATACTTTACCAGAGTGGTGAAGATGAAGTGGTAGTATTCTGTCATCATTCCCATTGCCATGGCCTTGAGGAGAGGAGGGAAAAGAGGTTAGTAGGAGTGGACACAGGACATGACAACAGTCATAAACCTCTACAGAGCTGATCTGGAAGCTGCAGCAGGAGCCAGAGGCTGGATCAGCCCCATGAAGCACATGCTTAGCCACCAAGAGGCAGGTGCTTGACTGCTGAGCTGAACTGTGGTCCTCCAGCCCTTCTGAAAAGACAGCAAAGCCCGAGTTGATCTCTTGTGGAGGCTGGTGGCCTGGCTGGTGTTGCTGTGCCAGGGAAAGTGGGAGCACTGCCTGCAAGGTGACACATGGGGCACACTCGCTGCACGATGTGCCAGGGATACGAGCAGCTTCTGTGGGCTCAGCTGGGAGAGAGGAGCTTGCCCTTCCTTCTTAGATACCCAACAACCAGCAACCTTCACAAAGCTGTGCAGGATGGCAAAAGCAGCCTTTCCTCATGGCTACAAGCCCAGGTACTGGCTGAGACACTGAGTTAAAGGCTTTTCCTTTCTCACTCATGGATTTCTGCAGCTCTGTGTCCCCTGTGCCTTCAGTGCCTGCTCCTGCAACCTGTACTCATAGCTCTGGTCTGAGTCCCTCCTGCCTGTGTGCCACAGGCTTGCTCTGGTGCCTGGTATAGAAACGGGTCAGGGAACAGAGAGGCACAGGGGGGTGGGGAGCAGAGACACCTCCCACCCCTCAGCCCTTGGAGCCGGTGGTGCAGAGCTGAGTGCTCTTGGCGAGCTCAGGCTCTAGGTGTGCCAGCCCTGACACCAGCATGGCTCCTGCAGATTGCTGGGATCTGCATAACTGAGCCGTGGAGGGAACAGGCTGTTCTGTCAGGGTTGCAGGGAACGCTGTGGGCTGAAGGCACCTTGGCTGGGCTGGCCGTGTCCTACATGGCACAAGGGGAACATGTCCCTGGCTGTGGGAAAGGTGACCTTGAAGCTGGGGGCTGACTGAAGGAGGTACCTGTGGGTTTGTCTGCGATGCTGACTCTGTCAGCACATTTTTCTGGACCAAACACATGCAGGAGAATTTGAAAACCTTCACTGCTGGGAAAGTGAGTTCAGTTCCCCCAGAAATGTTCATTTCCCTTGGGTTTTGCTATAAATTACCAGGGCAGAATTTAGCCCTGAGAAGGAAGCGACAGTTTGAAGTGAGATGTCCAAAATCAAGGGGAAAGGAAATGATTGAGGTTAAAGCCTGGATACTGTAACTCTAGAGCACGACTTTACCCCCTGTTTTCTGGCCTGGAATTGCCTCTCTGATAGCCTGGGAGCTATCCCTGTGTCACCTGCCTGGCCGGTGGGCTGTTCCAGCTCTCTCCTGACCAGGTGCACGGTTGCCGCCTGAGCAGGCAGCGGTCCTCAGTGTGTGAAGCTTCAGTGGGATGATGTGAAACCACTCGATCGAGGAAATCATGAGATTCCAGTTTGGATTCCACAGCTGACTGATGTCTTTCAGGGGTAGGTGAAGAGCCCAGAGCTGTGGCAAGAAGCAAACTCCAGCTTCTCTGTGCTGGCAGCATGGGTGCAGGACACATCTGGGGTTGTGGGGAAATGAATAAGTGATGAACCTGGTGGAGAAGCTACAGGCAATCTCGGGATGAGAATGGGATCTCTGCTGAAGTTAGACAGGCACATCTGTGCACTGCAGAGCGCAGCAACTGTTCAGAGACAGCTGCCAAGGACAGCAGAGAAGATGGAAGCCGGAGAACAGATGTAAGCCTTAACAAGGGACCAAAAATGAGCAAGGCCAGAGAAGATGGGGCAGGTTGGAAGGCACCATGAGCAGGCCTGGCTCTGGGGTGGGTTTTCACAACTATGTGTTTGTCCAAGAGGGTAAAATAACCACTGGCTTGATGTCTCAGTCACTTCAAGGAAGCCAGGCTGGAGCAGCATGTGGCGATGTCATCTGTACCTCTTTGTGCCAGCTCTCATGTTACTGCTCATGGATCACTAACCCATGAGGTTGTTAGGGGGTTTTTTTGGTACTCCAGTTTAAAAATCCTGCCCAGATGATCAGTGAAGTGCCTTGTTAGGTGTTTGCTGTGGGAGCACTTTACCTTAATAACCTGGGGCAAGCTGTGGGCTGGCAGGATGGTGTGAGCCTAGTCAGAGCTGCCTGAGCAAATGGGGCTGGAGTGGCTCAAACCATTCTGTGTTACCTAAGATGTGCAGCTAAAACCAGTTCCAAGGGTGGAAACTTTGACACAAGTCTGGAAATGACCCTTTGTCACTCATGGGGCCTGCACCAGGGTGGACAGAGCAGCCAGGATGCTCCAGGGAGCCTGGACAGAGCAAACGCTGGTGGCCACAAGTCTGCAGAGCTCACTGGTGTAGTTACCATCATGTTACAGCAGGTAGATACTACAATAAAATCTGATTGTTATTGTTTCTGGGACAAACAGAAGGCTGAACCATTCTTTCTTTTGGTGCAGTTCAGATAACTTCTGTGTGTTGATCTTCTGCCACTGCAAAGCAAGAGCAGAGTCCCCTCTCCAGGAGATGCCTTTGGCTTTCCCCAGCTTGCACCTGGGGAGAGCACACAAAGCAGAGTGCGAGGAGGGCAAGGTGGAACAGGACTCAGAAGCCTCTTTTTCTGCCCCAGTAAAGAAGGAAGCAGTTTCACAAGTGGAGCTGGCACCTCTAGTAGGTTTGCATATCTTGATGCAGGCACAGCATTAGGAAAGATGAGGTTTGTGAGCTTCCTGCTTCTTCAGCCGACACAGGAGGGTCATGTCTGCACTGCTCAGAGCCTCCCCAGAGGGTTTGGGGTTGTGCACCCTTCCCAACCTCTGAAACCAGCTTTTTCCTGAGTAAAATAGGCTATAGAATATTGCTAGGTTGGAATCCACGCTTTGGGTCCTGAAAAAAAAACCCCTCAGGCTCACCAACAGCCAGAAGGACTTAGAGAGACTTTCCCCCTAGTCCCCCCTCCCCTCCATCTTCCCCACTCTGCACTCAGGGAGATGAGCAGAGCAGATGGCACAATAAACTATAATAAACTGCATCATAAGTGAACAGCACCAAACAGCCAGCATGTTAAAATAATAGGCAGGAGACAATGAGTCTCTGATATTGCTTCCTTTAATAATCCCTCCCAGGCTTTCTGATTTCTCGGAGCACTTCCCTTCATTTTGCATCAAGCAGGCTGCAAAGAGAAACCTCTCTCTCCATGTGCTGCTTTCTCAGCCCTTCAGGGGATTGATTTAATCTATGTGGTAGTGTCTTGCTGGGCAGATATGAGCAACACTTGCTCTGCTGGTTTCCATGTTGAGTGTGGTTTCCTCCGCCTCGTATCGACCCCGAGACCTCCAGCAGGTGGAAATGAGGAGCTGGGGGGAGCAGCAAACCTACTGGTCTGAGGAAAATGCCAAGAGGAACTTAGGGAGAAAGGAGAGAGACCACATGAATGGAAAATCACTGACATCTGGCTAAAGTCCAAGACTGCACAGGGTGCTCAGGAAGGGACAGAGGATGTCCCTCCTGGGTGCAGCGGTGAGATGCAGAGCTGTGTGCACCACTGGAACACGTCCAGACAAACCAGTATGGCTAATACCTGCCCTGCTGCATGGCACTGGGTCACAAACCTGGGGCAAGGAGCAGCAAAGAAGGGAAAGAAGATGCTGAAAATCAGTGTGCACAGATAGCTGTGCAGTGCTGAGTGAGGAGTGACAGGAGGGACCCAGAGCACAATCCTCCTGCTGCTGCTCCACTGGGGCTGGTGGGGAGCAGTGGCAGAGGGCCACAGCCTGGTTTCAGTGTTGTATCCCCCACACTCCCTGGCATGTCTCCTCCAGGGAGATGTGTCCCTTCTTACCACTGGTCACAAAATCAGAGTGCTTTGGGTTGGAAGGGACCCCTGAAGGTCACCTTATCCAACCGCCCTGCAGCCAGCAGGGCCAGCTCCAACTAGATCAGGTTGCCCATCAAGTTTGTCTTGAATATCTCCAGGGATGAGGCCTCAACACATGTCTGGGCAACCTGTTCCAATATTTCACCACCCTCATTATGAAGAACTTCCTCCTGATGTCTAACTATTTCTATGTCCCTTTTTTTGACACTTCCAGTTTTCCAGTGACCCCACAGCTCCTGCAGTATCCATCAAGGGTGCACCTGTCGTAGCTCTTGTGGAGCTGTGGCCTGTGGACAGAGGCAAAGAGGCAGGTCTGAGCTGTCCCCTAGTGTAGCCACCCCATGCATTACAGAATCACAGAATATATCTGGTTGAAAGAGATCTCAAAGCTCCTCCAGCCCACCCTCTGACCCAGCACGGAGGGTCACCACTAAACCATGTCCCTAAGTGCCAGGTCCTAAGGCTGCCTGAACACCTCCAGGGATGGTGACTCCACCACTGCCCTGGGCAGCCCATTTCAATGTTTGAGAACTTTTCAGTGAAGAAATGTTTCCTGGCACCAGCCTGAACCTCCTCTGGTGCAGCTTGGAACCATTTCCTCTGGTCCTGTCACTTGGCACCAAGGAGCAGAGGCTGCCTACTCCTCACTCCCAACCTCCTTCAGGAGCTGTATAGACTAGAATAGAATTAACCAGGTTGGAAAAGACCTTCAGATCATCAGTCCAACCATATCACCCAACACCATCTAATCAACTAAACCATGCACCAAGTGCCTCATCCAGTCTCTTCCTAAACACCTCCAGTGATGGTGACTCCACCACCTCCCTGAACGCCACATTCCAATGCCAATCTCTCTTTCTATGAAGAACTTCTCCTAACATCCAGCCTAAACCTCCCCTGGCACAGCTTGAGACTGTGTCCTCTTGTTCTGGTGCTGGTTGCCTGGGAGAAGAGACCAACCCCCACCTGGCTACACCTCCCTTCAGGCAGTTGTAGACAGCAATAAGGTTCCTCTGAGCTCCTCTTCTCTCCAGGCTAAGCAACCCCAGCTCCCTCAGCTCTCCTCACAGGGCTGTGCTCCAAACGAGCAGTAGAGAGCATGAGGTCTTCCCTCAGCCTCCTCTCTCCAGACTGAACTCAGGTGCTCCTTGCAGGCCATGTGCTCGCTGGGGCCTCCCCCCCACGGTCCCCTGCTCACCGCTTGAGGATCTGAGCTGCCATCAGTGGCTGCAGTCGAAGATGATGCGGAACTCCCTGCCCCGCTTCATCTCCTTCAGCAGCGGCCGCGCGTCGTCCGTGTCCAGCGGCAGCTGCCGGATCTTCAGGCGGATGTTGTACCTCGAGGGGGCCATGATCAGCTCTTGCAGCCGATGAGGCCTCAGGCATTGCACAGAGACAAACCCACAGCGTTACAGCAGCTCTGCCCCGGCTCTGTGGCGCAGCCTGGCAGCTGCTTCAAGCCTTCCTGCATTAGGCCACGGTCACAGCTTCCCTCCCGCGCTGGGCGGTGATGGCGGTGTCTCAAAGGCTAGTTGCCATGTGGCATCCTGGCTTTGATAGACTTTAATGTCAGTCATTAGCCCCTTCCTCCCCCCCTCCCCCAGATATTTCCAGAGTAGAATGGCATGGCGTTTCCCTGCTGACCCTGCATCCAGCTGTGGTACGGCTGGCATCCCTATACTGGCTGGCAAGAGGAGAGGAGCAGATTATCCTAACCTTCGACACCTCTGGGACCATGGCGTTTTCATAGAAGGGAAGGGACTTAAAGATCATCAGTTCCAACTCCCTGCCATGGGCAGGGACACCTCACACCCCCCAGGTTGCTCAAGGCCTCATCCAGCCTAGCCTTGTACACCTCCAGGGAGGGTCATCCATGACCTCCCTGGACCACCTGTTCCAGTGTCTCACCACCCTCACTCTAAGGAATTTCTTGCTAATCTCCAGTCTACTGCTCTCCTCAAGCTTCAATCCATTCCCTCTTGTCCCTGCCTGTGGCAGGGGGTTTTGGAATTAAATGATCCTTGGGGTTCCTCCCACCCTAACAAGTCTATGATTCTATCACTATTTTGCCTTGAGGCATCATGCCCTGGAGCAAGGACAGAATGTGACACTCAGCTGTGCAACAAGTTACAGTCTGCAGCATTGCCATGCACAGCACCGAAAGTGAATCTGCACCTTGAGTTCTGAAGAGCACAGCTCAGACCAGGCACTGAACCCCAGCCTGGAACTTTCTTGCTGCCCTCAGAATTCATTTCTTTTCCTGCAGAAGGTACAGAGCCACGCTGGCTGAGGCTGAGCAGGGGGGGCTGGTATCTAGTGTCACGAGAAGAAACTCAGCAGATGCCTATTGCAGGCAGCAAGAGAGAAGGCTGTCCCTCTGCAGAGTGGAAGGAACACAGAATATGGCAGGGAGGGAACATACTGTGACCCACATTCACAAACCAGCAGTGTCAAACTGTGTTCTCATCAGCCCTCCCCTAAAGAAACCATTTGGCCTAGTGGAATGAGGTTGGACAGGCTCTCCAATGTGCCTTTTGTTTGGGGATTTTTTTGGGGGGGGGTATCTCCACATTGGCAGTGCCATGCTTTGTGTAACCACCACCAGCTTCTTTGGCTGTTCTGCTTCATCGAATTAGCCAGGAACAAACACTTTCCAGACCTCCTTTTCTTTTGGCTGGAAACTGCACCCTCAATGAAGCCACAGACCAAGGGCTTTGCTTGTGCAGATGAGCACTGTGGTGCCAAGCAGAGGTGGGCTGAGCTGGATCACCCCCATGGATAATTAATCCCCCCCTGGCCCATTGTCAGCTGGGGTGGAGCTGAGGTTTCCCCACTTTCTAAGTGCTTAATGAATTAAATGCTTCAGGAAGGATCCCAGGGCCTTCTACAGCGCTTGCCTGGGTGCCAGGGAACTGGTGTGTCCCTGGTCACTGCTCATTTTGTTCCCAAAAAGGGTGCATTAAAAAAGTTCCTGAATGGACCAGGACAAAACACCTCCTGAGTTCCTCCTCCAGCCCTTTGTTACCCACCTGTGCTGTCATCATAAACCACAGTGGCTGACCTCCACTTCAAGTACTGCACGAGGTCCAGAATGGCGTGGCTGAGGGAGGCATAGTCAGGGTACAGGTTGACATAGAAAGTGTCCTTGTTACCCAAGGGTGATGCTTCCAGCGAAGCTGTATGTGAGGAACTTCCAGGGCATTGCAGATGGACTGGACAGCGTTGGTGCAGGAGCCTTGGGAAGGTCCAAATATTGCTACCACCCCCAGAGCGAGCTGGTCACAGGCTGGAAGAGGAAGGGAGGGAAGGATGCTGTCAGTGAAGGATGGGCACCTCTGTGGGAGGGCTGAGCCTGGGAGGAGCTGTGGGCACAAACAGCTTCTTCCTGAGCAGCAGATGGCTAGAGAAGCTTCTGGACACCATTGGGTAGTTACAACAATGATGAGAGGCAGAGAGAGGAGGAAAGCTGCTGAGAAGTGTGCTGTGCTCTTACCTTTCTTAGTTGCTTCGAAGCTGTCATGGAAGTGTATCCTCTGGATGTCGTAGGTCAGCGTTGTGTTAGGCAGCAAAGTCTGTTCCTGTTAATGATGTTGGCAGAAAATCTGAAGGCTTGCTCCTCTCACTCATCAACACCTGCGTGTTGGGGCCATCTGCGTACTCAAAGATCCCTCCTGCAGGACAAGACCAACCAGCATTGAGCCACGTGGTGCTGGATTCATAATCCTATGGAGCAAGGAGGAGAAAACTCTGGGACTGAGCTGTGACATTTGCAGGCTGAAGAAGGTTTGCTCCAGGACACTTCCTGGATGAACTAAAGACACTGCAACGTTTGGCCCATGGGAGCATTCAGGGCAGTAGGGGACAGATTTAAAGTCTTGGAATGCCTTTATGAGCCAATGAGTGGCTTCCCATAAAACTTCAGGATAAGGCCTTGGGAGGTGGGGGACAGGCTCGTTGCTTGGCCTTGGAGATGCTTCAGGTTTGCGCTTGAGGAGTTGCTGTGGTACAAAGCTGCCACTGCCCTTCCCTCCCTGCCATGCTGACTCCTGCCCACCTTGTCCACCCTCCACCCCCAGGGTCCTCACGTGGAGACAGGCAGTGCAGCACTGCTGCTGGCTCTTTGAGTGCCCTTCTCATCATCTGTTGTTCCTCATGTTTCTGTTAGCTGAGTTCTTAATTCAGACCAGCAGAGACTTCTGAATTTGCCTCCCTTACAGCTTATCTGCTCAATAATGCAGGTCCTGCCACGCATGCTTGCCCATGTTCAGGAGCTGTTAATGCCATTACACCTCCCCAGGGGCACCCAGCTCATCTCCCACAATCGCTGGGTTTCTTGGCTCTGTATCCGTGAGCCTTGTCCTCAGCTCCCCACTGACAGCCACCAACGGAGGTCATTTGGTGCAGCTGTAATTCTGTACTAGCAGGTGCTTGTCACAGAGGTGTGGCCACCATCCTGTCCCTCAGAGAGCCAGGGAAGGACACAGAACCTTGCTCCTTGCCATTAAAAGTAAAGCAGAATAATTAATGGATGAGGGCGACAAGCAAGCGCAGTCGCTAACAGATGGTCTCCGGCTTCATTAGCAGAAGGAAAATCTTCCTCTTCAATTTAAGGTAGTCCAAAACTGTTCTCTTGTAGACAACAGATGTCTGCTGAGCCCTCCCAGCTTTCAAGCAACTGCATCAGGCTCCTCCAGGAGCCAGAACACATTATCTGTCATTTTGGTGGCGATTTGGCCTCAGCCAGGGGTGCCGGCTTGGCAGGAGCCAGGCTGGCATTTCTGTGGACAGCTATGTTCTGTGTGTGTCCTCCAGCAACCCAGCCACAGCCACGTTCTGTGTGTCCCCCAGGAACCCAGCCACAGCCATGTTCTGTGTGTCCCCCAGGAACCCAGCCACAGCCACGTTCTGTGTGTCCCCCAGGAACCCAGCCACAGCCACGTTCTGTGTGTCCCCCAGGAGCCCAAACACAGCCACGTTCTGTGTGTCCCCCAGGAACCCAACCACAGCCACGTTCTGTGTGTCCCCCAGGAACCCAACCACAGCCACGTTCTGTGTGTCCCCCAGGAACCCAGCCACAGCCACGTTCTGTGTGTCCCCCAGGAACCCAGCCCAGCCACGTTTGTGTGTCCCCCAGGAACCCACCACAGCCACATTCTGTGTGTCCCCCAGGAACCCAACCAGCACAGCCCGTTCTGTGTGTCCCCCAGGAACAACCACAGCCACGTTCTCTGTGTCCCCCAGGAACCCAGCCACGCACGTTCTGTGTGTCCCCCAGGAACCCAGCCACAGCCATGTTCTGTGTGTCCCCCAGGAACCCAGCCACAGCCACGTTCTGTGTGTCCCCCAGGAACCCAGCCACAGCCACGTTCTGTGTGTCCCCCAGGAGCCAGCCACAGCCACGTTCTGTGTGTCCCCCAGAACCCAGCCACAGCCACGTTCTGTGTGTCCCCAGGAACCCAACCACAGCCACGTTCTGTGTGTCCCCCAGGAACCCAACCACAGCCACATTCTGTGTGTCCCCCAGGAACCCAACCACAGCCACTTTTGTGTCCCCCAGGAACCCAACCACAGCCACGTTCTGTGTGCCCCCAGGAACCCACACACAGCCACGTTCTGTTGTCCCCCAGGAACCCAACCACAGCCACATTCTGTGTGACCCACAGTAGTGATGCTTGGTGAAGAAGGCTTTGATTTTTCTGCTCTCATCTGTCTCTGCCCTTGTGGCCAAGACTGGGATCCTGGGGTGCATTAAGAAGTGTGTGGCCAGCAGATCCAGGGAGGTTGTTTTCTCCCTCTACTCTGCCCTAGTGACACCTCACCTGGAATATTGCATCCAGTTCTGGGCTCCCCAGTTCAAGAGAGACAAGGATCTACTTGAGGGAGTCCAAGGGGGAGGGCTACAAGGATGATGAAGGGTCTGCAGCACTGCCTGATGAGGAGAGACTGAGAGACCCAGGGCTGGTTAGTCTGGAGAGGAGAAGACTGAGAGGGGATCTAGTAAATATCTATAAATCTCTGAGTGCTGGGGGTCAGGAGGAAGGGACGGGACAGCCTCTGCTCAGTCGTGCCCTGGATAGGACAAGGAGCATAGATGGGCACCACAGCACAGGAAGTTCCACCACAACATAAGGAGGAACTTTACTGTAAGGGTCACCTAGCACTGGAATAGGCTCCCAAGAGAGGTTGTGGAGTCTCCTTCTCTGGAGACTTTCAAGCCGTCTGGATGTGTTCCTGTGTGACCTGTGCTGGATTCTATGGTCCTGCTCTGGCAGGAGGGTTGAAACTTGATAATCTCCAGAGGTCCGCTTCCGACCCCTAACATCCTGTGATGCTGCT
>CM026895.1:3124624-3150904 GCA_015227895.2 Colaptes auratus
CCTTCACCCTGCCTGTGTGCCAGCCTTCCTACACCTCCTTCTCCTCCTCCTCCTTTTTTCTCCACCTCCCTCTCCTTCTCCTCTTCATTCTACAACCTCCTCTTCTCCTCCTCCTCCTCCTCCTCCACCTCCCTGGGCTTTTCGCAGGCTGCCAAGCGAGACGCATTTGCCGGGCTGCACGCTCCAAAAGTTGCTAATTCCCCTCCAGGCAATTAAAAGGAAGGCATTTCTCCTCAATCAGCTGTATTTGAATATGGAAATGGGTTTTAATTACTCAGGTCAATATCATTTTTTATCACTGAAATGTGTTTGAACGAGGTTCGATGTATTTGCAGGGCCTCCGACACGCTGCATGCAAATTCCATGGCAGCCACGGGCTGCGAGCAGTCTGGCTGCCTTCCCCACTTCACTTCTGGCCTCCCCACTTCAGTTCTCACCTCCCCACTTCACTTCTGGCCTCCCCACTTCACTTCTGGCTTCCCCGCTTCACTTCTGATGTCCCCACTTCAGTTCTTGCCTCCCCACTTCAGTTCTTGCTCCCCACTTCAGTTCTGCTTCCCCACTTCAGTTCTGGCTCCCTACTTCACTTCTGGCTTCCCCACTTCATTCAATTCTGCCTTCCCCACTTCACTTCTGGCTTCCCCACTTCAATTCTGCCTTCCCCACTTCACTTCTGGCTTCCCCCTTCACTTCTGGCTTCCTACTTCAGTTCAGCCTTCCCCACTTCACTCTGGCTTCCCCACTTCACTTCTGGCTTCCTACTTCACTTCTGATGTCCCCACTTCATTTCTGGCCTCCTCACTTCAGTTCTTGCCTCCCCACTTCAGTTCTGGCCTCCCCACTTCAGTTCTTGCCTCCCCACTTCAGTTCTGGCCTCCCCACCTCAGTTCTTGCCTCCCCCCTTCAGTTCTTGCCTCCCCACTTCAGTTCTTGCCTCCCCACTTCAGTTCTTGCTTCCCCACTTCAGTTGTGGGTTCCTCTCTTCAGTTCTGGCTTCCCTGCTTCAGTTCTGGCCTCCCCATTTCAAAAGGGACAGGGAACTACTGGAGAGAGTCCAGCAAGAGGGTCATGAGGATGCTGAGGGGCTTGGGCCCTCTGTGAGGAGGAAAGGCTGAGAGCCCTTGGGGGTGCTGAGCCTGGAGAAGAGCAGCCCCAGAGGGGAGCTGAGCAATGCTCAGCAAGAGATAAAGAGTTGGGGGGCAAGAAGCTGGGGGCAGACTCTGCTCAGTGGTGCCCAGGGGCAGGACAAGAGGCAAGGGGCACAAACTGGAACCCAGGAGGCTCCACCTCAACACGAGGAAACTTTGGTGTGAGGCTGCTGGAGGCCTGGAGCAGGCTGCCCAGAGAGGCTGTGGAGTCTCTTCCTCTGGAGAGCTTCCACCCCCACCTGGCCATTGTGCTCCTGGGCAAGCTGCTGTGGGTGCCCTGCTGGAGCAGGAGGGGTTGGATGATCTCCAGAGGTCCCTTTTGGTCCCCCCTGTCCTATGATTCTATGATGAGCAGGGAAGCTGCTGCCCTGCAAGGTTTCATTCCCAAGCCCTGACTCGGAGCTGCCACACCAGCTGCCACGGTAGCAAAGGTGGAGGGGGCATGGCAGAGGCCACCAGCCTGGTGGGGGACACAGGGACCATGACTTCCCCGCTCCTGAGCACGGCCATCCCCATCTCGCCTGGCCCCCTAACATGCCCCGGGGTCTCTCCACGTGGAGCTAACGACGGCTCGGCAGCGTTGGATCCCTGGCTATTGTCTCCTGATTAATTTGCTAATTATCTTCTGCTTTTATCCGAGGAGCCTGGCAGCGGTGTGGAAATGTCAGGCACTTGTTTATGCCCCAGGTTGCTGGCGGAGTGACAAAGGCAGAGCCCCGCAGGAGCCAGGCGGAACCTGGCCCTGCCAGCTCCAGCATCACAGGCTCACCGCTCCCACAGGGCCGGGACCGAGCTGCTGCCTCTGCCACCGCCTCCCCCGGCAGCCCTGGGCCTCTCCATTAGCCTCAGATTCCCCCATGGTGGGAGCTGAAAGCATCCAGATCCATCTCCCTGCACGCTCTGGTGGTGGGGACCACTGGCGTGGTGGCCTCAGTGCCACCGTGCCATGGCAGGGCCCCTGGGGCTCAGTGGGGCTGGCACTGGGGAGGTGCAAAGCACAGCGCAGCCAAGGCCAAGAGGATCAGAACAGCTTCACCTTGGGTGCAGCCTGGCATTGCCCTCCCCTCCCACAGCCTCCTGCCCCCTGTGCATCCCAGTTCACAGCTTTGTGGGAGGCACTGGTGCTCCAAGCTCTGGGGGAGATGCTGTCAGAGGTTCATAGAATGGTTGGGTTGGAAGGGACCTTAAAGGTCATCCAGTTCCACCCCCCTGCCATGGGCAGGACACCTCCCACCCGCTCAGGTTGCTCAAGGCCTCATCCAGCCTGGCCTTGAACACCTCCAGGGAGAGGACATCCCCAGCCTCCCGGGCACCTATTTCAGTGTCTCCCCACCCTCCCTGCGAGGAATTTCTTTCTACTGTCTAGACAACACCTCCCTGATTAGAAAGGGACAGGGGGGACGTGGCTGAAGCAGCTTCCCAACATCCAGCCCCTGGTTTGCCTGCTGTGAAAAGCCATCAGGAGCCGGTGCTGAACGGCCACACTCGGCAAGGCGGAGCAGCAGAGATAAGGACCCTGCCGCCGGCTCCAGCCAGGCTCTCTGCAGCCCTCTGTTATTAATCGAGATGAATATTTATGCAAAGTTCGTTGCTCTTGGGTGGTTGCTCGTGTGCAGGCACCATCCACCTCCTGCTGCCGCTCCGGCTCTCGAACGGCTCCCGATGGCCGCGGCTGCAGGCAGCCCCGCGGTGGGAAGGAGGGGAGGCAGGGCTGGCTCTCGGCTGCTCCCCTCAGGGTGGGACCTGGAGGGATTTGGAGCAGGCATTGGAATAGGCTGTCCAGGAGCAGCGGAGGGAAGTGGATTTGTTCAGCTTGGAGGAAAGGAGGCTGAGGGGAGACCTTCTGCTTCTTTACAACTCCTCGAAAGAAGGTTGGAGCCAGGTGGGGCTTGGTCGCCTCTCCCTAATATCAAGTGACAGGACAAGAGGAAATGGCCTCAAGTTGCCCCGGGGAGGCTTAGGTTGGACTTGAGGAACTATTTCTTCTCTGCAGGAGTGGTCAGGGATTGGCACAGGCTGCCCAGGGGGTGGTGGAGTTGGGGACTTGATGGGGTGCTTGGTGCCATGATCTAGTTGTTTAGGTGGGTTGGATTGGTTGATGGGTTGGACAGGATGATCTTGAAGGTCTCTTCCAACCTGGATTTATTGTATTGTATTGTATTGTATTGTATTGTATTGTATCACCCTGGAGGTTTCAAGAACCTGTGGCGTGGCACTTCAGGACACAGCCCGGTGGCCCTGGTGATGTTAGCTGACTCGATCCTCTGGGAAGGCTTTTCCCACCAGAACCCTTCCACACTCTGTGATTCATCCTTGTAAACCCTGGGAGGTAGCAGAGCTGCTTTCTGCCGCGTGGAGACGCAGAGGTGAGCACCCCCAGGTGTCCCCTCTGATCCCTCAGACCCACAGGTCCAGAGGCATCCTCTGCACCCTACCCTAGCAGAAACTCTCCCAATTTCTTTCAGTTTCTCCCAGAAATCTCTCCCAGTGTGCCTGCCCATTGCCATGAATCCTTCACTGCCCTGCCTGTGCCCACACATCCTCCCTGCCTCGGTGCAGGGAGATGCAGGATCAGCCCTGATACATCCTTCAGTGCCTGGAAAAATCAAAAGGAAGAGGCTGAGCTGAAAGCCATCTGCCCAGGCACAATGTCCATGTCCATAAGTCCAGGAGTCACTCGGGATCAGCTGTTGGCAGTGCCACCATGGCAATGCTCCTCGGGCCAGAACAAAGTGAAATTGATTTCAGAGCTTGTTCACATCCTTCCTCCTCTGCTCATCACGAGGCTTGTAGTGACAGGAGGAGAGGGATAGAGTGAAGCTTGAGGAGGGCAGGTTGAAGCTGGAGATAAGGAAGAAATTCTTGACAGTGAGGGTGGGGAGACCCTGGCACAGGATGCCCGGGAGGCTGTGGCTGCTCCCTCCCTGGAGGTGTTCAAGGCCAGGCTGGATGAGGCCTTGAGCAGCCTGGGCTGGTGGGAGGGGGCCCTGCCCATGGCAGGGGGGGTTGGAACTGGATGAGCTTTAAGATCCCTTCCAACCCAACCCATTCTCTGCTTCTCTGGTCAGGAGGGCTTCCCTCGCTCCTCCTCCTTTGCTCTTCTCCCTGCAAACCCCAGCAGCAAACTTCAGGTGAAGGTTGCTGAGGGGGAAGCAGCAGCCCGAGGCGCTGAGGCAGGCTGGCGATGGGCACCAAGCTCCTCTGCCGGTGCTCGCTGCCTCTCCCCGTTGCAGCAGATTATCCTCCAACCCGAACTTCCCTCTCCCTGGCTGCTTTTGTTTCTCCGCTGGAGCAATCGGTAGTGAAGTTTACGGGAAGCCGTTCAGACAGGCGGCTGCAGCTGCTGGCTTCTTGGGGCTGCCTCCTGCCCCTGCCCCACCCCTGCCGCTCCAGCTGAGATGCTCCTGCTAAGCCTTTCTGAAATCTGCTGCTCCCTGCCGTGCTTGGAGAGGATGAGCCCTGGGCCCATCAAAACACACAGGAGCTGGGGGGGTTGGTTCCAGCATTCCACCACCTCAGGGTGATGGTGGAGTCACCCTCCCTGGAGATGGTTAAAACGCCTTTGGATGATGAGCTGAGTGACCCGGCCTGAGAGCTGTGTACAGGGAGGTGTGAGGTTGTGCT
Organism: Colaptes auratus; assembly: GCA_015227895.2. NCBI lineage: Eukaryota > Metazoa > Chordata > Aves > Piciformes > Picidae > Colaptes > Colaptes auratus. The sequence goes on from CM026895.1 coordinate 3,129,397, forward strand.
TGGGCTCGCTGGTTTTAAGGCCTTTTCCAAGCAGGGGGCTCTGTGACATCCCCCCCAGCAGGGAGCTGGGCTCACTCTCTTGCCTGAATCCTCATCCAGGCTGGGCACGGAGTAGCTGCCACCTCGGTGACTGTCCCCATCCCTGATCTCTGTGCCAAATGAAGGGGAAACAAGAGCCCCAGGTTGGAAACAGAACCATGCTGAGTGCCTGGTTGGTGGGGAGGGGCTCAGACAGCCCCTGCCTGGTGCTCCTGTGCCAGCGATGCCCACACTCATCCTGCTGGATGTGTTGTCTGCTGCGGCGCGCACCAGCATAATGACCGTGGTGGCACCGGGACCTTGTGACAACCTGGTGGGTAATTATTGCCTTAATGGGCAGGGCTAATTCCCAGCCAGCCAACAAAGCCCTGGTGTCACAACCTCCGCTCACATGGGCGCTGCTCTAATGATGCTCTGACAGCTGCTGTGCTTCTGCTGCTCCCCAGCCCTCTCCCCCTCCCTCCCCTCTCCCCCCCCAGTCTGTGGACACTGGGAGCCCTGAGCAGTGTGTTCCTCCTACCAGTTCATAGGGGTGAGGAGGATGCTGGGGGGCTCTGGGTGCTCTCATGGATCACTGTGGAGATGCTTTGTTTGGGCTGGAGGGGTCTCCAGCGCCTTCCCCACACTGCTTGGCCTCGGGAAGCTGGGGGAGGGACTCAGCACCCTTCTTGCCGTGCTTTGGGCTGGGGACATGACTGATGATGGAGCTCATACTGTGGCTGGGGGGGGAGGCTTGCAGGGATGCAGCAGCAACAAGCAGCTATGGAGAGCACCCAGTTGTCCTGGAGAAACAGTGGGTGCCTCCAGCTCCTGAAGCACCAGAGCCCTCCAGCCCCTCCTTGCCACCAGCAGGGCCCCACCTGGGGCAGGGCAGAGTTTTGGGAATGCTGCCTGCAGCAATAGGGAGCCTGGGGCAGGGGGGCTTGGGGGTGGGATGTGGAAATGATTCCCTGGCTGGGAGGGCAGCAGCAGGCACAGGGGGAGGTTATGTGCATGACCATGGAGTGTGGACAGGCCTCATAGCAGGGAGGGCTGCCAGGGCAGGGCAGTGCAAGTCAGGCTGTGCCACTGCTGGCATCAGGGTCAGGGCAGAGCTGGTGGGCAACACACAGGCAGTGAAGTGTTTAAGCCCAGGCTGGATGAGGCTCTGGCCGGCCTGATCTAGTGTGGGGTGTCCCTGCCCATGGCAGGGGGGTTGGAACTGGCTGATCCTTGTGGTCCCTTCCAACCCTGGCTGTTACTACGACACTATGATACTATGAATCCTGCACCACATCCCACATCTCATCCTGCATCCCATCCCGTCCTGCCTCCTATGATGCATCACATCCTGCATTGCATCTCTCATGGCATCCCACATTGCATCCCTCATCTCATCCTGCACTGAATCCTCCACTGCATCCCACATCAGATCCCTCATCACCTCCCTCAGTGCATCCTGCACCACATCCTGCCTCATGCCCCACACTGCATCCCTCGTTGCATCCCACCCTGTATCCCACCTTGCATCCTCCATCACATCCTGTGTTGACTCCTCCAATGCATCCTGCATCACATCCCATGATGCATCCCACCTTGTATCCACCTTGCATCCCACCTTGCATCCCACATCCTATCTGACATCACATCCCACACCCAGTCCTCCATGGCACCCCCCATTGCATCCTGAATCTCATCCCAGGTCACACCCCACACCACATCCCAGCTCCCATCCCACCTTGCATCCCACATCTTATCCTCCACCACATCCTGCCTGGCATCTCAGCTCCCATCCCACCTGGCATCCCAGCTCCCATCCTGCCTGGCATCTCAGCTCCCATCCCAGCTCCCGTCCCACCTGGCATCTCAGCTCCCATCCCAGCTCCCATCCCACCTGGCATCCCAACTCCCATCCCAGCTCCCATCCCACCTGACATCCCAGCTCCCATCCCACCTGGCATCCCAGCTCCCATCCCAGCTCCCATCCCACCTGGCATCCCAGCTCCCATCCCAGCTCCCATCCCACCTGGCATCCCAGCTCCCATTCTGGCAGCCTGTCTCGCTCACGGGGCAGTGGCAGCGGAGCCAAGCGATGCGTGGGAGTTCTGGAAGCCCCTCAAACATGCGAGCTACGGCTGCAGAGCAGAGAGCCCACGGGAAGCAGGGAATGTGGCCGGGAGCGCTGTGGATTCGGGACCAGCCCTCTGCTGAGCTGCAGCCCGCCTGATTCCTCTGCTGGAATCTCCTCCGGTTCCGGCTCAGCTGATGCTGCTTTCCTCCCCGGGATGGAGAAGCGCCTGGAAAGCTGCTGTGACCCAGGGGGATGAGCATGTCTGTCTGGGAATGCTGGGAAAAGGGAACACCAGGGAGGGAAGGAGCTGGTTGCACCCAGGTGGACGTGACCCCGAGCTTCCAGCAGTGCCAGGCTGGATTAGGGCTGGCACTGGAGCTGCAGATCCCCAGGGTGCTGAGCGGTGATCCCAGTGGTGCCTCCTGCTACTGGAATTTGTCTCTGTCACACCCAGCCTTGGATGGAGCTGAAAGATGCCACCTGGAGATTTGTGCCTCCTGGGGCTGAGCAGAGCACATGCAGCACCCAGCAGGATGAAGGCAGTGGAGAGGGCAGGCGGGCTGGGAACCTGTGGCATTCCCAGCCCTGCTTCTGCTGTCCAGCTGGGCTTGGTGGTGGTGACACCCTGTGCACCCCATGGCAGAGCCCCCCGTGTGCTCTGGGCACCATCTGGGGTGCAGTGGAGCCTCTGTGCCAGCTGCTCTTGGTCCCCCATGTGCCACCAAGATGCTGCAGTTTCTCTTGCCTCTGCATGGCCTTCAGGTGGGACCCCACAGCCCTGCAGCACCCCTCCAAAACCCTGCCGTGACTCTGGGATGCTGCCAACACCCCACTCGTGCCATGAGGTGTGCCACTGGGCATCCACACCTCCCCACCGCATGCCTGGACAACACACAGTGCCATGGCCTGCACACGTGTGCCAACCAGTGAGGAGCATGTGGGTCCTGCACTAGGGTGTGCCAGGCACTGGTGTGTGCCATGTGCTGGGGTGTGCCAGGCACTGGAACGTGCCACGTGCAGGGATGTGCCATGACCTGGTGTGTGGCACTCACTGGGGTGTGCCACGCGCGCGAGTCTGCACCCCACAGCCCCCACCAGCCTGCACACCCACGCTGCCCACCCGGCACGGCCACCCCACTTGTGCACACGCGGGAATCGCCACCAAACCGTGCACACGCGTGTGCAAGCACCCCCCACCTTCACACCCCCCTGCTTGGCCCCCACTCGTGTGCGTGTGCAGACCCCATCCACTCGTGTCCAACCCGTCCATCCTGCAGCATCCCGGGGTCACTTCTCCCCCTGCCTTCCCCCGTGCAGCAGCGAGGGCTGAGGGGTGGGGTAGGAGCCCAACACCCACGCCCCTCTCATTCCACCACCCCCCCCGGCCCCCGGCCCCGCCGCCGCGCAGGCTCCCCGCCATGCCGGTGCTGTCACACCGCCCCGTTCCGGCGCATGCAGCAAGTGCCCGAGTCGTGCGCGCCCCCGTCGCCGCCGCCTCCTGCCGCGCCGCCGCCGCCGTCGCCACTACCACCCGGGGCACGGGCGCGCCGCGTTCCCGCTCCCGGCCCCGCGCGTCTCCGCGCTCCCGGGGCGCGCCCGGGCACCGGCTGCTGCCCCCGCGCGCCGCTCCTGCTGCCGCCGCGCTCCGCCGCGCGCCGCCGCTGCTCGGGGATGGCGCGCCGCGCCGGGGCACACGGGCTGCTGACGGAGCGCAGGTAAGGGCAGCGGTGGCGGTGACCCCCTACCCCTTCCCGGTTTACCGACAGCTCCACGGTGGACCGGGGCACCGACCTCCCCTCATTTCCCTTCTTCCCACCCCCCCCCCCAACCTTTCCCCCCCGATGCCTTATCTTCTTTCCCGGTGCACCGAGCTCCGGTGCGCTTCCCCCCCCCGCCGCCTCCCCCCTCATCTCCACGGCGCAGCGGGGGCGGCAGCTCGCTGGGGATGCGGGATGCGGCGGCCGGTGCTACCGGTTGGCAGAGCCCCGGTTCCGCTGTGCTTCACACTGACAACCCCCCTTCACCCCCCACTCCCCTCCCCCGCCACCTCCCTCCCCTGCTTCCTCTCCGCCACCCCCGGCCAACTTTCCTGCCCCGGCAACGGGGCTACAGAGGCTGGCGAGTTGCAGGCGCGTCCCGGTACCGGGGGGGTTCCCGGTGCTCGGTGCGGTCAGTGGCAGCCCTGGGGCGGCCCCGGCCCTCCCTGGAAGTTGCGCGGGGCTGCGGCGGCGGGGCGGGCTCGGCACCGGGGCTGGCTGCGGGCACCGGGCATGCCCGGGGCTTGCCGGTTAGCCCTCTAGTGCTGCCGGTTAGCCTCTCAGGCTGCCGGTCCTCCTGCGGGGCTGCCGGTTACCTTCTCGGGCTGCCGGTCCTCTTCCGCGGCTGTCGGTTACCCTCTTGGATGCTGATCCCCTCCGGTGCTGCCTGTCCCCCCCACCAGGGCTCCCGGTCCTCCTCCGGAGCTGCCGGTTACCACCGAGGGCTCCCAGTTCCCCCCCTACCCACCCCCGGTGCTGCCTGCCCACCCGATGGCACTGGTAGCCCGAAGGTGAAGGGGCTGGACGCGTGTCGGTGGGCACATGTGTGTGGCTGGGCACATGTGTGGCACCCTGGTGTGTCATACGGCAAGGCCACGGGCGCCTGGCTGCGCGCTGGCACTGCTGCCAGCCGCGGCGTGGGCACATGTGTGCCGCTAGCCTGGCACGCCTGGGTGCCTTGGGGAGTGGGTCACCCCGCACAGGCACTGCCTGGCCCCATGCCGTCACCACGGGGAATGGGCACGCAGCGGGAGGTGTGGGCAGCACGTCGGCAGAGCCCTGGCAGCAGGCAGGTTCTGCAGCTCTCCCCTGTGTGGGGCTTTGTCTGGGGACAGCGTGGAAGGCTGCAGGCACCCCCCCGTGGCATGGGCTGAGATGCTGGGGGGCGTGGGGAGGACGACAATAGCGATCCCCAGGTGCCCATGGGTGTGCAGAGAGGGGCACACACGTGGGCACCCCGCGGGTGCTGGCACGGGGCACGTGCAGCGTGCAGGTGGTAGTCGGATTTGGGGGGCTGGGAGGGATGTTGCTTCTCTCCCCGGGGGCCCTGCAAGCCTTGGGGTTCATGGTGGGAGCTTTGCCACGTGTGTGCCCACCCATGTGCCCACGCAGGTCACTTGTTGCAGCATGGGGAGGTTTCTCTGCAGCCCAGAGCTGGCGTGGGGGGGGAAGTGAGGGGGGGGGTGCGTGTGCTCCGTGCCCGCCTGCTCAGTGCTGGGGGCTGGCACAGCACAGCCTGTGAACCACCCTTTGCTTTTCTAGGTCATGGCACTGCTGCCTCTGCTCCATGGTGCCAGGCAGACAGGGCCGCCGGTGACGTGGGGAAGTGCCCCCCTCGGGGGGACTGGGCTGGGGGGCGGCAGAGAATCTGCTCAGGGTTTGTGGCCCATGGCTGTGGCACGCCTGGAGCCGGTGGCACCGCGTTGGGGCTGGTAGCCCTGGGTTGGCACCGAGCTGTGCTGCTTTGACTGGGTTTGTGGCACAGAATCTGCTTGGGATTTCTGGCTGATGGCTGTGGCACGTGTGGAGCTGGTGGCACTGGGTTGGAGCTGGCAGCACTGGGTTGGCACCGAGCTGTGCTGCTTTGGCTGGGTCGTGGCACAGAGTCTGGGCAGCGTTTCTGGCTGCTGGCTGTGCGTGTGGAGCTGGTGGCACCCTGGTGGCACCATGCTGACTTGGTGGGTCCCAAATAACCTTTGGGGTGATGATTTGGGACCAGCCTCTCCCCCCCTTGTTGAAGGTGGCAGTGGCTGAGCCGAGGAGGGCTCACGGGGCGGGATCTGGCTCACAGGGCTCACACTGGGTGCCCACGGGGCGGAGCGGGGTTGGCACAGCTGTCGTCACTGTCACCATCGCCTGGCTGCTCTCCAGCGGCTCTCATCAGGGACTCTCAGTGCCCCCTTTCCCAGGTTTGTTACCAGTGGCACGGATGCTGGCGGGCTGGTGGGTGCTGGAGTCGGCCATGGGGCAGTGCCCGCTCCCCCGGCCTGGCAGCGGCTCCTCTTCGAGGTCTGCCCGGCTGCTCATCAGGCCTTGTCGCCAGAGCCTGCTTTGATCCAAGGAATCTGCAAGAAGCCAGGATCCTACAAATTTGGTCTGTGCTGGAGGGAAAATGGATACGGAGCTGGCACCGTGGGTGGCTTGCTTTGCCAACCGGCAGCTGCGTGGCAGAGGTGCTCCAGCGCCAGCTGGGACATGCTGCCTGCTCTTCCCGGCTGCCTCCAGCTCTCCTGGCTGCCTCCAGCTCTTCTCGATGCCTCCAAGGTCCTCCAGCAGTGCAGCTCCTCTGCCCAGCATGGCGCTTCTGCCGTGTCAGAGATGGGTATGGTGCCAGGCTCTTCCTGGAGGGCTGTGGTGGGCATCTGTGCTGCGAAGAGCCCTGCCAGGGCACCAAGCTCCTGTGCGCGGCAGATTGGTTTTTCTTCACCTGGACCGTTCCCATCGCTGCCCAGTCCCTGTGCTCCAGGCTGGATGGGGGCTCCAAGATGGGCTCTCCATGCCCCCTGTGCCCAGAGGAGGATGGCACTTGGACCGACAGACCGACCGCAGGACAAGCCACCAGCCCTGGCCCAGCCCCGACTCAGCCCTCGTGGCTGGGCTGCTGCGATGCCTCCATGCTGCTCCACAGGATTTTGGACTGAGGCCCTGCAAACTCACTTCCCACCACGGAGCTGTCCTCTACCAGGGGCAGGGCTGGCCCTGGGCCACCCCTCTCGGTTGCCAAAAGTCAGAAGCTCCGTAGCTCCTCGGTGCTCGTGAGGGCCATCGTGTGCCCCCCTGCTCTGGCCCCGTCTGTTCCTTCCTGATGTCCTCCAAGAGTGGGATGGAGCCAGGTTCCTCCTTCTCCTCGGGGTGCCTCGGAGGCTCCTGGGTGGATCCAGGGCTGGCTGAGATGGTGGCTTACAGAAACCCCCCTCAGCCGCGAGCTGCCACCCTCCTGCTGCCACCCCTGCCTCTTGGACCCAGCTTTGGAGCCCTCCTGGGGCTCTCGGCGCTCGTCCTTTCGTGGTGTGGTGCCAGGGCAGGATGGAGCTGGTGGTGGGGGAGAAGGAGCCGCATCCCAGCGACACAGAAGCCACTCAGAAGCGGCCATGGAAGAGCAGCAGGAGCATCCACAGCTGCAGGTGCCCCGCTGCTGGGTCGGGGGGCTCGCCTCCCCTCCCAGCCACGGAAGAGGGTGGGGAAGCACAGACTGTTCCCTGGCAGCGTAATCCCTAATCCCAGGGGATATTTCACTCCGCTGTCTCTCGGCCCTGCTCTTAGAGTGGAGTTTTACCAACAGCAGTTAAGTAAAATAAATAAAAAGGCCTCTGCTTGCCAGTGCCAGCGAGGCTGAGCCAGTGACTGGCAAAGCAGCACCATTATTACAGCTCGGCGCTGCTGCCAGCCTGCCCGCTTCGGGAAAGGGGGTGGCAGCACGCCGGGGAAGCTGGCAGGGAGAGGGGGGCAACAGGCTGGGGGACGCGGAAGCCTTGAGAGGAGGAAGTGTGGCCTGGGCACCAAGGGATTGTGCTGTGGCAGGTGGAAGTGGCAGAGATCCCCTACTGAGTGCCTGTGTGTGCATGTCCGTGCCCGTGCCTGCGGGGAGATGTGGTTTGGAGGGGGAAATGCTGGAGGAGGGAAGAGGAGGGAAGGGGTGGGCGTGTGGCAGCATCGAGAGGAGGAGATGTGGTGCTGGGCACCAAGGGATTGTGCAGTGGCACAAGGAAATGGCAGAGATCCCCTGCTGAGCGCCCGCGTGTGCGTGGAGCACACACGTCTGGGCCCAGGCCTGGCAGGGAGATGTGCTTTTGAGGGCAAGCTGTGTGGGAGAGGGGCACAACGGGTGGTGGGCGAGGTGGGAGCCTCGAGAGGAGGAAATGCTGTGCTGGGCACCGAGGGGTTGTGCCACAGCGGTTGGAAGTGGCACAGATACCCTGCTGAGTGCCCGTGTGTGCACACATGTGAACACACATGTGCACGCACATGCTGGGCACGGAGCCAGGGTTGTGAGGGCTGCGAAGCTGTTCCAGTGGTGCCCACGGTGCTCATTAGCTGCTGGAGAGGCTGTTGGTGCTGCTGGGTCCCTCATGCCAGGGGGGGGCAGGGGCAGAGCGGGGACAGAGGTGGCTTTGAAGTTGCCCGGATGCCTTTAAGCCGTGAGAGAAGATCCCGGGAGCTGGAGGGTTGGGGATTCTCCTGGATTTTAAGAGCTCACTCCTCGTGGTGCTTTGCTCATCAGCATCCCCTCTGGATGTGCTCCCACGGGATGGAGCCTGTTTGATGGCTGCCTGGCCGTGCTGCCGGCCAGCCTGCTCCTGCCAGTCACCGCTGTCTTTCGGGGGGGGGCGAGGCCATTCTCACCGCGGTTCGAGGCTCAGAACTTCCTCAGCCCTTCCTTACCCTCACACCCCGGTCCCAGGCTATCCTTGTGGTAGGAATTCTGATGGATTGTGCATTTTCCAGAGCCTATTAAGGGCACAGTGGTGGGTTAAAAAGCGTGTCCCTCAAAGCCCAAATCTCCTTTACTCTGCTATTAATCGTTTCTTCACATTATTAATGCCAAGGGGGTTTAGTGCTGCCTGGTTAAGCACTTTTTTTGGGGGGTGGAGGTGGGGAGGGGATGGGCCAGTTGGTTGTTTCTGGCTTTGCCTGGCTGGAGAGAGAGGTATCCATGGCAGAGCAGAAGCCTGATGATCCAAAGCTGGTCCCTACCATGCTGGGAGGATGGAGCTGGAGCAGTTCCATGCCGAATCCCCATTCAAGGCCAAGCATCATCAGGGAACAACCTGTGAGTGCGGCGTGAGCAGGGCTGGCTGGAGCAGTGCCCTCCTCCCACCGTGCCACAGCTGCTGGGGAGGGGCAGGGGAGCCCTAGCCAGAGCCTGCCCGTTGCTGGAGCCAAAAGGGACATGGTGGCAGTGATGGAGAGGGATCTTGCTCCAGGTGCTGAGGGGGTGTCGCTTCCCAGCTCGGTGGTGGCTCTTTAAAGCCTTAATTAAAAGCCCTCCCCCTTCCCTGCACACAAAGCCGAAGGGAAGGGGCTGGAGCAGTTTCCTGCAGTGGGCAAATGTGCCAGCCCTGCTCTGGGTGCCAGCCCCATCCTATACTCCCACAGCAGCCCAGCAAGGTGGCTGGGGCCACCAGCATCTCACCCCCACCCCTCGCCATCCACAGGCTCTGCTGGCAGTGCCAGGATGCAGACGCTGGTGCCAGGTGGTTTCTTCTGCATGGCCCAAGGCTGGTTTGGAGGGGTGGAGGGCAGCAGGGCTGTGCCCTGGCACCCTGGGAAGGCTGGGCTCAGCCTTGCTGGAACATGAGGATGGTGACACTGCAGGGTGCTGTGCCAGGTACGGGGTGAGGCTGGCCCCTCCTGGTGCCACTCAGCAGCTCCTGCTGGGTGACTCGGTGCCCCAGATGTTAGAGATCTTCTCAGGCCCAGCTTGCAGCTCAGTGAAATATTTTCACTGCAGCAGCAACAGCAAACGCTGCAGGGAGCAGAGCTGGTGCCGAGCGAGCTGGAGCAGAGCTGAGCTGCTCCTCACAAGCCCTGGCCTTCAGCAGCAGCTCCGGCACAGCACCGGGCCCCCTGGCACCCACCAGCCCCAACCCTGGTGGCTTTTTCGGGGGTAAGGGGGAGGCTCCCCGCGGTCCAGAGGACTTGGATCTCGTGTGGTGTTGTGATTAAAAGATGAGGAGCGGCAGCGGGCTGCCTGCTTGTGCCCATCCCACCCAGCTTGCCTGCAGCCACTTCTCCCCGGTGGAATCCTGGAAGGCACGCTGGGCACGGGCAGGGCCCGTGTGGGATGGACGGGGATGGATGGTGCTGCTGGAGCGTCCCTCCCCCTGCACCCGGGCGAGGGAAGCAAGCACCATCTTGCGTCCCTGCCAGGCTGCGGGAGCCCCAGGAGCTCGCTGCAGAGCAGCAGCACGTCCCTGCCTGACCTCCTCCTCTCCTCCTCTTCCTCCTCCTCCTTCTCCTTCCCCCATCTCGGTCCCTCCTGCAGCAGCAGAGGGCTGAGACTTTTTGGGGGAACCTCGAGGTCCTTGTTGGGTGCTTGAGGAGCATCAGGAGGGGATGCTCACAGGGCTTCTCAGTCTGGTTGCCCCTTGGCTCCCTGCTGCTGCTTCTGCCATGGGCGGGGGGAGGGGAGGAGGGGGAGGAGGGGCTCCTGTTGAATCCCCCGGGGTCTCCCGGGGTGGCAGTGGCTGCAGGGAAGTGGGAGGTTTCCTTTTGCCCAGATTTCCCTGCTTACACTGGGGGGAGGGTCTTGCCCGGATCCAGCTGCAGGTCTGGCGGCTCCATCCCAGCCCCTTTCTGCCCATGCCTGCGTGGTGCTGGCGGGGGCCAGCTGCCGGCACCGAGCCCCCCGCGCTGCCAGGGCGGCAGGAGCCGGTGCCAGCCTGTTGCATGAGATCTGGGTTATTTTTAGCTCTCTAATGTGCCCGTGGTGGCTTCAGCGCAGGCTCAGCCGCAGCTCAGGCTCCGTTCTCGATGAGCAGGGGGATGCCCCAGCACCAAGGCCTTGGCCAGGGGCGATTTGGAAGCAGGAGATGGAGATGGGCATCCTTGTGTCGTGCCAAGCACTCGAGTCCCACACGTGGCTGGGATGGAGTGGAGTGGGGAGCTGGGGGATTTTGGAAAGCAACCTCCAGACTGGCATCCATCACCTGCAGCCACCTCCTGAGCGCCCTTTGACACTGGAACGGGCTGCCCAGGGAGGCTGTGGCTGCCCCCTCCCTGAAGATGTTCCAAGGCCGGGCTGGATGAGGCTTTGAGCAGCCTGGGCTGGTGGGAGGTGTCCCTACCCACGGCAGGGGGGTTGGAACTGGATGATCTTTAAGGTCCCTTCCACCCCAACCCACTCTGTGATCTTCTCCCTGCAGGGGGGGGTACACCTTTGCCACCACTGCCCCGGCACAGCCTGGTTTGGCAGAGTGGTGCCAACACGTGTGAGGCGGCCTCAGCCTCTGTAGAGCCACACTCCAGTCCCACTTAACAAGGCCTCCTCCTGCATTATTTCATTAATGAGTTATTAAAAAGCCATCCACGGCAACGCTGCTGCGGCCCCGGCGTGGTGCCCGAGCAAGATGTGCTTTAATGACTGCATGCCCTGTGCCAGGCTCTCACAGCAGCTGGGGGTGGCAGCACCGTGCTGGTGGGGTGCCCATGTACCCCAGCACATCGTTCTGGGCTGCTCTGCTGAGCGACCAGCCCGTACCCAGCGTGCCTGGGGCCCCGGCAGCAGCTAGGAAGGGCTTTACAGCCCCCCCCGGGCAGAAGCTGTGGTTGGTGGCTCCATGCCCAGGCTGTGCTTGGTTGGCTCTGGTGGGTGAGCTGAGGGCAGGGGGAGTCTCTGGAGGGGGGGGCGGGGAGTGTCATCTGCAGGGTGGGAGCTGGGCCTCTGCTGGGGTGGTTCTGGGGTGCTGTCCCCAGCTCAGGGGGTGTCTCTGTCCAGCCTGGGGGACAGGGCAGGGGGTCTCTGTGGCGGGGGGATGACAGCTGTGAGGTGGGAGCTGGGTCTCTGCTCTGGTGGCTATGGATGCTGACCCCAGACAAGGGGCTGCCTTGGCACACCCTGGGGGCAGGGCAGGGGGCTCTGAAGGTTGTCCCCTTCCTGCTGGGGACATGGACCAGCTGGGGTGGTGCTTCTGCACTGCCTGGGCTCGGTGTAGGGTGCTGGCCCCACTGTGCCAGCTGCGGCACAGCGAGGACCCCGCAGTGGGGTGCCTCCTGGTAAGCATCTGTCTGTCTGTCTGTCTGCCTGTCCCCCAGGGCAAATGCCATAGGATGACCGCTGCTGGTCCCCTCTTACTGGCTGTGATATCTTCTGTCCTGTGGCTCACGCGGGGCTTCGACCCAGCTCCCAGCGCCTGCTCCGCTCTGGCCTCCGGCGTCCTCTACGGTTCCTTCTCCCTCAAGGACCTCTTCCCCACCATCTCCTCCGGCTGCTCCTGGACCCTGGAGAACCCCGACCCCACCAAGTACTCTCTCTACCTCCGCTTCAACCGGGAGGAGCAGGTCTGCACCCACTTCTCGCCCATGGTGCTGCCGCTCGACCACTACCTGGCAAACTACACCTGCGACCCCCGCGGCGAGGCTGCCAGCCCCTCCCCTGCCCGCCAGCGACCGGAGGAAGAGGAGGAGGAGGAGGAAGCCGAGCTGGAGCTGTGCGAAGGTGCCGGACCCTTCACCTTCCTCCACTTCGACAAGAACTTCGTGCAGCTTTGCTTGGCGGCCGAGCCCGAGGCTGCCCCCCGCCTGCTGGCCCCCCAGGCCCTGGAATTCCGTTTCGTGGAGGTGCTGCTGATCAACAACAACAACTCCAGCCAGTTCACCTGCAGCGTGCTGTGCCGCTGGCTGGAGGAGTGCCTGCAGGCTCCCGGGGCCCGGCGCTGTGGTTTCACCCACGCTGGCTGCAGCTGCCAAGCGGAGAGCCCCCCGGCCCCCCGCCGCAACGCCACCCGGCACGGGGCCCGCACGCCAGCCCCGCCGCCCGCCGACTGCTGCCCGCCCGACCTGCATTCCGCGAACGCCGACGACTTGGACCTGCCCGAGGTCCCACACGGTGAGTGTGGGGGAGGCTGGGGGGAGTCCCAGAGGTAGACCCTCCCCGTGCTCTTCTGGGTGCTTCCCAGGGGAGCTGTGCATGGAGGAGGGTGCCATGGATGAGTCCTGCTCATTCGTGTGACCCAGGGCAGGAGGGCACAACCCAGGTGCTGTGCATGGAGCAGGGAGGCAGTGGCATGGATGAATCCTGCCCATTCCTGCTCTCCAGGGCAGGAGGGCACAACCCAGGTGCTGTGCATGGAGCAGGGAGGCAGTGGCATGGATGAATCCTGCCCATTCCTGCTCTCCAGGGCAGGAGGGCACAACCCAGGTGCTGTGCATGGAGCAGGGAGGCAGTGCATGGATGAATCCTGCCCATTCCTGCTCTCCAGGGCAGGAGGGCACAACCCAGGTGTTGTGCATGGAGCAGGGAGGCAGTGCCATGGATGAGTCCTGCCCACGCTTGCTCCCTGGAGAAGAAAGGTGTAAACTGAGTGTTGTGCATGGAGCAGGGAGGCTGTGCAAGGGATGAATCCTGTCCATTCATACTCCCCCAGGGCACAAGGGCAGAAACTGGGTGCTGAGCTTGGAGCAGGGAGGCCATGCAAAGGATGAATCCTGCCCGTGGGACAGAAGGGCACAAACTGGGTGCTGTGGATGGAGCTGGGAAGCCACACAAAGGGCAAATCCTTTGCATACTCCAGCTCTGGGCACACCTCTCCTGGGCAGTGCCCTTGCTGAGTGGAGCTGAGCTCAGGCTCTGTTAGCATCGCTGCCCCTGTGCCCGCCCCGGCTGTTTGCCACGGCTGCCCTGGCACAGCCCCCACGGCCCCGAGGCCTCGCTCCCTGGCACCGGGCTGCTGCTCTGGGCAAGAGGCAGGAGCTGGAGCCTTGTCACTCTGCATTGGTGGAGACGTGGGAAACAATTTGCAGGTAAAATGACCCTTTCCTGTGGCAAATTACCCTTGACTGCTGCAGCCTGGGCACTTGGTATTCCGGGCAGGCTGGCACAGCACGGGCACGGCCGCGCCGGTAACCAGGCGGAATGGAGCCATTTGGCCGCGTGGCATCGCAGGAGCCTCGAGAGAAGGGAAAGCAGCCTGCACCCTGGCCATGAGGGCTGGGCTGCCCCTGGCCGGGAGACACCTCCCCAGGCAGCCCCTGGCCGGGAGACACCTCCCCAGGCAGCCCCTGGCCGGGAGACACCTCCCCAGGCAGCCCCCTGGCCGGGAGACACCTCCCCAGGCAGCCCCCTGGCCGGGAGACACCTCCCCAGGCAGCCCCCTGGCCGGGAGACACCTCCCCAGGCAGCCCCCTGGCCGGGAGACACCTCCCCAGGCAGCCCCTTCACCCATGAGGCATCTCCGTGGAGCCCAGCGAGGGGCTGCAGGGCTTTGTGGGCACATGTGGCCAGATGTTTGGTTCCCCCCCCCATCTGCCAGGCCTGGGTGAGGAGCAATCCCCATCTGAGCTGCGTGAGAGGCTTTCTCTGGCAGATTAGGTGGTGCTGCTGGGCTGTGGGTGTCTGGATAATTTCATTGGGCTTTAGCCTTCCTTCCAGGAGCTAAATGTCATTATGGGCAGATCCCCCAAGTAAATCCCCTGGTCTGTTACAGCTGCAGGGTTACAAATCTCCTCAGCCTGAGGGGAGCTGCTTGAGCTGATTTGATTTGATTTTATTATTTTAGGGGGTTTTTTCCCCCCTTCCCCCCAGCCCTCCTCCCCCTCTCCCCATCCTCTTTAATTGCAACTCCACGTTGATGATTAAGAGCCCGGTGCCAGGTTCAGGTGCCATGCCCAAGGTCACAGAACCATGGGATCCCAGAATCTAGGGGTTGGAAGTGACCTCTAGAAGCTCCTTGAGTCCAGCCCCCCTGGCCAAAGCAGGATCACCCAGGGCAGGTCACCCAGGAACACATCCAGATGGGGCTTGAAAGTCTCCAGAGAGAGGAGACTCCACAAGCCCTCTGGGCAGGGATGCTGCAGGGGCTGGCACTCATCCTGCACTGGGGTTGCTGGGGGGGCAGTGGGTGCTGGGGGTTGCAGGGTGCTCTATCACCTTCCTTCTAGCACTTGGGGACATGGTTTAATGGCCATGGTGGCCTTAGGCTGATGGTTGGCCTTGATGATCTTAGAGACTGGAGGTTGGGTTTAGACTGGAGAGTAGGAAGAAATGCTTGACAGCAAGGGTGGGGAGACACTGGCACAGGCTGCCCGGGGAGGCTGTGGATGTCCCCTCCCTGGAGGTGTCCAAGGCCAGGCTGGATGAGGCCTTGAGCAGCCTGGGCTGGGGGGAGGTGTCCCTGCCCGTGGCAGGGGGTTGGCACTGGATGATCCTTAAGGTCCCTTCCAACCCATTCTCTGAATCCTTTCTAACCAAACCAATTCTGTGATGATTCTTGGGGGTGGGGTGTCTGTCATCCCCACGGCTGCTTTGCCAAGCATGGCTCGAAGGGAGGATGCTGGAGGGGCGAGGAGTGGGGGGAGTGCCCCCGCAGAGCTGGCACACTCGGCACAACCAGCTGCAGCAGCAGAGCACAAACTCCTGCTCCTTCCCCAAATTGCATTTGACATTCCATTAAAACCTGGAAGCACCCAGGGGGTCCGTGTTATTGCAGTGCTGGACTCAGGAGGGGAAGGTGCAGCCCCCGTGCCGGTGCAGCCCCCCCGCTGCCATCCCCCCGCCCTGGGCCCTTTCCCGCGCCGCCAGTGCCGTGCCGTGGGGCCGGAGCACAGAGCTGCCTCCATGGCAACAAGGGCAGGCAGGGGGGGATCCCGGGCTCCCACCTGGCCTCCCCCCAGCACCCCTCGGGGTGGAGAATGGTGGCTTTCAGGGTGGCAGGCAGGGCTGGGGGGCTGAATGGCGCCTGTGAGCCGAGGCTTGGCGGGCACCCAGCGCTGATCTCAGCGGCTCTCCTCCTCCGCCGCAGCCACGCAGGGGCTGGCACCAGCCCAGCAGCTCCCCAGGGCCTCCCTGCTCCCACCCGTGACGGTGTCCCCGCTCCCTGCCCTTGTCCCCACGCCTGGGGGCGGGGGGCCGGAGGTGGCCGGGAAGACGCAGCCCCGGTGCAGGGTGGAGTCCACGCGGGGGG
Organism: Colaptes auratus; assembly: GCA_015227895.2. Taxonomy (NCBI): domain Eukaryota; kingdom Metazoa; phylum Chordata; class Aves; order Piciformes; family Picidae; genus Colaptes; species Colaptes auratus. Next base: position 3,145,143 of record CM026895.1, read on the forward strand.
AAGGCCCTGCTAGGGCGTGGGTGGGGGCTGGGGCTTTGTGGGGTGCCCCTGGGGAGGGTCTTTGGAGGGGGTAGACCTCTGCAGCTGTGGGGCTGAGCAGCTCCAGCTCTGGGCTACATTTGCCCTTGGTTTAGGAGATAACTCCTCAGTCCCACGGCTGGGAGATAGCTCCCCAAGAAGTGCCATGGCTACGAGACACCACCACAAGAAGTCCCATGGCTAGGAGATACCTCCCCAGGTAATCCCCTCCTGGGAAACACCTCCCCAGGCAATCCCCTGGCTGGGAGACACCTCCCCAGGCAATCCCCTGGCTGGGAGATGCCTCCCCAGGCAATCCCCTGGCCTGGAGACACCTCCCCAGGCAATCCCCTGGCTGGGAGATGCCTCCCCAGGCAGCCCCCTGGCACTGCCACGGGCTACCTCTCCCCTCGCCCCAAACCCACCACCCTTTAACCCCCAGGGAGGTGATGGTGGGAGAGAGCCGTGGCTCAAGGGGCCCCGGGGGCCGTCCTGGGCTTCCCAGCCAGGTCTCTGCCCTCCCGGTGCCTTCTGTGATTTCCAGAGGGATCCTGCTGCCCTCGCAGCCCGGGGGGGGGGTGTGGGGGTGCTGGGGGTGCCCTGGAGCGGGCGTGGGCGGCAGCGCTGGGCACGGCGGCCCCAGGGGCCCGGGGGGGGTTTAGTGCTCTGCAGGAAACCGGATTTGGTGTCTGTTGAGCACAGCCCTGGAGAGCAGCCTCGCAGGTCCTCAGGATCCATGGCTGCCCCCAGGCGCTCGCCGCGCCCGCTCTAATGCTGCTCGTGCCAGCCAGGGTGACCCCAGGGGGGTCTTGGTGCCATGGATCGACAGACCCCACCCCAGGGCAGCCCCTTGGCAGCCCCTGAGTGCCCCAGTCCCCCTCCACTGCCCGTGGAGAGGAGCTGAGGGTGGTTGGGGGGGATGGAATCACAGAATCAACCAGCTTGGAAGAGACCTCAGAAGAGACCTCAGAGATCAAGTCCCCACCTGTCACCTGATAGCTAACTCCTCCTGACAACTCGGCCGTGAGGAGCCCGGGCAGGGCACACTCCTGGGCAGGGGTATGCCAGGGTGAAGGCACAAGCTGGCAAATTCGGGTCCGGTTCATGGCACCAAGTGCCAGTGTGGGCAGCAGGCCCTGCCCGAGGCTTCTGTGCCACCTCTGTGGGTTCACTGGGAGCTGCAGCATGCCCAAGGCCCCTTCCAGTGCCAGGTGTCCCCAAGTCACCTCTCCTCTGTTCCTCGGGCGTGCTTGGCTGGCACTGCCAGGGCAGCTCAGCACGGTGCCGTTCCTGGTTCCTGTGCTGGCTGGCACGGCACGGAGGTGCCCAGGGTACTTCTGGGGAGCTGAGTGCCCACTGGTGCTGCCCAGAGAGGAGTATGGGAGGCCAGGGAAGGTGCCCCCCCGGGCTGTGCCCACAGCCACACCTCCCTCCAGGCCCTCCACATGCCAGTTAATTTCACGCCAAGCGCTCTTGATGGATCTCTTGTTATTTGTGGTGAGCAGAGCCATCAGTTTGTGCCACCTCGCTGCAGCAAGCTGTTAACTGGGGACAGGAGAGCACCTCTGCCCAGCACAGCGCTGGGCACGGGCACCCAGCTGCACCAGGGCCGTGGCAGCCTGGGCTCTGCTCCAGCTGCAGCCCCTGAGATGGGGACTGGGGGAGCTGGGACGCCTTTGGGGGCTCTGTGAGTGTCCTCAGCCGCCCTCAACCATCTCCAGCCCTTGGGGATGCCAGCGTGGGCATTCCTGCAGCCCTCCTGCAATGGCCCTTGACCCCCAGTGTGCTCTCCAGTTCACGAGGGACAGGGATCTGCTGGAGAGAGCCCGAGGGAGGGCTACAAGGACGCTGAAGGCACTGCAGCACTGCCAGGCTGAGAGCCCTGGGGCTGTTCAGGCTGGAGAAGACTGAGAGGGGGGTTAATAAATGTTTATGGATGTCTGAGGGCTGGGGGTCAGGAGGGAGGGGCCAGGCTCTGCTCAGCTGCACCCTGGGATAGGACAAGGAGCAATGGATATAAACTCCAGCACAGGAGGTTCCACCTCAGTGTGAGGAGGAACTTCTTCCCTGTGAGGCTCACAGAGCCCTGGAGCAGGCTGCCCAGAGAGGCTGTGGAGTCTCCTGCTCTGGATGCTTTCAAGCCCCATCTGGATGTGTTCCTGTGTGACCTGTGCTGGATCCTATGGTCCAGTTCTGCCGGGGGGGGTTGGACTTGATGATCTTTGATGGAATGGAATGGAATGGAATGAATGGAATGGAATGGGATGGGATAGGATAGGATAGGATAGGATAGGATAGGATAGGATAGGATAGGATAGGATAGGATAGAATAGAATAGAATAGGATAGAATAGAATAGGATAGAATAGAATTAACCAGGTTGGAAGAGACCTTTGAGGTCACCCAGTCCAACCTATCACCCAGCACCATCTGATCAACTCAACCATGGCACCAAGTGCCCCATCCAGGCTCTTCCTAAACACCTCTGGTGATGGTGACTCCACCACCTCCCTGGGCAGCACATCCCAGTGGCCAATCTCTCTTGCTGGGAAGAACTTCTTCCTAACATCCAGCTTGAACCTCCCCTGGCACAGCTTGAGGCTGTGAACCCCTTCCAACCCCTAACATCCTATGATCCTATGAGCTCCACCCCTGTCCCCATTCCCAGTCTAACCAGAGCCCTTCTCTTTTCTAGGCAATGGGGTGGAGGAGAACCAGAAGGTGAAAACGCAGTGGCCACGCTCTGCAGATGAGCCAGGGGTCTACATGGCTCAGACAGGTACCAGCAGTGCCTTGGCACGGGGACAGGCACAGCAGACTGGTGGCTCTGGGGCTGAGGAGCCTTCCTTTGGGCAGGGCTGATGGAGACAGAGTGATTCCTTTTCCTTCCTGCCCGTGGCCCGACTTTAATTTGCTCCATTTACACATTTTTCCTTTACACCTTCCTCTGAGGGCTGTAAAGCAAAAAAAAAAAGGAGGAGAAGAAAAAAAAATCCATTAATTGTTTCCTTCAAATGTATTTATTTGGCAAATCCATCTGGGTAATTTGAGCTGCTGCTCTGCCCCCCCCTCCTCTCCTCCCCACCACCCTGATTTATGGTCGGAGGGCTCAGAGGCGAGCGAGAGATGGATGAGTCCCAGCGCTGGGAGAGGAGCTCTGCTCCCTGTGCCAGGCATTCAGATCTCCTCCTGGGGACTCACAGTGGGTCCTGCCCCACGGGGAGCTGCTAGGCAGAGCATGAGGTGCCCCCAGAAGTGACTGATCCAGGCCTGGGGTCCCTGTGTGCCCGTGGGGTGTTGCCACCCCGGTGAGAAGCTTGCTCCAGCGTCTGTGTCCTGCCTGACTCCAGGACAAATCGTCCTCTTTGGAGCCCTCCTTCGTGTGCTCCTCTTTAATTTAAACTGATGGCCTCTGCTTCTGGCCTGTCCAATAGCTTCAGAGACATCATCAAGCTTAATAAGAGCTGGGTTGTTGTAAATGTCAATGCTGGGCCCGGGTGGGGAGAGGGAGCTGTGCTGGGCTGCCCGCGCTGCCCACACCGCCTGGGCTGGATGCCAGCCCTGTGCCGGCTGTGATCCTACACCCTGGTCCCTTCTCCATGTCCTGGGGTTGGAGGGCAGCATGGGGTCCTTCACCCTGTTTGTGTCCTCAGTGTCATCTCAGTGTCACCACAGCAGCTTGTCCTCATCTCTGCCCTCCCGGGTGCTGCCTGGCTGCTTTCCCACCCCTCTGCAGGGTCTCCCCTCTTGGAACCTTCCTCTTTCCTCCCAGGGTTGGATGCCAGCCCTGTGCCAGGTGTGATTCTGCATCCCAACCCCTTCTCCATGTCCTGGGGCTGGAGGGCAGCGTGGGGTCCTTCACCCTGTTTGTGTCCTCAATGTCACCTCAGTGCCACCACAGCAGCTTGTCCTCATCTCTGCCCTCCCGGGTGCTGCCCGGCTGCTTTCCCATCCCTCCGCAGGGTCTCCACTCATGGAAGCTTCTCCATCCCACCCTGGACTGGATTCTATCCCTGTGCCAGGTGTGAGCCTGCACCCCAGCCCCTTCTCCATGCACTGTGCAGCACAGCATGGAGTCCTTCCCCCCACTTCCACCCTCGGCGTCATCGCATTGTCGCTGCAGCTCCTTGTCCTCACCTCTGCACTCCCAGGTGCTGCCTGGCCGCTTTGGGGAGGGGTCTCCACTCACGGGACCTTCCCTGTCCCACTCCTGCCGGGCAGTGCCCTCCTCTCAGGGGCCGTGTCTCTCGCAGGGGACCCGGCGGCGGAGGAGTGGTCGCAGTGGAGCGTCTGCTCCCTGACGTGCGGTCAGGGCTCGCAGGTGCGGACTCGCTCCTGCGTCTCCTCGCCCTACGGGACGCTGTGCAGCGGACTGCTCCGGGAGACACGCACCTGCAACAACACTGCCACCTGCCCAGGTACGGGGGCACCGCGGGACAGCAGCGGGGCTGGCTGCCAGTCGAGCAGCTGGGGGGATGGAGACAGTGGGCACCTGCGTGACCGGGGGTTCTCTGTCGAGGAAAAAAAAGTCTTGTCCGTCCTGTGCTGGGCTGCTCTGAGCCTTCTTTGGCATCCCTCCATCACAGATCCACAGAACGGGTTGGGTTGGAAGGGATCTTAAAGATCATCGAGGTCCAAGCCCCCTGCCCTGGGCAGGGACACCTCCCACCAGCCCAGGTTGCTCATCCTCCTCCAACCTGGCCTTGAACACCTCTGAACACCTCCAGGGAGGGGGATCCACAGCTTCCCTGGGCAACCTGTTCCAGTGTCTCACCACCCTCAGCTCACCTTTCTGGCTGTCCCAGCTCTGTGAGGAGCTTCAAGCTTTGGGTTGGTCAACCTGGAGAAGAGAAGGCTCCAAGGAGACCTTTTGGTGGCCTTTCAGGGCTAAAAGGGGCCAATAAAAAAGCTGGGGACAGACTTTTGAGCAGGGCCTGTTGTGTCAGGACAAGGGGTGATGGTTTGAACCAAAAGAGGGAGATGCAAACTGGAAAGAAGGAAGAAATGTTTGACACTGAGAGTGGTGAGAGCCTGGCCCAGGTTGCCCAGAGAGGTGGGAGCTGCCCCATCCCTGGCCCCATTCCAGGTCAGGTTGTTTGGGGCTCTGAGCCACCTGCTCTAGTTGGGGATGTCCCTGCTGACTGCAGGGGGTTGGGACTGGGTGAGCTTTGGAGGTGCCTTCTGACCCAAACCTGTGTGGGATTCTGTGAAACCAGTGTGGGGCATCTGGGATGGGTGTCCCTGTGCCCCATGCCCCATCACTGGTGCTGCTGGGGGGGTCTGCCTTGGGAGCAGCTCAGCTGGCAGCCCATCTCCATCCTCCCACCCAGCAAACTCAAGGTGTCTCCAGTGTGTCTCCAAGGTTTTGTACTGGGGGAAAAGGGAGGGCTGGAACCTGTGCTGGGGACTTGGGGCTGGGCAGCTGCCTGGTCTGGTGTGCTGGTGTGGGGTCCCTGCTCATGTAGGGCAGGGGGGGACCAAACTGCTCCATGCTTTGAGGCTGGTCAGAGGCAGGAGTGGGCAGGCAGGATGCTGGGGGCGGTCTCTGTGTCATGCAGTGAGTTGTTTGTCCTTGCTGGTGTCTGTTCATCTCCCCTGGGAAACTGGGGATCAGTGGAGGGGCTTTGGAGTGCTGCAGAGGCAGCTGGGTGCTGTGTCTAAGCCTGGGATGTTCTGGGGGTGTGTTTGCACCCCCAAAGCTTGTGTGTGCCCTCTGTACCAGGGCCTCCAGGGGCATGGCAGGAC
>CM026895.1:3151404-3222304 GCA_015227895.2 Colaptes auratus
CCATGCCCCGCACGGTGCCCGGCTCTGCCATGAAAGTGGGGTCCCTGGAGGTGAGTGGGAGCCCGTGCTGGGGACAGGGAAGTGCATTGGTGGGGCTGGGTGGCCATGCAGGAGCGTGCAGGAGCATGTGTGCATGTGCAGGGCTGCATGAGGTGCCCCCACAGTCAGTACCCAGTGTCCCACCCTTTGCTGGACCCCACTAGCTCAGCTGGGCACCCTGTGTCTCCAGCTGGGCTCTGTCCCCTGCAAGTGGCACAGCCTGAGGCTGGCATGAGTTTCACCCTCCCTGCTGCCCCCGCTCCCTGCTGCATCCTGGACCTTCAAAGACCTTTCCCTTTTCTTCTCCATCTCCTCCCCCTGCTCTGGTCCCTGCCTGTCCCCTGCCAGAGGAAGAGGTTGCGATACTCTGACCTGGACTTTGAGGTAAGCCCTGCCACGGCACTGGGTATCACCAGGGTGGGTGCCATCTGGTGACTGAACCACCTCATGCCCAGCTCCCTTCAGCTCCCTGCCAGCACAGCAGTGACCAAGCTGGGATTAAAACTCCAGCACCGAGTTGGGTGCTGGTTCTGCTGCTCCCCTGCACCCTTTTCCCCCAGGCCTGGGGGGTGCCCTGGGAAGGCAGGGAGCGAGGGGGAGATGGGGTGGGGTGTGTGCCAGGGGGTGCAGAGCCATTCTGGGTGCCAACGGCCGCGGGCTCCGCTCTCATCCCGCAGAAGGTGATGCACACACGGAAGCGTCACTCCGAGCTCTACCACGAGCTCAACCAGAAGTTCCACACGCTGGACCGGTACCGGGCCCCGGCTGCCGGCTCCTCCAAGGTGAGGTCCTGGCTGGGGAGGTGTCCCATCCTGCTCTGGTCTGTTCCTCTATGATCCTTCACCTCCCCTTGCATGGACTAGGAGGGCATCCCAGGAAGGATGGGGGGGGGAGATCCTGGACGCCTGAGGCGGTGCTGGGGCTCAGTGCTGGTTTTCACCCGCAGCGGGAAAAGCGGTGGAGCGTCTCGTCGGGCGGAGGGGAGAAGAGCACGGCCAGTGTAAGTGCCCCAGGGGCTGGTCTAGCCCGGGCTGAGGTGGGGCTGTTCAGCCTGGAGAAGAGAAGGCTCTGGGGACACCTTAGAGCTGCATTTCAGTACCTGAAGGAGACTACAGGAAGGCTGGGGAGGGACTGTTGGGAAGGACTTGTGGGGAGGGACTGTTGGGAAGGATTTGTGGTGATAGGGCAAGAGGCAATGGTCTGAAAGTGGAACTGGGCAGATTTAGGTTGGACATCAGGAGGCAGTTCTGCACAATGAGGGTGGTGAGAGACTGGAGCAGGCTGCCCAGGGGTATGGTTGAGGTTCCTGGAGAAAGTCAAGTGTCCCTGGGCAGCCTGATCTAGCTGGAGGTGTCCCTGCTGGCTGCAGGGGGGGTTGGACAAGGTGACCTTTGAGGGTCCCCTTCCAGCCTGATGCCATCTGTCAATCTGTGAACTTGCTGTGTTGCAGGTGGCATCCATTGCCCCTTGTCCTATCACAGGACACTACTGATAAGATCCTGGCCCCTTCTTGGCAGCCACCCTTCAGCTATTTGTAAATATTGATCAGATCCCCTCTCAGTCTTCTCCAGGCTGAGCTTGAGGAGGGGAGATATAGACTGGACATTAAGAAGAAAATTCTTTCCAGTGAGGGTGGGGAGACACTGGAACTGTGGCTGCCTCCTCCCTGGAGGTGTTTAAGGCCAGGCTGGATGAGGCTTTGAGCAACCTGGGCTGGTGGGAGGTGTCCCTGCCCACGGCAGGGGGGTTGGAACGGAATGACCTTTAAGATTCCTTCCAACCCAAACCATTCTATGGCTCTATGAATCCTGGATGGGTGGAGATGTGTGGGCTGGTTCCCAGTGGGTGTCACCAAGCAGCGCAGCCACAGCTGCCTCTCACCTGGCAGGACATGGCCAACCCTGAGGAGCAGCAGCAGCAGCAGCAGGCTCCGGCCGCACCACCAAAGCCGTGGAGCACGTTCAAGGCCATGACGCTGGGCGCCCTCCCCAGTGCCCACCGGGACCGGCTGGAGCTGCGCTGTGCAGACTGGGAGAGCCCCTGCACCGCCCTGGATGCGGCCGACGGCGACTTCCAGACGGAGGTGTGAGCCCCGCGCCCGCCGCCCTCGCCCCGCCGCAGGGCGAAGCCTCCGCGCTGGGTCTGCTCCGCCCTCATCCTCTCGGTGGCCGGGCTGGGAGCAGCGTGGGGAGGGGTCCCTACCTGGCCAGACAGAGCCATCCCCACGGGATGGTCCATGCTCCCCACCCCGCGCGGTTTCTCCTCCCTGGCACCCTCCGGATGCGGGTGTGGAGGGGACACGTGCACCCCCCCCCCCCCCCTCCTCATCCTCACTCCCACCTCCTCCCCCACCCACCGATCACGCCTGCACCCTCCCCCGGGGCAGGACCGGCCATGGAGGCCACCAGATTTTCTTTCTTTTCTACCGGGACGTTTGTTCACGACGTGCACCGTGTGCACGCGAGCGGCTGCCCCCCGGGGCTGGGCTGCCCCCCGGGGCTGGGCTGCCCTCGCCCCCCTGCTCTCTCTCCCCTCCCACCCCCCCCCCCCCGCAAAAAACAACAACCAAACAACCCAACCAACCCCAACCCCGGGGGCCTCTCGGCCAACCCCTTCCCCAACCCTCCCCACCGTCCCCACCCCACGGGGCAGGTGCTGTCGTTGTTGGAAATAAAAGTTCACTCTCTGTGGTGCCGTGGGGCTGCGGCTTCCTCCTTGGTGCTGGGGTGGAGGGGGTCTGCTTAGGGAGGAGGGGGTGGCTGTCGCCTGCTGGAGACCCTCCAGCTTGTTTGCTTGCCCCTACCCTGGGTAGGTTTAGAGTGGACAGCAGGAAGAAGTTTTCCCCAGCGTTGGGATGTGCTGCCCAGGGAGGTGGTGGAGCCACCAACCCTTGGAGGTGTTTGAAGGTGGTTTGGATGTGGTGCTTGGGGCATATGGTTTTAGGGGTGAGCTCTGTGGAGCAGGGTTAGTGGTTGGGCTCGGTGGTCCTGAGGGTCTTTTCCAACCTGAGTGTTTCCCCTCCCTGCTCCATCCCTGGCCATGCTTGGAGCCCTGCGGGATCCTTGCTGCCCAGGGCTGAGCCTGTGCCCATGAGCTGCCATGCAAATGAGAGAGTCTTATCACGGGAGCCAAGAGCAGTAAATTACATGGTAATTAATCTATGAGCAAATTAGTGACTTCCAAAGGCAATTACCATGCAAGCTGGAGAGGCACAGAACGTGGGGTCCTCCGCGCTGCCCGGGCGTCCCCGGCACTGGCACCGCTGCAGCTGGGCATTGCAGGGGGTGCACTGCCCGTGGCACCCCAGTGGGTGCCTCCAGGATGGTGAGGCCAGTGGCTGTGGCCACCAGGTTCGTTGTGTTGGGAGAACAGGAACAGTGCTGGAGGAGAGGACGTTAGGAGGGAGCTCTCGACAATGAGGGTGGTGGAACCCTGGAACAGGTTGGAGGCCTCACCCCTGGAGAGGTCAAACTTGATGGGGCTCTGAGCAGCCTGCTCTAGCTGGAGGTGGTACCTGCTGACTGCAGGGGGGTTGGGCAAGATGACCTTTGAGGGTCCCTTCCTACCGGATGCAGTCTGTGACATCTCAGCCTGGTGGCTCTCAGCACCTCAGGGACTGATGAGATCCATGCTGAGTGCTGATCCACAGCATGGGACAGGTGCCCAGGGGGCTTGGCCGGAGCCTGGCACCAAAACCCTTCCACCATGGCTTGGGGAGGGCTGTGTGGCTGCTGTGCTGGTGGGAAACATGCCCTGGCTGTTCATGGCTGCCACTTCTCCCTGGGGGAAGCCACCAGAAGCTTCCTCAAGGGCTCGCTTTGGTGAGGGCACAGCTGGGGGGAGCAGACAGCTCCCTCCAGCACTCCCATTTTGGGCAGGCAGCTTTCCCACGGGGATGAACCTGGTGGGATCTGCAGGGCTGGCAGTGGCCCCCTGCTCTCCAGGGGTGCCAGCACTGCCCGGGCCTCCTGGGCAAAAGGTGCTGCCCAGCTGCCTTGCTTCTTGTCTGTGGTGCCCCAAGCAGACCACGTCCCCTGGGTGCTAGGGGCTCAGGGGCACTGCCAGACCTGGGCAGCTTCTCTTTGCTCTGCTGCAGCACTAGTTCAGGCTTGGGGTGCAGGGAGAAGCAAACTGGGGGCTGCAGCAGGAAGGGGGTGAGAGAAAGGGGCAAAGTGTTTCCCCTTCCCATTAAAGCAGACAAAGCAGAAAATGAGGACAGGAGGTTCAGGCCTCCTCCTGCCCCAGGTTTGCCAGCACTGGGCTGGTGCCAGCTGCAGTTGTGCAACAGATGCTGGAGCTGTGACCCAGGGAAGGAGCCAGGTCTAAATGTGGGGGCTTTGGCTGCCCACACTGTGGGGGCACAGGGCTGTGGGTGGGTGGCAGAGCCCAGCCTGGCAAAGGGCTGCAGTGTGGCTCATCTGTGGCTTCCCAGCCCCGTGGAGAGTGTGGGGCGTGCTGCTGTGGGTTGGAGGGCACCAGTCCTTCCCCGGAGGTGTTTGCCCTCTGCCATTTTGCTGCTGACAGCAAATGCATTCCCCTGCCCCAGCTGCTGGGAGCTGCCACTCGCTGGGATCCCCCCGCCCCACGCTTCGGGGGGGTGCCTGAGGCTAGCTCCAGCTCCCCTCCTCTCCCTTCCCAGCCAAAGGCAGCCGTGAGAGGCAGCGTCAGGGTTTCCTGGGGCATCTGTTGGCAATTAGCAGCTTTTATTACTCATGGAGCCGCCATATGCGGGGAGGGAACAGAGCCCGGCCGAGAGAGGCACAGGCTTGTGGTGTGTCCCAGCAGAGGGGGGAGGGGGGGCAGGGAGCCAGCCCCCAGTTCTGCAGGTCCCAGCACAGTGACTGGGGGGAGGAGGCCGGATAGAGGGAGGGTCTGAGAAGGTTGGAGAAGTCTGGAGCCGTTTTCCATCTGCAGCTTCCATCTGAGCCAAGCTGCACCCCTACTCCGTGCCAAAAAATGTTGGGTTTGGGGGGGAGGAAGTGATGGAGAAGCAGCTCTGAGGCTGCGCAGTCCACGGCAGTGGCGGGGAGAGGATGGGGGGGGGGAAGACAGTGAGCTCAGGCCCTTGGCTGCTCAACCCCCTGGCTGCTCAGCCCCTTTCTCCTTTCACTCTTTGGAGAAGTATTTCCTCCCCAAAGAGGCAAAAGTGCTGCTTTAACAGCGCGGGAACAAACGGGGCCCCGACGGGCTGGAAAGAATCTCTGCGGGCTTCTCCTTCCTGGGGAAGGCTGGAATGGGGGGGGGAGGGCTGTCTGTGCCCAAATTGGGGTAGAAATAAATGCTGAGGCACCAAAATCCTGCCCACAGGAATTCCCTCCAGAGTGCTGGGCACGCTGGTGGGGTCTGGCTGGCGTTGCCCTAGCCCTCACCCCATAGCAGTGGGGTGATTCTGGGCGGGGGGTCGGGGGGGGAGTCTGTGCTGGCAGCACTGGGGCTGAGCTGGAGCTGGGGGATTGGTGCCAGAATCGAGGTAGAAATAAATGCTGAGGCACCAAAATCCTCCCCGCAGGAATTCCCTCCTGGGTGCTGGTCATACTGGTGGGGTCTGGCTGGCGTTGCCCTAACCCTCAGCCTCCAGCAGTGGGATGGCACTGGAGGGGGGAAGGACTGAGCTGGGTGTAGGAGGCGGGGGGAGCCCTGCGGTAACGCAGCCTGACGCTGGAGGCTGGAAGCAGAATTGCCTCCAGCCCCGAAAAGAAACTTGCTGGGCTCTGCTGCGGCTCGTGTTTCTTGGCAGCCGCGGTGGCAGTTTCTTGGAAGCTCGGCTTGCCTTCACTTTTTTTCCGTGCTGGGTCGGTGGGCAGGATCCTGTTTTCCATCCCCCAGCTTGGCAGCGCTCCAGGGGATGCCGGAACGGGCTGGAGACAAGCTGCTCCCCCCGCATAGCAGAGGGTTGAGCGAGCAGGATCCAGCCTCCTTCCCCTGCAGACGGTGATCCCAGGCCCTGGCAAAGCAAGGGGGAAGCAGGAGCCGCGCCGTGGCCATCCCGGGGCTCCCGAGCTCCTTTCGTGACACTGGACTGGGGGCAACCTACCCGGGGGGCACCCTGGCAAAGGAGGGAAGTGGAGGCAGGGGAAGAGCAGCAGGAGGGGTGGGAGCAAGCCCCCCCAAATTGATTCACAGCTGGTTGAGGGCCGTGGGAGCTGCTGGTCCTGGTGCATCTCATGGGTGGGTTGGACCTGTTCTGGCCCCTACAATCAGGCACAACTCCATGACTCAGCCCCACAAGCCATGGAAGGGGTGGAGCAGGGATGAAGAAGGGATGAGGCCTCCTTTCATCCCAGCTCTGCTGCAGGGTGGGTTGTGGGGCCAGGCTGGGTTATGGAGCCATGCTGTGGGACCAGGTTGGGTTGTAGGGCTGGGTTGTGGGACCAGGCTGGGTTGTAGGGCTAGGCTGTGGGGCCAAGGCTGGGTTAAGGAACCATGCTGTGGGGCCAGGCTGGGTTGCAGGGCTGGGTTGTGGGGCCAGGCTGGGTTATAGGCTGGGCTGTGGGGCCAGGCTGGGTTGTAGGGCTGGACTGTGAGGCCAGGCTGGGTTAAGGAACCATGCTGTGGGCCAGGCTGGGTTGTAGGGCTGGACTGTGAGGCCAGGCTGGGTTAAGGAACCATGCTGTGGGGCCAGGCTGGGTTGCAGGGCTAGGCTGTGGGGCCAAGGCTGGGTTAAGGAACCATGCTGTGGGGCCAGGCTGGGTTGTAGGGCTGGGCTGTGGGGCCAGGCTGGGTTGTAGGGCTGGGCTGTGGGGCCAGGCTGGGTTGTGGAGCTAGGTTTATGGGGCTATGCCTAGTGCTGGGGGGCAAAGGCAGCTTCCCACCTGCCCATAGGATGCCTAAACGCCACTGATGCCCAGGGTTCAGCGCTGCCGGGGTGGCCACGAGTTGCAGCTCGGGGTGGGTGAGGAATTGCCCGACAAAGAGGAATTACGAAAGCTTCGCTGTGTTTCGTAGCCACTTGCTTTAATTACCCTTAATTACTCGAGCAGGCGGCTCGCAGGAGGCTCGCAGGAGACTCGAGTGCTCCCTCACTGCATCTCGGGGGCCGTTGGGTGAATAAATGGCAGCGCGGAGCCGCTCGCCCTGCCCGCCGCAGCTTGTTTACTGCGGGCTGAATAAATATCAGTTGTTAATTAGAGCGCAGTTATTGAGCCACGCACGTCCCCGGCACCCGCCTGGGGAGCTCCAGAGGAACCAGATCCGTCACAATCTGGGAGGAAAGAGGCTGAGCAGGACTCGGCGGGGCCGTGCTGGGCATCCCTCGGAGAGAGGGGCTGCAGGGATGGGCAGCTGGGGGACATCCGCGGCTGCTCTGCGTCCCTCCCGGATCCAAACCGCAGCCCCTAGATCGCTGCCTGTTCCCTACCTGTTCCTTCCCTGCTCCTTGCCCCCTTCCCTGCTTGCTCCATGCCTATTCCCTGCCTGCTCGCTGCCTGTTCCTTGCCTTCTCCCTGCCTGTTATTTGCCTGTTCCCTGTACCTATTCCCTGCCTGCTTCCAAGACTGTTCCCTGCCTGCTCCCTTCCTATTCCCTGCCTGCTCCCCTGCCTGTTGCCTGTCTGTTCCTTGCCTGCTCCCTATATCTATTCCCTGCCTGCTCTCTATTCCCTGCCTGCTTCCATGACTGCTCCCAGCCTGCTCCCTTCCTATTCCCTGCCTGGCCCCCTGCCAGTTATTTGCCAGTTCCCTGCCTGCTCGTTCCATAGCCTGCTCCTTCCCTGCTCCGTGGTGGGCTCTGGCTGCCCTGCTGCCGTGGGGTCTGCCCGGGGCTGCTGCCACCTCCCAGTGCCATGCCAGTGGAGGAGCATCTCTGGCAGGACACTTCTGGTGGCCATTCTGACCTGTGATGCCACCACCAATTCCAGCCCCGGGGGTCGCCTCTGGTCCCTGGGAGGAGAAAGAGCTGCTCTGCAGGGATGGTGACAAAGGAATGGGGCTCCCCCCATCCCGGGACTTGGGGTGTCCCCTTTCACTCCCCCCTTCTGCCCAGGAGTGTCCAGCCCCGAGGGGGGAGGTGGGGCGAAGGTGGAAAGCAGGGTGGGAGGGTGCCCGGTGTGGGGGAGAAAGAGGAGGAAGAGCAGGAGGAGGGCCAGGAGGTGAAACTGGGGCTCGGCTTGGCCCCCACCCCGGGCTGTGGAGAGGCAGAGGGCGGGCAGCAGCCGGGGGGCGGCTCGGGCTCCCCCCCCGGAGAGAGGCGGGGAAGGCAGTGGAGGCGGTGCGGAGGAGCTGCCGGTGTCCCGCAGCTCTCCCACCGCCCCGAACCGACGGGACCCAGCCCCGGCCCGCCCCGGGCAGCCTCGAGCCCCACCGGGCACCGAATAAGTGAGTCCCAGGAGCGGGGCAGAGACTGCGGGACAGGGCAGGGGAGGGGGCTAGGGTGGGGGATTCCCCGGAATTCGTCGTCATTAATCACCGCCCCCGGGGGCGGGAGGGACGGGAACGGCGTCCCGGAGCCGCGGGGACCCTCCGGTGCGAAGGGAGCGGGGTAGGGAAGGAAGGAAGCGGGCGGGCAGGGGTGGAAACAGGGGAGGCAGGGGGCGATGAAGAGAGGGCTGAAGTGGGCGCAGGGAAAGCAGGGTGGGCACAGGGGTGGTAGCAAGGAGAGTGAAGAGAGGGCAGAGTGGAGCAAGATGGGTGCAGGGGAGGCATAAATGGGTGCAGGGGCAACAGAAGTGGGTAGAGGGTGAGCAGGGTGGGTGCAGGAAGAGCAAAGCTGGGTGCAGGGAGAACAAAAGTGAGTGTGGGGGGAGCAGGGTGGGTGCAGGGGAAGAAGAGGTGAATGAAGAGGGGGCAGAAGTGGGTGCAGGGGGAGCAGAGTGGGTGCAGGGAGAGCTGTGTGGATACAAAGTGGGAGCAGGGTGAGTGAAGAGGGAGCAGAGTGGGTACAGGGTGAGCAAGGTGTGTGCTGGGGGCATGGGTGGGTGCCAGGCCAGGGGAACAGGGAGGCTCAGGGCTGAGAAGCTGGGGTGCAGGCAAGGAAGGGCTGGGGGGGACAAAAGTTCCAAGGGTTGGCAGGACAGAGGCAGGGCTGCTGGTCACTGGGGTCCCCAGATGTGGAGCACGGGGCTGGAGGTGCAGGGCTGCTGGTCACTGGGGTCCCCAGGCGTGGAGCACGGGGCTGGAGGTGCAGGGCTGCTGGTCACTGGGGTCCCCAGGCGTGGAGCACGGGGCTGGAGGTGCAGGGCTGCTGGTCACTGGGGTCCCCAGGCGTGGAGCACGGGGCTGGAGGCTGCAGGGCTGCCAGACAGGAGCTTGCCGGCGCTGTCACCATGCCTGGCTCCTGCCTGCAGCCCTGCCTTGCTTCGTGGCAGGAAACAGGCAGGGGGGAGGCCAGGTCAGGGTACCCTGCAGGGCCTGGGCCACCCCGGGGCTCCACATAGTGCTGGGGGGGTCAAACAGGAGGGAGTGAGACCCTCCCGGGGGGGTTCTGTGCAGGACACCCCCAGTTCTGCTCTGGGGCACCCCAGCCTCTGCCTTTCTGGAGGTTCAGAGTGAATCTGGGTGCTGGGGATGGACTGAACCCACCAGTGATGGGATGCTGGGGCTTGCCTGTGTGCTTGGGGTGGGTGTGGAGCAGAGGGGGGATCCATCAGTGGATGGGGACCAGACTGACCCCAATCCATGGCTGAGCATCAGCTCCATGCTGGTGGCTTTGCTGGCAGGGTCCCAGCATGGACCAGTGCCCACCAGTGTCTGCCCCGCTGCTGCCTGACCTCTCTCCCTTGCAGGCAGCCGTGTTGGCCCCAGGCTGCTGCTGTGGGCACCATGAGAGGTCTCTGGGCCCTCATACTTGGGGGGCTCCTCAGTGCCTGCGAGGGGAAGGAGCTGCCAGCAGCAGAAGGTAAGGGGCACCGGGAGTGAGAGCTTGGGGGTCTGCATGGCAGCAGCCCCCTCCTTGCTTGTCCCTGGGCAGGGAAGGGTGAAGTTAGACCCAGAGATCACAGGGCAGAGGTGACCAGGGGACACTCTGAGCCGTGCTTTGTCCCCACCGTGCCAGGACCACACGCAGGGACATGCCGGTGGCCAGAGCAGTGGCTGTGGACATCATCTTGCTGTTGAGTTCTGCCCATCCTGGCTCTGGGGCTTTGTTCAGCATCCCGTGCAGGCAGGGGGCCAGGGAGAGCCGAGCGAGCCCGGCCGCGGGGAGCCAGCCCGGGGACACCCCCGCAGGAGCCCAGCCCCGCATCCGGGCTGCTCTCACGGAGCCAGAGGGCTTGGCCTTGCTCCGGCCGCCGGATGCTTGCTGCCAGCTGGCAGCGATGGGGGCACCGTCCAGGAGCTGGGTGGGAGCGGAGGCTGCTCCGTGGGTGAGCCAGGACCGCTCCGGGCGGTGCCAAGGATGCTCAGAGCTCCTGAGGGGGGTTTTGGCTTCTGTCTGCGAGGTGAGAAGAGGTTTGGCCATGGTGGAGAGCTTGGGGCTGCCCCCATGCAGCTGGGGGCACGGGGGTGATGTCTGATCCATGGGGGTCCCTGCGGAGGTCTCCCGTGGCTGCGGGGCTGTTGCGTGTGGGTCCCAGCACAGAGCTGGCGGCAGCTCAAGGGGAGCTGGAGGCGGCTGGTGGGGAGGAGCTGCTGGCAGCCGAGCCGTGGTTGCATCAGTCTTCAGGGGGGTGGAGCGATGGCTCCTCCCGAGGGGGGCCCAGGGGCTACTCATCTTTGCCCGTGTGCATGGGACCCCACAGTGGGCACCGATGCCCACTGCTCTTCATGGCACAGCCTCCAGGCTCCTGACCCTTCATCAGGGAAGTGGGGTTGTGTGAGGATTTTCCTTAGGGAGAGCACTGGGGGGTGGGAAAGGCTTCAAAGCAGATCGTGCCCAGGGATGATTTGTTCCTCACTGTCCACCCCCTGCCCTGCCGTGGGTGATCTGGCCCCCGGCGGGAGGGACCCCACTTGTGCCCGGGGGGATGGCTCCAGAACCACAGCCCCCACTGCTGCTGAGGGCCCTGGGGATGAGGACCCCCTCCCTGTGCTGCTGCTGGCCCTGTGCTGCTGGACCTGGGGGAGGTGCATCATGCTGGGACTGGGCTCCTGGGTAGAGCTGGGCAGCGAGCTGCCCCCCAGGAATGGGCTGGGGAAGAGGGGAGTGAACCACCCAGGGTCAGCCCTGCTCCAGGGCTGGCGTGCATGGAGACAAAACAAATCCCTCTTTCCATACCCCCTTCTTTGCTTCTTGATCTCACACTTGCCAACATCTGGAGGAGGTGGATTGGTGCTGCTGGAGCAATCACAGATCATTGTGGTGCCAAACCATCCCGGGAGCGCAGCGTGAGACGGCGTTCCCCGCGCCTCGGCCTCCCGCTGGCCCTCGGCCGGGCCCTCACCCTTGCCTCTGAGCACCACCGGACCCGAGGACGCTCCCAGGCTGGGAGGGGAAGGCCAGCAGGCAGCTCTGGGGCTCACCTCCTCGCCTTGGGTGTCCGTGGCACCCATCCGAGTCTCCTGCTGCTGCTTCCAGCCGCGGGGCTGTTTTGAGGCAGAGCAGGCAGCACATGGGAAGAGCAGTTCTCACCTGGTGACCTTGCTGCTGGAGGTGGCTGGGGCCAGCTCTGAGCTCACCACTGCTCCCTGCCAAACTTCCTCTCTCCTGGTGGGCTCTTGGCAAGAAAGGGAGCAGGGGCTGCTGGAGCTGTGCTGCCCCGCAGCTGCCAGCCCAGCTCAGTGTGCCAGGGAGGCTGGGGCGAGCTCCAGACATCACCCCAGGGCCCCAGGGGCTCTGCATGGTCCAAGCCTGCTTGTGCAGTCACCCCATGGCCTGGTGCTGATTTGCCTTGCAGGGGAGCCATGCCCACAGCTCTGGGATGAAGATCTGGTTGGGGACAAGTATGAGAACATCACAGGTGAGGAAAGAGGGGGTCTCCATGCAGCCCCAAGTCCCCAGAGGCGGTCTCTGTGCCCTGCCTGGAGATCATCAGCCCCATGCCAGGCTGGGTCTGACCTCCTCTGCTCTGTCCTGCAGGTTTCAACCTGATCAAACGTTTCGACCTGCTGCAGATCTCCTCCGTCAAGAAAATCCGCAACCCAAGGGGACCGGTGGTGCTGAGGCTGGGTGCTGTGCCCCTGGTCCAGCCCACTCAGTGAGTGTGGGAAGCTCATGGGGTGGCCTTCGGTGGCCAAAGCACTGCTGGCCACCATCCCCATGGTGTTTAAGGGAGAAGTCTTTGCCCTTTCGTCTCTTCTCACACGCAGCAAGTGGCAGGAGGAGAGGGAATGGCCTCAAGCTGTGCCAGGGGAGGGTTAGGCTGGGCATGAGGACAACATTTCTTCCCAGAAAGGGTGGTCAGGCGCTGGACCAGGCTGCCCAGGAAGGTGGTGGAGTCACCGCCCTGGAGGTGTTTGCAAGCCAGGTGGATAGGTTCGTGGAATGGCTTGAGCTGGAAGGGACCTTAAAGCTCATCCAGCCCCACCCCCCCTGCCATGGGCAGGGACACCAGCCCAGGTTGCTCAAGGCCTCGTCCAGCCTGGCCTTGAACACCTCCAGGAATGAGGCATCCACAGCTTCTCTGGGCAACGCATGCCAGTGCCTCACCACCCTCTCGGGAAAGAACTTCTTCCTACCTCAAATCTCCCCTGCTCCAGTTTCAAAGCGTTGCCCCTTGTCCTGTCACCACAGGCCCTTCCCAAAAGTCCCTCCCCAGCTCCCCTGTAGCCCCCTTCAGGTACTGGCTGTGGTGCTGAGGGCTGCGGTTCAGTGGTGGTGGCTCGGCAGCAGCGCTGGGGCTGTGAGCTCCGGGCGAGAGGTTGGACTTGGTGATCTCAAAGGTCTCTTCCAACCTCAACAGCTCCATGGCTCTGTGGTTGAACTCACACTGGAGAGAGCCAGGCAGATCCCTGTCAGCCCTGGGGACACAGAGGTGCTGCTGGGGCTGCCCAAACCACCTTCCTCCTAGAAAGTGAATGGTGAGCTGCGGCAGCTCGGCTGGGTCCCGGCCAGCCCTTGCGCAACCGCGGCTCTGCGGCTGCTCTGTGGCCGCTCTGTGGCCGCTCTGGCTGCTGGCCTCAGCTTGGCAGGAGCTCACCAGGGTCTAGACGAGCTCAAAACGCTGCACAGCTCCAAGCAAGCACTGCTGGGGTTGCTGAGGCTCTGGGGTTCTGCTGGGGGAGGCGCACGGGGACCAGCCCTTGGCCACGCTGTCTCCAGCACGTCCTGCCCGGCTGTGCCCAAGGGGCAGGAGCTGGCAGGGATGCTGCAGCGTGGCAAGGTGGGAGCAGGTCCATGCTCTCAGGAGCTGTTCCTGGAGGAAGCTGCTGCGGTTTGCACCAGCCCTGCTGTGTCCCCACCTTGCTCTGGGGCTGGCACACAGCTGCACTGGGCATGGGGCTCTCCGGATGGCGACGGAGCCCCAGCCTTGGCTCCTGACCTGGGCAGCCAAGTCCTTAGATGGCTCTGAGATGGCAGATGCCCCAGGCTGGTGTTGCTCTTGGCTGGGTGCCTGTAGCAGCCCAAAGCCAGCCCTGGGGCGTGCTCAGCATGGGGTTGGTCCTGGCAGCCAGGTCGCAAGCACCGGATGGGCACCCATGGGTGCCCCTCCAACCCAGCTCTGCTCCTCTGTGCCCAGCAAGGATGAACAGCCCTGTGCCCCTTGGAGAGCAGAGGGGGCCACTGGGTCTGGCCTGCTCTCCATGCCTTGGTCCAGCTCCAGAGCAGTGGCTTGGAAAGTCTCTGGTGTGGTGGAGCTGAGGCTGGGAGCAGAGCCGAGCCTGCAGCAAATCTTTCCGGTGGCTGAGTGTGGGTGAGCTGGGCACAGTCCCCCTGGGCACAGCCCAGCTGCCATGCTTCCCACTGGGTGAGGGGCACCAGGCTGCTGGCGGGAAGTGGGTGGGATGGGAGCATCCATCCCAAGGAGCCTGTGGGGTCAGGGATGCATTTCCCAGCTGCCCAGGGACACAACTGGATGCTGTGGTGATGAGTGCACGGCCAAGGGTGTGAGCTGGAGGTGATGGGCAGTGGTTGGAGGTGGCTGGGGCAGACTGGGCTTGATCCCCTCCACCAAATGTGCATCCAGCTGGCCAAGGATGGATCCCCAGGAGGGATGTGGGGCTGAGCTTTCGGGGTGAGCTCCCCAGGCTGTGCCAGGATGGGTAGAATGTCTCTGCCCTCTGCCTCACACTCAGCTCCTGGGCCGTAAGTGCTGCAGGCACAGCCTGTGTCCAGCTGAGACAGGAACAGTTCCAGGGCCAGGTTGGATCCACCCCTTGCTGGCATCTGTGGTGGGACAGAGCCCAGCAGGTCCCATGGGGGCTGTTGGAATGATGCTGCCAGGGGGTGCCATGCGGGTGGGTCGCTGGGGCCACTGCAGCTGCCAGCCGTGGTGGAGCTGGGTGCAGGGGCTGGTTGCTCCTGACGCCTGTCCCCACAGGCAGGTGTTTCCCCACGGGCTGCCCCCCGCCTTCACCCTCATCTTCACCTTGCTGCTGAAGAAGAACAGCACCGGGGAGCAGTGGTATCTCTTCCAGGTCACCGACCGACAAGGCTACCCCCAGGTACCCCCCGGGCTGGGGGGGCTGCACCGGCACCAAGGGCTCAGCCACGAGCTGGCCCCAAGCACGGTGTTGTCCCCTCTCTGCCCAGCTCTCCCTGGCTGTGCACGGCCCTGAGCGGAGCCTGGAGTTCCAGGCCCGGGCGCTGGGCACCGGCTTCGTCAGCGCCCTGTTCGCGGGCAAGGCTGTGGCGTCCCTCTTCGACGGGCGGTGGCACAAGGTGGTGGTGGCCCTGCAGAGCCACGCCATCTCCATCCACCTCGACTGTGCCTCCATCTTCTCCAAGCCCTTGGCACCTCGGAGGGCGCTGGTCCCGGAGGGCAACACTTTCCTGGGGCTGGATGCCGTGCGTGGCACCCCGGTGCGGGTGAGTGCCCCAGCGGGGCGGGGGTCCGTCTCCTTCCTGTGGTGCCCGACCTGTCCCTGCTCTGCAGCAGGACCTGTCCCTTTCCGCGGTGCAGGACCTGTCCCTGCTGTGCAGCAGGACCTGTCCCTTTCCGCGGTGCAGGACCTGTCCCTGCCCACCCCTGACCCTCTGCCCTGTCCCTGCTGCAGTTTGACCTCCAGCAAGCTCAGATCTACTGCGACGCCGAGCTGGCCAGGCAAGAAGGGTGCTGTGAGATCTCAACCAGTGGGGTGAGTCCCCCCCCAGATCCCCAGCCCGGGTCCTGGCATTCCCCTGCACAGTCAGGGTCTTCCCCGGAGGGGAAACTGAGGCACAGTGAGGACAGATCTGTTGTGGGGCGCCCTGGGGGCTGGGTATAGAGGGCAGGTCTCTGGCAGCCCTGGGAGGGCTCTTTAGATATCCCAACAAAACCTTTTCCAGGGGAGGTTTGGGTTGGGAACCAGGAAAAGTTTCTTCACCCGAAGGGTCACCAGGCACTGGCACAGGCTGCCCAGGGAGGTGGAGCAGTCCCCATCCCTCATTCAAAAGCTCTTTGGATGAGGAGCTGAGGGCCATGGTCTGTGAGTTGGGCACAGGGAGATGTTGGGTTGGGGTTGGTCTCCATGGTCATAGAATCACAGAACCATTAAGGCTGAAAAAGATCTCCAAGGTCCTCAAGCACAACCCTCCACCCAACACCTCCATGGCCACTAGACCCTGTCCCAGAGCGCCACAGTGACCACTGGACCCTGCCCAGAGTGCCACAGTGACCACTGGACCCTGCCCAGAGCACCACAGTGACCACTGGACCCTGCCCAGAGTGCCACAGTGACCACTGGACCCTGTGCAGAGCGCCACAGTGACCACTGGACCCTGCCCAGAGTGTCACAGTGACCACTGGACCCTGTCCAGAGCACCACAGTGACCACTGGACCCTGCCCAGAGTGCCACAGTGACCACTGGACCCTGTCCAGAGCGCCACAGTGACCACTGGACCCTGTGCAGAGTGCCACAGTGACCACTGGACCCTGCCCAGAGTGCCACAGCTGCTCACTGAGCAGCTGATGAGCCTGAAGGTCTTTCCCAAGCAGGCAGCTCTAGGATTCTCGATGCCTGTCCCCACGGCCAGCCTGGGGCACGGTGCAGGATTCATCCCTCCTGAATGACCCCTGGGTGCTCAGGCAGGGCTGGGGCTCCCAGCTGTCCCCCAGGCCCCCCCCCGATGCCTCTCTCCCCTCTCTGCCAGCAGTGCCTCACTGAGGCACCCAAGACCCGGCGGCAGGCGGAGCTGATGCAGAGCAGCAACCTCATCGAGCTCTCCCCGCAGCCCGAGGGCAGGGTCTACACTCGCTGCTTCTGCCTGGAGGAGCCCCTGGGCACGGTGAGCTCCAGCACCCCTCCAACATCCCTCTGGCAGCATGGCACACGTCCTCAGCCTGCCAAAGGTCTCCATCCCGGAGGAGGATGCTCCCAGCTCCGTGGGGTGGGCAGCCCTTGGCCCCTGTGATGGGTTCCTGGCGCTGCCAAGCCAGCAGCCACCTTGCCTCAGCCCCTGGAGAGGTCCTGCCTCACATTTTCCATCGTGCCAGGCTGGGAGCAAGGGCAGGGAGGGGAGCTGGGCACAGCCAGATGCTGAGGACTGAGGGAGGGGATGGCTCCTGCATCCCCACTGCCCATCTGCCCCAGCTTGGGGCTGAGCTTGGGGCTGGTTCACCCATGGGTGCCCAAGGCAGGATAACCCAGGGTGCATGGAGGGGTGGCACCCAT
Source organism: Colaptes auratus (assembly GCA_015227895.2). Classification (NCBI taxonomy): domain Eukaryota; kingdom Metazoa; phylum Chordata; class Aves; order Piciformes; family Picidae; genus Colaptes; species Colaptes auratus. The sequence continues at coordinate 3,168,067 of CM026895.1, forward strand.
GAGTTCAAAAGCAGGAGAGCTAACCCAGAGGTGCACAGGCAGCTGGCACCCATGGGTGCTCTTCTCTCCACAGGAACCCGTGAAGAAGTCAGGGGGGCCTGGCCTGAAGGGAGACCGTGGGGAGAAGGTGAGAGGAGGTGGGGAAGGAGCCCAGCTGCCCCAGGCCTGGCACGCTTGGCACCCCACCAGCGCCAGGGCTGTGCTGGGAGCCCCTGCTGCCCCCTGGGCTGGGTCTGTCCCCGCTGCTCTCCGGAAGCTGCCGCCGCAGGGACGCCCACGGAAGCTGCTGCTCTGCTCCCCCAAGCAGAGCCGAGGCCCCACTGCAGCCCGGGCTGCCGCTGGAGCCGAACCAGCCGCGGCCAAGAGCCTCTTTGTTCCCTCCCAGCGGCGCCGGAGCGCTGCCAGCAGCTGGGAAGCGTCTCCGGAGCATCCCCTGTCCCAGCCCTGCGTGGCTCTGGCCCCACCCTGCTGGCATCCTGCTGGGCATCCCTGGGTGCCCACAGGTTCCGGCAGCCTGGCTTGGGGGCCGTGGGGGGCTTCTTCCCACCCTCTGCTCCACATCACTTGTGTGCAGGGTGACAGGGTCCCCCCTGGCAGCTGGGGACATCCAGGGAGGGGGTGAGGTGTGGGGCAAGGAGATGGGACCCCGGCGGGGGGGGAGCTGGCACCAGCACCTGGGCATGAGGTTGGGGTAGCCTCATCTGGCTTCAGTCCCGTGGGAACGTGCTGGAGCAGAACTGGGTTGGCCGGGAGGAGCTGTGGGCAAGCCACAAAGCCACAGGAGCAGCCGGGTGCCAGGCCAGTGCTCTCCTCAGCTGCCCAAGGACATGCCCAGGGGGATAACCCTCTCCTGGCTTGCCCTTCCTCCACCCTGGGCATCCCCCTGCGCCCACACGGGCACCCCAGGGCTGGTGGGAGACGTGCTGCTGGGCAAGCCCCATGGGTTTAGGGTGCCCAGGGGAGTGGGGCTGTGGGGTTGTGGGTGCCAGGGGCAGTGCTGCAGCTGGTGCAGGCTGCCAACCCTGTCTCTTGCAGTGCCCGCCCTGCTCAGCACAGATGCCCTCAGCCAACGTGAGTGTGCCCCTGGGCAGCACTGGTGTGTGCTGGTGGGAGGGGATGGGGAGGCTGAGCGGTGAGCTTGGCATGGCAACAGGCACCAAGGTGCCCCCCACGGCTTTGCCATCACCCTCGGCCCCCCAGGACCTGCAGCTCCTCCTGGCCTAACATCTGGCTGCGAGGAAGGTCCCTGAGCCCTTCCAGATGTGGCCCTGTTCCCAGGGCAGCCTCTGCCTGGAGGCAGGGGGCTGATGGCAAGGGGGGGGAGGTGTTTGGCACCCCCCGTGCCCCATGGAGCTGCCGGGGTGGCTCTTGGATCAGGCTGTTGGGAGGAAGAGGATGGAGCTCTCTGCTGCCGCTGCCTGGGGCAGGTCCCCTGGCAGGGGGCTGGGGCTGGGGGTCACCTTGCTCCTCTCTCCATAGGTCACACTCGGCCCCCCGGGCCCAAAGGTAGGTTTGCCGCCCCCCAGCGACACACAGAGCCCAGCTGCAGCAGGGCTGTGGCCGTGCAGCCCCTCAGCTGTGCCCGGGGCACCCTTGCCTGGGAGCTGTGGGCACACACATGGGCACGGGGGGCACCCGTGGCCCCACTTGTCACCTCCCCTCTCCTGCAGGGCGGCAAGGGGGAGCGCGGCCTGCCTGGCACCGCGGGTGGCAAGGGGGAGAAAGGCCAACGTGTGAGTGTGCCCTGCCCTCTCCTGCCCTGGGGGTGCTCCCTGGGAGCCTCCCCACCGCCCGGGGGTCCTGCTGCCCCCCATGGACCCCCACCCCTGACCGTGCCCAGCGTGGGCAGAGCCCCTGAGCCGTCTGCCCCCTCTGCAGGGAGCTGACTGTGTGAGATCCCACCCTGGTGGTCCCATAGAGGTGAGACCCCCCCCAGCCCTCCCTCTCGCCCCACCCTGCCTCTGCTGCTCACCTCACTCCCTCCTCTTCCTCCCCAGTGTGCCGAGGGGCCGAGGGGTGAGAAGGGGCAGCGTGGAGAAGTGGTGAGTGAGGTGCCAGGGGGCACCCGCTGGTGCCCTCATCCTGTGGTACCCCGGGCCGGGACTTGCGGGTCTGGCCCTGAGGAGAGAGCTCCTGGGGGGGTGAAAGGTGCAGTGGTGTGAGCAGGGCAGGAGCTCTGCATGAGCCCACCCCTGGGCACTGGCATGAGCCCACCCACGGGCACCTGTGTGAACCCACCCATGGGCACCTGCTCAGGCACACTCATGGGCACCTGTGTGAACCCATGGGCACCTGTGTGAACCCACCCATGGGCACCTGAACAAGCTCACTCATGGGCACCTGCATGAGCTCACCAATGGGCACCTACATGAGCCCACCCATGGGCACCTGAACAAGCTCACCCATGGGCACCTATGTGAACCCACCCATGGGCACCTGTGTGAACTCATGGGCACCTGAACAAGCTCACCCATGGGCACCTGCATGAGCTCACCCATGGGCACCTGCTGTTCCCACCCACCAGGGTCTCCCAGGAGCTGCTGGCACTGATGGGCAGAAGGTAAGTCCGGCCCACCCGTGGGGCCTGGCATTGCAGTGGGGACAACTGCCTCACGGCTCCCAGGGTGGCAGCAGAGGTGCCAGGACCTGCCAGTGCCAACCTGAGAAGCATGGCAGGTGAGGTGGGTGGCACTCACCTGTTCCACAGGGCCAGAAGGGTGAGAAGGGCGATGGAGGCCTGCAGGGCAAGCCAGGGCGCCCGGGTCGTGACGTGAGTAGTGCCAGCTGGCACCTGGGCATCCCTTAGGGCACCCCCTGGGCATCAGGGTCTGGTGTGCATGGTGTGGACCCTTCACACTCTGCTCCCCTCCTGGCAGGGCCGGCCTGGAGAGATCTGTGTGGTGGGCCCCAAGGGCCAGAAGGTAGGAGGGGGGAGCCTGGGGGGGCGAGTGGGGGCCGGGGTACCCGGTGGCAGTGCCAACGCCGACAGCCACTTTTGCCTTGCAGGGTGACCCTGGCTGGTGGGTCCCGAGGGGCTGGCTGGGGAGCCAGGACCCCCAGGGAAGCCAGGAGCTCCAGGCATTGGCTTTCCAGGGAAGCCGGTGAGGACCCCTGTGGCCTGGCGCTGTGCCCTGGCACTGTGCCCAGCTGGCATCCCTGGCTGGGCAGGCAGTGCCTATGGCCAGACAAGGCGCTTGGGCAGGGCTGACACTCTCCTCTCCTCCTTCCAGGGTGACCCTGGTGGCCCCCCGGGTCCAAAGGGAGAAAAGGTGAGTCGGGGGCAAAGGGGTCCCTGCCCCCCCCTGGCCTGCAGTGGGTTGTGCCAGGGATGCCCGACTGGAACTGGACCCATGGGGACTGAATTGGTGCTGGCTGGGGGGCGAGCCTGAACTGGGTGGTCCAGGGCTTGGCTGGGGGGCACGGAAGTGCTGGGGGCGGGGGGTGGGCAGGGGGCTGCGGCTGGGCTCAGGCTCTGCCATCTCTGGCCGCAGGGCAGCTCAGGAGCTCCAGGGCCTGGAGGATCGCCTGGCACACCGGTGAGTACCCTGAGCGTGGCTCAGGGGTGGGCTCCTTGGCTGGAGCCGCGGTGGGATCCCAGCTCAGGCACGGAGAGGGGCTTGGGGGAGCTGGTGACATCATCTGGGACTGGCACTGCCCCGTGCCACGGTCGGTGGCAGGAGCTGGAAGGCCCTGGGGTGGCACTGCCAGGCCAGACCTTGGCCTCAAGTCTCCCCGAAGCTGCTTCATTCCTTCTCTTCTTCCCACAGGGCCCCCCCCGGCATGCTGGGGCCGAAAGGAGACAAGGTGGGTGCGGTGGCAGGGTGGCCTGGTGAAGGGCTGTGCCATGCCTCACCGCGGCATGGCCCTGGGCACGGCAGCCCTTGCCGGCACCGCCCCTCCACGGTGCCCATCCCCTGGGCTCGGGGCTGCTCAGGGCATCTCAGGGACCACCCCGAGGACCCCCGGCCCCGGGACTGTGTCTCGCTGTCCCCATGGGCAGGGTGAGCCGTGTGAGGTGTGCCCCACGCTCTCTGAGGGGAACCTGGGTGCCATCGGGCTGCCTGGCAAGCCGGGAGCCAGGGGGGAGCCCGGACCGCCTGGCGAGGACGGGGTCTCGGTGAGTCTGAGCCCGGCGGCTCGCAGGGAGGGGGCAGAGCAGGGGCTTGCCTCAGCACCCCTAACGCTGCCCCTCTGTGTCCCCCAACCCAGGACAGACCTGGCCCCGCGGGACCCAAAGGGGACAGGGTAGGTGCCTCGGGGCGGAGCTGGGGATGCCAAGCAGGCTCCGGCCCCTGCCGGGGGTGCCAAGCGCCCTCCGGCCCCTGCCGGGGATGCCAAGCAGGCTCCGGCCCCTGCTGGCAGCACCCAGCCCAAGTCCTGCGCTTCCTTCCCAGGGGGATCCTGGCATCCAGGGGATGAAAGGGAGAAGGTAGGTGTCTGTCCCTCCGTGCCCCCCACCCTCTTGGTGGACAGCCCCTGTGCCCCCTCCCTGAGCTGTGCCCTCTCCTTGCCCTGGCAGGGGGACTCCTGCCTGTCCTGCGATGCCCGCGCCCTGGCGGCGCTGCTGCGGGCACCCAGCGAGGGGCTGGGGGGGCGACGCAGCTCCGGTGCCACTGGTGAGTCTGTGGGGCTGAGCCCCCCCCGCCCCCAGTCCCCACGCCAGAGGGGCACCCTGCCCCCGCCCGGGCTGTGTGGCTGCTGGGTGTGTGACCATGGTGGGGTTCAGCAGGGTGAAGCAGGGCTGCCCAGGCTGGCTGGCATCAAGGGGGAGAAGGTAAGTGACCCCCCCCCTGCCCATCCCCCCCCATGCCCATCCCCTCCTTTCTGCATCCCCCCAAAGGGAGCAGCCATGGCCCCATTGCCCCATGGGGTTAGAGCAGCCTCAGCTGCTGCTGGGGCCTGCCCATGCCGTGCCCATGCCCGTGCCCATGCCCATGCCCATGCCCACGGTGTCTTGCAGGGGGATGGCGGCCAGGAAGGACCCACGGGCAGGCCGGTGAGTGTGGGGGCTCGGGGTGGGGGTGCAGGGGCTCGGGGGTGGTGCTGGGAGCCCAGGGGTGCAGGGGCTGGGGGCTGCAGGGTCACCTCTGCCACAACTTCTTGGTGCAGGGACTGCCAGGAGCCAAAGGTGACCCAGGGGTGCAGGGGCTCAAAGGAGACAAGGTGAGCCCTGCCCTGGGGACCCCCCCGGGGCCCCACTCCCTGCCCCATCCATCACCACCTCCCCCCACCCCAGGCTGAGGCCTGTGCAGCTCTTTGCATGGGCAGGGCACCCCCCGTGCCCTGCTGCCCAGTGCCACCGGGACGTCCTCTCTGCAGGGCGAGCCGTGCGGGCAGTGCCCTCCCGTGCCGCAGGCCCTCCAAGGGGCAGCCACAGTGCTGGCCGTGCCGGGGCCCCCGGGGGAGAGAGGCCAGGGTGGCCCCCCGGGCAAAGTGGTGAGTGCCCCCCCGCTGCCCCCCGCTCAGGGGTGCCCCTTTGGGGGTGCTTTGGCCTGAGCCCTTTCTCTGTTCCTCCAGGGCAGACCTGGCGCCACTGGCCAGAAGGGACAGAAGGTGAGAGGGGCTGGGGGTGGCAGAGGGGGCTGCAACCCCACCCCGAGCTGTGGGGGTGCTGTGTGCCCCCCTGCCCCGTGCCAGCCTCGTCCCCTCTCTTTGCCAGGGGGATGCAGGCAGCCCTGGGGATCCGGGCACCCCGGGCATGGCTGGTGCCCCAGGGCTCTCGGGTGAGCCTGGCATCAGGGGGCCAGCTGGTCCCAAAGGAGAGAAGGTGAGACCCCCACGCTGGTGTGGGGCCCCAGGTCCTGTCACCCTGGTGTCACCCACCCCCTCCCCACAGCCCTCACCCACCCCTCACCCTCTCCTCACCCACCCTGCCCTCCTTTCCTGTGCCCCCTCCTCTGCAGGGAGATGCCTGTGTGCCCAGTCCTGCTCCTCACGGGGACACCTCAGCCGTGGTTGGCATCCCTGGGGCCAAAGGGGACCAGGGCCCCCCGGGCCTCGGCCAGCCGGGCAGACCCGTGAGTGCCCCCTGCCCGCAGTGCCGCCGGTGCCCAGCTGAGGGCGCAGTGCTGACGCTGCTGTCTTGTAGGGGAAGCCAGGACTGCCCGGGGTTCAGGGGCCCCCCGGACTGAAGGGGCTGCAGGTGAGTGGGGCTGCAGGTGGCCGGGCACGGGGTGGGCACTGGGGGTGGGCACGGGGTGGGCACTGGGGCCACTCACTGCCCCTCTGTCTCCTCAGGGTGAGCCAGGACCGCAGGGGATTGGCCAGCCAGGACCACAGGTGGGTGTGTGGGGCACCAGGGCTGTGCCGTGCCGGGCTGTGCCGTGCCGGGCTGTGCCGTGCCATGCCGGGCTGTGCCAGGTGGCTCTGCCAGCTCTCACAGACTCTGTTGCTGCCAGGGGGAGCACGGGAGCAGGGGACCACCAGGGCCACCTGTAAGTCACCCCGTTTGGGCTGCCCAGCCCAGCGCCATGGGGCAGCCTCCCCCTCCCTGGCACCGTGCCCTGCCCCCAGCGTGGGGGATGGCAGCAGGGCCCTGGCCAGGCCGCCCCGGGGGCACTGCTGTCCCCGCGGCACGCTGGGCAGGGCGGGGGGACTGGGGCTGCCGGGGGGAGCTAATGTCCCTTCCTGCCCCAGGGCCCTCCCGGACGCCAGGGACCCCCAGGGATGGCAGCAGAGAAAGGTGCCAAGGTAAGGGAGCACCACCCAGCCCTCCCCGCCCCCCCCTGCCCCCCACTCCTGCTGTCCTTCCTCTGCAGGGATCTCCGGGACCCCAAGGTGCCACAGGACCCCCTGGGCCGCCAGGGACCGGTGCCACAGGGCCCCCGGTGAGTCCTGCCCCCCGGGATGGGCATCTCCCCCCTCTCCTGGCCCCTGCCGTGCCGTGAGCCGAGCCCAGAGCTGAGCTTCCTCACCCTCCTCTTCCTCTCAGGGCCCCGCAGGGCAGCAGGGCCTTCCCGGGGCGCCTGGGTCCAGCGGGCAGCCGGTAGGTGCAGGGAAACCTGTGGGTGCCAAGCTGTGCCCGCCTGCGCCCCCCCAGCCGTGGGGAGGGGGCGCGGGCTGGGGAGCTGAGTGCCCCCTGCCGGTGCCCACCTCTGCTTTTCCTCCTTGCAGGGGGAGAAGGGTGCCCAGGGGGAGAAGGTGAGTGGGGGTCTGGGTTGGGCTGTAGCCCCCGTGCCACCCTCGTGCCACCCTCCCTGCCCTGCCCCCTTCTCTCTGCAGGGAGACCCCGGGGAGTGTGCCTGCCCGGCCGGCCCCCGCCAGGACCCCACCTACGCTGGGATGCCAGTAAGCACCACCAGTGCCCACCAGCACCCCCCAGCTCCTCTTCTCCCCTCCCCACTGAACCCTCTCCCCCTCCTCTGGTCCCCAGGGAGCCCCAGGACTGTGGACTGGCATCACCTGGCAGCCACAACCGGGTCCACAGGTGGGTGCTGCCCGCGTTGCACTGTACCCCCCAACGCCCTCCCCCACCTCTCTCCATCTGTCTTTTGGGGTGTTGCAGGGTCCCCCCGGAGCCCCTGGCCCCCCGGGTCCCCCCGGTGCCCCGGGCCGTCAGGTGAGTGGTGGGAGATGGGCAGTGGGCAAGGGGGCACCAGCCCTGCCCAGCTGCTGCTGTGGGGCTGAAGTCTTCCCCTCCTCCTCGGCTGCAGGGGATGCCAGGGCACAACGGTTTGCCAGGACTGCCTGGACCGGCCGGAGACTTGGTGGGTAGCAGCGTGCCCATGGGAGTGGCACAGTGGCTGCGCCTGGCACAGCCTGGCACGCAGCCCTGCGGCCACCCAAGCTGCTGCCCCCTGCCCAGTCACTGTCCCCTCCCCTCCTGCATCCCCTCCAGGGGCCGCTGGCAGCCATGGCTGAGAGGAACATCGAGGTGCTGAAGGTGAGAGCGTGGGCACAGCCTGGCACCTTCCTGCCACGGGTCGTGCCCAGGGGACCCCGAGCCCCCCCAGGGTGCCCCTGACTCCCTCTTTCTTCCCAGACCCTCTGTGGGGACTGTGCCCACCTGCAGGCAGCCTTTGAGGCACCCAGCGGTGTCAAGGGGGAGAAGGGGGACGGGGGCATGCCAGGAGCCCCTGGCAGCGAGAACTGTGCCCGGGTGAGTATTTGCCCACCTCTGGGAGGGAATCCTGGTGCCCAGAGCCCTCTGGGCTTGGTGGGTCCCGGGGGGAAGTGCAGAGATGTTCCCAAGCTGCTGAGGCATCAGTTTGTGTGGCACTCGTGCAAGACAAGGCACTGGCTGGGCTGGGCACACTCTGGGCACGCTCTGGGCACGCTCTGGGCACGCAGGCTCCCGGGCACAGCTGCCACCTGACTTCTGGGTTTTCTTCCAGTGCTTTGCCCAGTTCCCAAGAGAGGAGGAGGCTCGGGTGAGTGAACTGTGCCGCCCTGGCACCCTCTCCCTGCCCCTGGGCCCGAGCTGCCACCCAGCTGTGGCTCCCTGGTGCCCAGGGTGCTGCGGGGATGGTCCCTGCTGGGCAGCACCCAGCACCCTACCCCCACTGAGGGTGCAACGGGGGCTCGGGGGAGCAGAGGCTGCAGGGGGGCACTTGGCAGGGCTTGGCAGCACTGTGCGGGCAGAGCTGGCACCGGGTGCTGATGTGTGCCCATTGCCCACAGGGTGACAGCCCTGACCCAGGCTGTGCAGGCGACCCTGGGCTGCCAGGGGCTCCGGGCATCCCTGGTGAGAGAGGCGAGCAGGTGGGTGCCCCCCCTGTCCCTGTCCCTCCTGCCCATCCCCCCCCCCCCCCCCCCCTCCCCATGCCAGCCCTTCCTGGGGGCTGTACCAGGTCCCTTGGTGCCCCTCAGAGCTGGACTGGCACCAGCTCCTTGTCCCCCACCGCGGTGACACCAAACTCATCTCTGCCCAGGGCTCACCTGGACTGCGAGGACCCCCAGGGCCGCCCGGGCCCATCGTAAGTACCCCTGCCCGGGCTGGGGGGCTGCCAGGCTGCGTGGGCATCACGTTATGGTCCTGGGGGGCGCGGTGCCCCCACCCCCCCGCCAGCTGCCGAGGGGACCTGGCGCCCTGCCCCGAGGCCGAGGGGACGGGCAGAGTGCCGGGGCCGTGGTGAGGAGGAGGTGCAGCGCGGCACGGCTGTGCCACGGCGAGGCTGGAGATGGAGGTGAAGGCGCTGCCGGCCTGGAGACGGAGCGGGATGCCAGCTGTGCCAGGCTGCTCTGCGGCACTCCGAGGGCTCAGCCCAGGCTCCTGGGTGCCACTGCCCGGCTGTGACCTCCCTGTTTCTCCCCTCAGGGCCCTCCAGGCTTTCCTGGAACGCCCGGCGCGCCCGGACTGCCCGTAAGGACCCAGCGCGGCTCCGCTCTGTGCCCTCTGTCGCTGCCGCTTGGTTTGGCTCTGCCCCTGCCCCTGTGCCCCCCACCCGGCAGCAGCCGCAGCCCAGCTGCTCCACTCCATCATCTCCACCCCATCTTCATCCTCCCATTTCCACCTCCTCCAGCGCCACGCAGAGTGGGCTGGGCGCAGCTGGGGGTCTGCAGGTCGGGAATGATCCTCCTGAGCTCGGGGAGCTGGCACTCGCTGTGCCCAGTGCCCCAGCCTGGAGTCCTTCACTGCCAGGGGATTCGAGTGTGCCAGGGACAGCCACGACCACCGGGCTGGCTCAACTCGACTGCTCTTGGCGTGCCAGGGAGCTGCTGCCTGGGCTCGGTGCCCGCAGCTCGTCACAGCTGCCAGGCTGGGCGCCCTGGGTGGTGCCAGGGGCACTTATGGGGGCTGGGAGGGTCCTCCTGTGCAGATCGTGCTGCCTGGGCAGCTCCTTCCCTGGTCCTCGGCTCGGCTGGGCTCAGCCAGACTCCACCACCATCTGCATCTTCATCTCCATCTGTGTCTTCATCTCCATCTCCATCCTCCTGCTCCCACCCGTGCCAGCTCCTAGCACCAGGTGGTGACAGGGCTGTGCCAATGGCTCTTGCAGGATCCCGCCCGTGCCAGCCGTGTCCTGCTCCTGTCCCCTCGTCCTCTAATGTCACCATAACACCACGGTCTGTCTGGGGCTCTCTGGGGCTCTGTGGTCGTCGCTCTGCGGTGTGCCAGTGTGTCCTGTCCAGCCTCCACCTCCTTGGCACCACGTGCCCACCACTAACCCCCCCCAGTGCTGCTGGGGCACAGAGCCTGGGGGCTCCTGGCTGTGTCACCCGTGCCCGATGTGCCCTGGGAGGGTGGGGAGGCAGCGGGGGGGGGGGGGGGGGAGGGGCAGTGGGTGGGCAGCAGGCTGGAGCCAGGGTCTGAAGCATGCCCTGGGCAGTGGCTGGGGTGCCAAGAGCTGAGCAACCCCAGTGCTGAGCTTTCCATGGCACAGAGGGCACGGGCAGCGGTGACCTGTGTCGGTGTAAGTGTACCCAGGCACTCCTGGGCACCGAACCCAGGGCGTGAGGCTGGCACCGTGGGTGCGGGGAGCCCAGCTGGGTGCCAAGTGGGTCCTCCTCGGTGCCCAGAGGCGCTGGGCAGTGCGGGCCGGCAGAGGTGACAGATCCCATGGGTCGTGCCCGGATCCTTGAGCCGCCAGGCTCTGCCAGGTGGGCACAGCCCTGGGCAGGGGCTGCAAGAGACCTCCTGCAACTCCTCTCTTCTCCCTCCGAAGGGCCTGCAGGGGGATCGTGGTCCCGCTGGGCTTGCCGGAGCCAAAGGGGAGCCGGTGAGTGGCGTGGGAGGAGGGGACAGGGGAGACACCGGTGCCCTGGGGGCTTTGGGCACCTGGCTGGGCATTGCAGGTGGCTCAGCACCCTGCTCCTCCTGCACAGGGCCCTCCCGGGCAGCCTGGCTACCCCGGTGCCGCGGGGCCCCCTGGCCTTCCCGTGAGTACTGCGGGGAGCTGGGCAGCATGTGCCAGCCCCCAGCCGCCTCCTGTGCCCCCACATCCCCCCCTGCTCCTCACTGCCAGGGCACCAACGGGCACCAAGTGCCACATCCCTGCGGGGCTGATCCATGTCCCTGCCCCACGCATTCTTGGTGCCCCATCCCTTGCCCATCAGATCCCCACCCGCTGGTGCCCTCTTCATGCCCCTCTGTCCCCCACCTCCCCTCCATGCCCCTGTCCTGGCCATGCCCAGCACGTCCCTGCCTGTCCCCTGTCCTGCTCAGGGCCCTCATCTCCTTCCTTCCTTCCCCAGGGCATCAAAGGTGAGCGAGGCTACGTGGGCCCCCCCGGGGAGAAAGGGGAGCTGGTGAGTCCCTGAGGCTGTGCTGGGCTGGGGGCCGTGCCAGGGGCCCCCCCTCGCCATGGGGACTGGCGCTGGGCTCCTTCCAGCCACATCCTCCTGACTCTGTTCATCCCTCCACAGGGCCCCCCCGGCCTGGATGGGCTCCCCGGCCCCACGGGGCCAGCGGTAGGTTCCCCACTCGGGCTCCTGGGGGGGCTGTGGGAGGCAGGGGAGGGTGGTCCTGATGGCCATGGGTGCAGTGGGGTGCTCCCCACCCGCCTCACCCCCTCTCTCTGCAGGGACCTAGGGGTGAACGAGGGCTCCCAGGCAACGCTGGAGAGAAAGGGGAGCAGGTGAGTGAGGGGTCGGGGGGAGCCCCGGGACACCCCCCCGGGGCAGGGCGAGGCTCCGGGGGTCCAGCTCAGCTCTCGTTTCTCTGCAGGGTTTCCAGGGCCAGCCTGGCTTCCCAGGACCACCAGTGAGTATGTGCCAGCAGGGCAGCTGGCAGGGGTGCCCCGGCAAGAGCTGCTGCCCAGCCCTGGCTCCGTGTGCCCACGGGGCTGGCAGCCAGGCAGGGACAGGGATGGGAGCTTCTAGCGGGGGGGACAGCAGCCCCAGTTTGGAGGTGGTGGCACAGTGGGGCTGGGCTCTCCCATGGCACTGCCCCCCGCTCACTCCACACCCCTCCCCTCTTCAGGGACCCCCAGGCTTCCCGGGAAGGTTGGTCCAGCTGGGCCACCAGGACCTGCAGCTGAGAAGGTGAGTGCCATGGGGCAGTGGGTGGCATCCCTTGGGCTGGTGGTGGCATCCCTTGGGCTGGTAATGGCATCCCTTGGACTGGTGGTGGCATCCCTTGGGCTGGTGGTGGCACCCTTGGGTTGGTGGTGGCATCCCTTGGGTTGTGGTGGCATCCCTTGGGCTGGTGGTGGCACCCTTGGGTTGGTGGTGTCACCCTTGGGCTGGTGGTGGCATCCCTTGGACTGGTGCTGGCATCCCTTGGGCTGGTGGTGGCACCCTTGGGCTGGTGCCTGGGTTTGGCCCCTGCTCTGAGGGATGGCAGAGGGGTGCCCAGCCCCAGCAGCTCCCATAAGCCGCTGTGGCTCTTGCAGGGCAGTGAGGGCATGCGTGGCCCCTCCGGGATGCCAGGGCCCCCTGGACCCCCTGGACCTCCAGGCCTGCAGGTAAGACCTGTCCCATGCCACCGGTGGGGACAGAGGGGACAGGACCTGTTCCCATGGCCCTGGGGTGCCCAGAGCAGGTCCCTCAGGGAATAATCAGAGCCCCTCGGTGCCAACCACGCTGTGACTCCTCACCTTGTCCCCACAGGGCCCTGCTGGCTTGGAAGGACTGGATGGCAAGGATGGCAAACCTGGGCTGCGGGTGAGGCTCTGGAGCTCTCCCGGGTGCTGGCCACCCTGCGGCCCTCCCGGGACACCCCCAACCCGTCTCTCTCTCTCTCCAGGGTGACCCTGGCCCCCCTGGGCCACCAGGGATGATGGGGCCTCCGGTAAGTGACAGCCTTCCGTGCCACCTCTGCCTGGTGCTCAGTGCCTGGCACGTCCCTGCAGCCAGCACTCTGGGTGCCACCCCCCAGCGCTGCAAGCTGGGGTGCCCAGTGCAGGCCGGGCTTGGGGTCACCTGCCTTGGCCTGTTGCTGGGGCTGGGACCCCCCCCCCAGCTCTTCTGTCTCCCCAGGGCTTCAAGGGGAAGACAGGGCACCCAGGTCTGCCAGGCCCGAAGGTGAGTGGTGCTGGCACCGAGGGACGCTTGGCGGTGCCAGCCCCAAGGACCTTGGCCCTGGGCCAGGGTCTCCATGATGCCCCTTCCTCGTTTTTAGGGTGACTGTGGCAAACCTGGCCCCCCAGGCAGCACAGGGCGTCCAGGAGCAGAGGTGAGTGGGTGGCTGGGTGGGCACAGGAGCCCCAAGCTGGATGTGCCCCCCCCCATCACGCTGCTTTCCTCAGGGCGACCCTGGACCCATGGGACCCCAAGGCCGGCAAGGACCCCCAGGGCTCATTGTAAGTTGGATTCGTGCCCCAGGGCACAGCAGGACAGTGCCCATCTTGAGGTCTACTTCCAGGGAGTGGGGGCTTCACCCACGACCCCTCCAGAGCTGACCCCCCCCCTCTCTGCCCCCAGGGACCCCCGGGCAGCCCAGGGCAGCCAGGTCCCGCTGGCATGGCTGGAGTGGTGAGTGCAGCCCCTGCCCCAGCCCAGCCCCAGCTGTGGGATGCAGGGCTGGGTGGGTGCCACAGGGAATGGGTTTGGGGTCACCAGCCCCACCCTGTGCTGTCCCCCGTGCTCCCGGCTCCCTCCCACCTCCCTGCAGGGGCTGAAGGGCGAGCGTGGCTCCACGGGCGAGAGAGGTCTGCCAGGCATGCCAGGGCAGCCAGGGCCCCCAGGCCACCCGGGACCCCCGGTGAGTGCAGCATGGCACAAGGGGTGGCACGGGGCCCGTGCGGCAGGGACCTCGAGGCTGGCACCGCGCCGGTCACCGTCTCAAGCTGTCCCAATTTGATTTTGCAGGGGGAGCAGGGACCAGACGGACCAGTTGGCAAAGAGGTACCCGTGTGGGCTCTGCCACCCTCCTGCCCAGAAGGGCCCAGGGCTGCATTGTGGCATCCTCTGGCTTGACCATGGTGTCTCCAGGGTGCCCATGCTGGGGACATCCCTGCCATCCTGCCCCTCTGTGTCTCCCCAGGGTCCCCCAGGAAAGCCTGGCACCGCAGGACCCGCTGGCCAGAAGGTGAGGGGAGAGCCTGGCTGTGCCACTGCAGCCATCCTGGCACCCCACATCCACGTCTGGTGCTGGGGGTGCCAGGGCTGAGCCCTTCCTCTCTGCAGGGTGAAGCTGGATCCCCCGGAGAGAGAGGTTACCCTGGGGAGAAGGGCAGAGCTGGCATGCCAGGGGGACCAGGGAAGAGCGGCTCCATGGGCCTCGTGGGGCCGAGGGGACCTGCAGGAGAGAGGGGTCCCCCCGGCTCCCCGGGACCCGCGGGCAGCCCCGGGCTGCCAGGCCCGCCGGGGATGATGGTAAGGAGGGGGTGGGCAGGCTGGCTGGGCTGCAGCACCCCCTGCCCTCCACGGGGCACGCTGGCAGAGCGCCCCCCTGCGTGTGCCCCCAGGGAGACCTGGTGAATTACGACGAGATCAAGAGGTTCATCCGGCAGGAGCTGAACAAGATGTTCGATGGTAACAGGGGCGGTGGGGACGGGGGCTGGTGGCACCCTGGCATCGCCTCGACCCTGCGGGTGCTGAGCCTGGTCCTGTGCCCCCGCAGAGCGCATGGCCTACTACACCTCCCGCCTGCAATTCCCGGTGGAGATGGTGGCATCGCCAGGGAGACCTGGACCCCCAGGGAAGGATGGGCTGCCCGGCCGGCCGGGACCCCCCGGCTCCCCGGGGATGCCAGGGCAGATTGGCAGAGAAGGGCGGCAGGGCGTGCCGGGCATGCGGGGTAGGTGCTGCCCCCCAGGGCATTCCTGGTGTCCCCCCTCCCCCCGCCATGGTGCTTGTGCCGAGGTCTCACCCTTCTCCATCCACCTCTCCTGCAGGTGAGCCTGGTGCCAAAGGAGAGAAGGGCGAGAAGGGCATTGGGCTGATGGGCGACAGCGGCCCCCCGGGACCCCCAGGTGAGCCTCCCCCCCTCTGCTTGGCCACCAGGAGTTTGCTGCCAGCCTCACGCCTGCCACCCGCCTCTTGCTCTCCATCTCTTCCAGGTCCCCAAGGGCCACCAGGCTACGGGAAGATGGGTCCCCCAGGCCCCGTGGGCCAGCAGGGCATCCCCGGCATCCCCGGCCCCCCGGGCGCCACGGGGCAGCCGGGCAAGACGGGACACTGCAGCCCGGCAGAGTGCCTGGGTGCCGTGCCCCTGGAGCAGCCTCTCTTCCAGCCCAAGAACGTCAAGGGTCCCTTCGGCTGAGGGGTGCCCGTGCCCGCCGTGCCCGCCGTGCCCCCCGCCTTTGCTGTTAATATTGTTTCCCCGCTGTGCCGGGGGCTGTGCCTGTCCCGGGGAGGGGGGGGGCAGGGGTGGGGTGGGTGTTGTACAGCTCTGTCGCGATCGATCGTGAGGGCAGGTGGATCCTGCCCGGCCGAATACACCTGTGCTGGTGCCCCGCTGCCTCCTGCCTCCTTTCTCGGCCGTATCGCCGCCTTGTCCCAGCCCTGTCCCCGAGGGACGCTGCTCTGCCAGAGCGCTCTGGCTGGGAGCACGGTGCCCCTGAGCACCATCCTGCCACCCAGCACTGGGTCTGACGGGGCCGGGGGGAGGGATCCTGGGAAGATCCCAGCCGTGATCTCGGAGGATCCTGATCCCAGGGATCCCAGCTCTGCTCTGGAGGGATCTCAGACCAGCTCCTGGGACGATCCAGCTCTGATCTTGGGGGAATCCCAGTCCTGCTCCCAGGAGATCGAGGTCCCGCCTCTGGAGGGATCTCAGCCCAGCTCCCTGGCTCATCCCAGCCCTGCTCTTGGGCTGATCCTGGACCTGCGGCCCTGAAGGCAGCCTCCAGGGAGCTCCTGGCCCTGCTTTCTCGGGGATTCCAGCCGCACTCCCCGGCTGCTCCAAGCGCTGATCCCGGGCAGCTTCAGGGCGGACCCCGCGGGGAAGGTGGACCCCACGGGGAAGGTGGACCCCACCGCTCCTAGCTGCCATCGCCGCTTTAAGGCCGCTCCTCCCGCGCCGTCCCGGTCCGCCTCCTCCAGCTCCGCCCAGTTACCTCCCAGGGGCGGGATTTACGTCCTCCGTATCCAATGGGCGTGCGCATCGTTCGTGACGTCACGAGCCGGGTCCCGCGGGGCGGAAGCGGTGTCATGGCGGCGTATCCGGGGCAGGTGGGGCCGTGGCCGGGGGTCGGGACCGGGGCGGCTAGGGGGGGGTGGGTAGAGGAGGAGGGAACGGGGTGAGGAGCGCGGAGTGGAGTGGGGTGTGGCGGCTTGGGGCTCGGTGCTGGTTCCGGATGCACACAAGGGCTCTATCCCCTCCCCAGGGTTTCCCCGGCGCAGGGCAGGCCCCCGGCGCGCCCCCGCCCGGCGCGCCCCCGCCCGGCGCTTATCCCGGAGCCTATCCCGGAGCTCCCTACGGAGGAGGGCCCTATGGACAGCCTGGGCCTTACGGCGGCCCCCCGCCCGGGCCCTACGGAGGATCGGCGCCCGGAGGTGTGTAGGGCCGAGGGTCGGAAGGGTCCCTTCTGCGGGCGAGACCTGGGCCCCCGGGTGGCCCCGGGACACAGCGCAGGGTCAGAGTCTTTAAAGGCTGGAAAAGAACCCCCAAGATCGAGTCCAACCACCAAGCCAACACCACCATGGCCATTAAACCATGCCCCAAACCGCCATGGTCACGCATTCCTTGAACACCTTCAGGGTGTTTTACCCCCATCTGGCTCCAGCCTCCTTTCAGGGAGTTGCAGAGAGAGATCATCTCCCCTCAGCCTCCTTTTCTCCAGGCTGAACACTTCCTCTTCCCTCAGCTGTTCCTCACCAGCCCTGTTCACCAGACCCTTCCCCAGCTCTGTTGCCCATCTCTGGACATGCTCCAGCCAGATCCCAGCCTTGCCCTGGCTCGGTGCCATGCTGGAGGGGTTGGCTCAGTGCCCCTCTCCCAGCTTGGCTCATCTCAGCCCTGTGAAGGAGCTGACAGAGCCCTGGTTTGTGACTGTAGAATCCCGGGGAGGCTCCAGGAGGCCACAGCCCTGAGCACCAGCAATAAAACTTGACAGCCATGCAGCCATCTCCTGGCACTGCCAGGTTTATAGGGCAGCAGCTCCATGCTTTGCTCTCTGCTCCCAGGCTGTGTGAGGGCTCTGATTTACCTCCCTGGCTGCCTCCCAAGCCCTGGGCCTTGCTGAGCTCTCATCCCAGGCTGTAAAAAGCTGCTTACAGCAGAAGTGCTGACTTGTCCCTGGGAGCCATGCAGTCATGGAATTGTTTTGCTTGGGAAAGCCCTCCTGAGAGCATCCAGCCATCAGCCCAACACCACCCTGGCCATTAAACCACGCCCCAGAGTGCCATGGCCATGCATTTATTGAACATTTCAAGGGATGGGGACTCCACCACCTCCCTGGGCAGCACTCTCTGCTGCTCCTCCCCAGCCCTGTTGTCCAGACCCTTCCCCAGCTCTATTGCCTTTCTCTGGACCCTCTCCAGCCTTTCAGTGTCTTCCTTGGAGTGAGTGGCTCAAACCTGAACCCAGGACTTAAAGCCATGGCCTCACCAGTGCTGAGTACATTGGCACTGCTGTCCCTGGGCACACAGCAGGCAGTGACCTCTGCCCTGCAGGGCTGCTGATGGCTTCTCCCCACACAGGTGGTGCCCCACCAGGTGTGGACCCCGAGGCCTTCTCCTGGTTCCAGGCAGTGGATGCAGATCACAGTGGCTACATCTCTGCCAAGGAGCTGAAGCAGGCTCTGGTCAACTCCAACTGGTCAACATTCAATGATGAGACCTGCATGCTGATGATCAGTGAGTCTGGGCTCTCCCTGCCCTCCTCCTGCCCTCTGTTGTGAGGCTGGTCAGCCTACAGAAGAGAAGGCTCCAGGGAAGACCTTGGAGCTGCCTTCCAGTACCTGAAGGGAGCCTACAGGAAGGCTGCAGAGAGACTTTTCCTGAGGGTGTGTAGAGACAGCACAAGGGGGAATGGTTTGGAGCTGAGGCAGAGCAGGGTGAGACTGGAGCTTGGGAAGAAGTTCTTCAGTAGGAGGGTGGTGAGGCTCTGGAACAGGTTTCCCAGGGTTGTGGCTGCCTTCTCCCTGGGGGTGTTCAAGGCCAGGTTGGATCACAGAGTTTGTCAGGCCACACCTTGAGTCCTGTGCCCAGTTCTGGGCCCCTCAGTTTAGGAAAGGTGTTGAGATGCTGGGGGGGTGTCCAGAGAAGGGCAACACAGCTGGGGAGGGGTCTGGAGCACAGCCCTGGTGAGGAGAGGCTGAGGGAGCTGGGGTTGCTTAGCCTGGAGAAGAGGAGGCTCAGGGGAGACCTTCTTGCTCTCTACAACTCCCTGAAGGGAGGTTGTAGCCAGGTGGGGGTTGGTCTCTTCTCCCAGGCAAGCAGTACCAGAACAAGAGGCCACAGTCTCAAGCTGTGCCAGGGAGGTTTGGGCTGGATGTTAGGAAGAAATTCTTCCTGGACAGAGAGATTGGCCACTGGGATGTGCTGCCCAGGGAGGTGGTGGAGTCCCCATCCCTGGAGGTGTTTAGGAAGAGCCTGGATGAGGCCCTTGGTGCCATGGTTTAGTTGATTAGATGGTGCTGGGTGATAGAGACCTTTGAGACCATCAAGTTCAGCCTTCCAACCTGGTTTATTCTGTTCTCAGGGCTGGAAGGGAGCTCAAGGCTCAGCCAGTCCCAACCCCCTGCCATGGGCAGGGACACCCCACACTGGAGCAGGCTGCTCACAGCCACATCCAGCCTGGCTGCAAACACCTCCAGGAGGAGGAGGAGGCCTTGAGCAACCAGGTGTGGCTGAGAGGTGTCCCTCTCCTCCCTGACCTTTGCTGTCTCCCCAGACATGTTTGACAGGAGCAGGTCAGGGCGCATCGATGTCTACGGCTTCTCGGCCTTGCTGCGCTTCATCCAGCAGTGGAGGAGCCTCTTCCAGCAGTATGACAGGGACCAGTCGGGCTCCATCAGCTTCCACGAGCTCCAGCAAGGTGGGCAAAGAGCAGAGACCCCCAGCATCACCCTTACTGAGCTCCCTGGGAACCACACTCGGGCTCTGCTTGGTGTTTGCTTCCAGCCTGCCCTGGTGATTCCTCTGGCACCATCTCTGCAGCTGGGCTGGGTGCCTGGGAGCTCCTGGGTGCCTTCCCACGCAGCTGTGGCTGCAGTCCACCCCTGTCACTGGGCTGGGACACACTGGACTGGGTGCCTGGGAGCTCCTGGGTGCCTTCCCACGCAGCTGTGGCTGCAGTCCACCCCTGTCACTGGGCTGGGACACACTGGACTGGGTGCCTGGGAGCTCCTGGGTGCCTTCCCACAGCCATGTGGGTGCCTCCCCTGCAGCCATGGCTACAGTCCACACCTGTCACTGGCTGGGAAGGCTCTCACCAGCCCAGTTTGGCCAGCCCAGCACTGAGCCTTCCCTTGGGGTTGAGGAACTGCAGGGCTGTGGCCTGAACTTCCTTCCTTAAGGAAACCCAAAGTGCCCTCCCCAGCCCCCGCTGCTAAATGGCATGTGGCTGAAGCTTGTTTTGGGGGGAGGAACTTGGGTGTGCTTGTGCTTGATGAAGGGGAAGAATGCCAGGAATCTGTGCTTTGGTTTGGTTCCTCTCTCCTGAGAGCCCTGCCTGTGCAGAGAAGGGGTGGGAGGTGGGAGCTGTGCCAGCACACGGCAGAGGGAGGGAGGGCAGGGCTGCTCCGCTCCTCCTCTGAGCCTCTCTCCCTTCCCAGCTTTCACCCAGATGGGCTACAACCTGAGCCCCCAGTTCAGCCAGCAGCTGCTGGCTCGTTATGGGCAGAGGTCCTCCAGCCCCAGCATCCAGCTGGACCGCTTCATCCAGCTGTGCATGCAGCTGCAGAGCAGCACCGAGGCCTTCCGCGAGCGGGACGCGGGGCAGGCGGGCAGCGCGCGCCTCAGCTACGAGGACTTCCTCACCATGGTGGTGACTCGAATGATGTGACGCCCCCAGCCCGGGCCTGCCGGCCCTCTGGGCACCTCTTGGAGCAGCCCAACCCCCTCCTCAAGATGTGGCTGAGCCTCCTGTCCCCCCCGCCCCGGGCTGGCTCTCCAGCCTGCCGCCCCCAGGCAGCCCTGCTGCAGGGTCCCCTTGTGCCCGCTGGTGGCGCCGGGCGGCCTCCGGAGCCGAAGCGGAGCTTGAGGGGTGGGATAGCCAAAGCAGGAGCCTGGGCCATGGCTCCCAGGGAGTGCTCAGATCATCCCTTGCCAGATACAAACCTGATTCAGCCCCTACCTGTGCTTGCTGGAGGGTTTGCAGTGGAACATCTCCACCTCGGGATGCTTTTGGGGACTCTGGTGACTGGGAGCTGAGCCTTCCTTTGAGGAGCACCAGGAGGGGCACAAGTGACGGCAGAGGTTGTTCTTCCTCGCCTGGCAGCTGGCCCTTCCTCACCAGGGGCATGTCAAATCTCTGCTGGAAGCACTCTGGATTTCTGGGGCTTTGAGGCCTGCTTCTCCCCAAGCTGCTGGAAGGTGCCACGGGGAGGATCATCGACCCCCACCTTGATGCCAACAGCTCCTTCTGGATCCATCTCTGCCTGCTGAAGCCAAACTCAGACATGGTTTAGAGCTCATTTGTACAGCTTTGGAATAAAAGGCACCGTGCACTGCTCAGTGGCTGCTGTGTGCTGGGGGAGCAGCTCTTGGGGACACTGCCCTGCGTGGCTGTCACCCCCCTGGGGAGCCAGCAGCAGCTCTGGGTGTGGGGAGGGGACACAGCTTGTGCTGGCACTCTCCTGGGCTGACTTCTCAACATTTCATGGCCACTGACTTAGAGAGAAAACAAAGGGCTGGGGTCTGCTGAGGTGTGAACAAAGATGTGGCCACCCCAGGGGCTTTGCTCTCGTGCTCTTCCACCTGACCTCGTGGGAAGTGTCCCTGCCTGCGGCAGGGGGGTTGGAGCTAGGTGATCCTTGAGGTCCCTTCCAACCCTGACAGTGCTGGGATGCTAGGATCATCTCTTTGAGGATCTCAGAGAGGCTTCCTGGAGGAGCTGCTGGGTGTTTGCAGGAGTTTTTGTGGAAGGAAACAAGGGCAGTGGAGCCCCCATCCCTGGAGGGGTTTCACAGCCCTGGGGAGGTGGTGCTGAGGGCCATGGTTCAGAGGTGACCAGGCAGTGCTGGGTTAATGCTTGGACTCAACCTTCAAGGTCCTTTCCAAGCCAAACCATTCCATGCCCCAGCTCCTTATCTGCCCCTCCCAGCAGTGATAAGCAGCTGCTGTGTTTCCCTCAGCTTCAGCCAAAGGCAGAACTTGGTGTTCTGGAGCATCACAAATCATTCCTGCAAGGCTTCTCATGGCCTTGCCCTGAGTCAGAGCTGCCCAGCCTCGTGGGGAGGCTGAAAGCAAGAGGCAGTGGGGGGCCAGCAGCCCAGGCCTGCTCTGTGGCTGTCACTGTCCTGCCTGGGGCTGCTGTGCAGCAGCTGGGACGAGCAGGGGGTGTAGGGGCAGATTGCATCTGTGTGTCTGTCCATCTGTCTGTGCATACCCTGCATGGGTCTACACATCCCCTCTCTCTCTGTCCATCCCCAGTGTGTGTGTCTGTACACATCTGTCTGTCCATCCTCTGTGTCAGTACATCCCCTGTGTGTGTCTGTACACACTCTAGGCCTGTCTGAGCATCCCCTGTGTGTGTCTGTGGCTGCAACCTCCCTTCTTCCCACCCCAGGGAGGCTCCAACCTCCCTCCTTCCCTTCCAGGCAGCTGTAGAGAGTGAGAAGGTCTCCCTTCAGCCTCCTCTTCTCCAGATACAACTTCTGCTCTCAGGGGCACTTGCTGGAATCAATGAGCTGGGAAAGCCTAGCCTCTGAAGAAGTGGCCTCTAAAGGTCACCTGGTTTAACCCCCTGCCTCCCTCACCCCCAGCCCTCATCTTCCCACAGCAGCTCCTGCTCCCTCCACACCATCCTCCCCCCCTGCCCTAACAGCTCCTACTCCTCCTACCCCATCCTTCCTCCTGCCTTAACAGCTCCTGCTCCCCCCTCACCAGCTTCACCTTCCCAAAGCAGCTCCTGTTTCCTCTACCCCATCCCCCCCCTGCCCAAACAGCTCCTGCTCCACCATCACCATTTTTGCACCCATCCCAGAGCCAGGGGCAAGACCCTCACCAGCCAAGATACCACCCAGAGGAGCTCAACCCCAGCAAGGAGCCCCAGCCAGCACCCGTGGAGGGGATTGGAGTAGTCATCAAATCCTGGTCCTAACAGCCGGGGGGCCACCAGGCCCCCCGGCCTTTGTTGTCACCACCACCATCACCCAGTGCGCACCAGGGGCACTCACCAGCGATCAGAGGAGGATCCTCAGCCCAGATGGGCTCAGCTTAGGGCTGCTGCCGTTCCTCGGGCAGATTAAAAAGGGGAGCGGGTGGGGAGGGCCAAGTGGCCACACCTGGGGTGGGAGGAGGCTCCAAGAGAGCACAGGTGCTCCGGGTTTGAGAGGAAAAAGGGAGGGGGTGTGTGGGATGGGGCGGGTGAGGGACTTCTGAGGGTGTCAGGGAGTGACAGGGCTGGGGGGGATGGAGTAAAACTAGAAATGGAGAGATTCAGATTGGATGTCTGGAAGAAGTTGTTCCCCAGGAGGGTGGTGAGAGCCTGGCACAGGTTGCCCAGGGAGGTGGTGGAAGCCCTCATGCCTGGAGGTTTTGAAGTCCAGGCTGGATGTGGCTGTGAGCAGCCTGCTGCAGTGTGAGGTGTCCCTGCCCATGGCAGGGGGGTTGGGACTGGCTGAGCCTTGAGCTCCCTTCCAACCCCAGGATTCTATGATTCTCAAAGAAATTTGCAGTTTGGGCTGGATGTTGGGAAGAAATTCTTCCCAGAAAGAGAGATTGGCCGTTGGACTGTGCTGCCCAGGGAGGTGGTGGAGTCCCTGTCGCTGGAAGTGTTTAAAAAGAGCCTGGATGGGGCACTTGGTGCCATGGTTCAGCTGATCAGATGGTGCTGGGTGATAGGTTGGACTCTATGGCCTCGAAGGTCTCTTCCAACCTGGTTCATTCTGTGTATCCCTTTTGTGCGTGTGTCAGTCCATCCTCTCTGTCTGTCTGTCCATCTGTACAGCCCCTCTGGGTGTCGGTCCATCCCCCGTGTGTGTCTGTCGGTCCATCGCCTGCGTGTGTCGGTCTGCCGGCTCACGCTGTCGCAGCGGGTGGCAGATGCCGCCCGTGGCCAGCAGGTGGCGCCGCACGCCGCCCTATGGGTACCCTCCCCTCGCCGGGCTCTGTCGGGGGCACCGGGCGGGTGCCCGGGCAGGGGGCGGCTCCGTGCGCGATAAAGGGAGGAAAGGCGGAGAGGAAACGCAGCTGGCAGCGCGGCAACGGTGCCCACGGCCCTGCCCCCTCCCAGGGGTGGCTGTGGTGGCACCCCTGGATTTGCTGGGTCGGTGTGGCTGTGGTGGCACCCCTGGCTGTGCTGGCACCCCTGGATTTGTTGGGTTGGTGTGGCTGTGGTGGCACCCCTGGATTTGCTGGGTGGGTGTGGCTGTGGTGGCACCCCTGGCTGCGCTGGCACCCCTGGATTTGCTGGGTCGGTGTGGCTGTGGTGGCACCCCCGGCTATGGTGCCACCCCTGGATTTGCTGGGTCGGTGTGGCTGTGCTGGCACCCCTGGATTTGCTGGCACCCCTGGATTTGCTGGGTCGGTGTGGCTGTGGTGGCACCCCTGGCTGTGCTGGCACCCCTGGATTTGCTGGGTCGGTGTGGCTGTGGTGGCACCCCTGGCTATGGTGCCACCCCTGGATTTGGTGGCACCCCTGGCTGCGCTGGCACCCCTGGATTTGTTGGGTCGGTGTGGCTGTAGTGGCACCCCTGACTATGGTGCCACCCCTGGATTTGGTGGGTCGGTGTGGCTGTGGTGGCACCCCTGGCTGTAGTGGCACCCCTGGATTTGCTGGGTCGGTGTGGCTGTGGTGGCACCCCTGGCTATGGTGGCACCCCTGGATTTGGTGGCACCCCTGGCTGTGGGATGACCACAGTGGCTCTTGACCGTGGTGGCACATCTGGCCGCGGTGGCAGCACTTCTGGCCGCGGTGGCACTTCTGGTGGCAGGCCGGCTCTCGTCGCTGTTGCGGCACAGCTGGCGGTGGGGTGCCCGCAGTGTCGCTCCCGAGCCGGGTGACAGCCCGGGGGGGGGCTGCGCCTGCCCGGGATGACTCCAGCAGTGTCCCTTGGCTGCGGCCACCAGAAGGCAGCGCGGCCGGAAGGTGCACAATGAGCGGGGACCTTATCTCACCCCCGCAGCCCTTCCCGGGGCCACTGCTGGGTCAGAGCCCCCCCGCGCCGCGGGACAGGGCAGGCCGGGGACAGTAGAGCCACACGCACACCCCCCCCCCCCCCCCGCCGAGAGCCTCCTGGCACTGAGGCTTCCAGAAGTTTATTTACAAATAATAAAAAGCAAAATAAATACAAAAAAAAAAGGTCTTAAAAGTACAGCCCGGGGGGGGGGGGGGGGGCGGAGGGGGAAAGGGAAAGGGGCAGGGGGGGTGGGCTGTGCTGCTGCGTGGTCCCCAGTTGTGGCCCCACCAGGACAGGGACACCGTGGGGCTGAGCTGTCCCCAAAGTCCCCAGAACGGGGGCGGCAGGGCCCAATAGCACCATAGGGACAGGCAGGAGGGGACGGTGGGGACCCCAGCCCCATTCCCAGCCCACAACACCCAGGCTTGGAGCAGGAGTGGGGGGGAGGGGGGGGGTCCTCCAGGCTTGGGGACATCGGTGACCTTCCCCTCCCCCCCCAACCCCCAGGCACCGCTGGGTTATTTTAACCCCCTCAACACCAGGGCAAGAGGAGATGTGGGGGGAGAGGAAGGGGGCGGGAGGGTGGAGGAGCCTGGGGGGGTCCCACTGCAGCGCTCCCCCAGCCCAGTGCCCGCTGGTAATGGGCGGTGGGATGGGGGTGGTGAAGCCACCACCAGTCATAGATGGGGGGTTGGAGGGGGGGTGGCTGCCTTTGAAGAGCCCCCAGAAGCCAGCCGAGCCTGGAGCAGGGGGGATTAGAGGTTAAATCCCACGGGATGCAGGACCAGCCCCGCGGCACCCCCGGCCACACGCTCCACTGCGCCCAGCCGCCACGTCAGCACGGCAGGGGCACCCAGCCCCCCGCCACGGGCACCCAGGGCACGCTCCCAGCCCCCCGCCCGCCGGCACGGAGCTGCCCAGGGGCTCTCACCCCGCGGGTGACCCCCGAGGAAGGGACGGAGGGGCTGCGGCGCTGGGCGGGGCCACCGTGGGGATCAGCACACGGGTGGGGCAGGGCGGCGGGCAGCCGGACGGTCACTTGTGGGGCATGTCCTCCATGCTGACCCGGCCCCAGACGCCCACCACGAAGGTCTCCACCTCGCACTCGTTGACGCCCCTGGCGATGCGGAAGTGGCCGCCCTCGCCCCACGCTGTGCCCCAGGAGTTGGCAGCGGTCTGCAGAGGGCACCAGGGAGATGGTCGGTGCTGAGCGCCCCTCCCACCCCCCATCCCTCGGCTGAATCCCACCTGGGCGGGGTGGGATGCACCCAGCCCTCCCGGCGAGCCCCAGCTGCTGACCCCCACCGACACTCACCCAGTACTTTTGGGTCTGGCCATCAGGCAGCTGCTCTTCACCCCACCTGCAATTGGGGGGACAGAGGGTGAGTTAGGGGGTGCCAGGCACCCTGCCATGCTGTGGGCATCCCCTTGCCTGGCACAGTGACAGCAGGGTGCTGTGCCGACCCTCCTCATTTCCTCCTGGCTCTGGAACCTCCCCGAGGACCACCCCCCAGGAATTGACTCCCCCCCCCCCCCCAAATACAGCAGAAATATTCAGCCACAGGAGGAGAAGGAAGCCACCAGCACGGGGCAGCTGCTCCCCTCCTCAGCCCCAGCCCCCTCCTGCAGCTGCTCCCCTCCTCAGCCCCAGCCCCTTCCTTCAGCTCTGCACCTCCAACCTGCCTCCCCTCTCCTCTGAGGGGGCTGAGCAGTGCACACTTGTGGCCACAGCCCTGGGGTGAGCACAAGAAAGCTGGGGAGGGACTTTGTAGAAGGGCTTGTGGGGACAGGAGGAGAGGCAATGGATTGCAGCTGGGAGAGAGCAGATTGAGACTGGAGATTAGGAAGAAATTCTTTCCAGTGAGGGTGGGGAGGCACTGGAACAGGCTGCCCAGGGAGGCTGTGGATGCTCCCTCCCTGGAGGTGCTCAAGGCCAGGCTGCATGAGGCCTTGAGCAACCTGTGCTTGTGGGAGGTGTCCCTGCCCATGGCAGGGGGTTGGGACTGGATGAGCTTTGAGGTCCCTTCCTTCTAGGGTTTTGTGACTGGCCCCCAGGAGCACTCCCCAGCATCACTCCCTGCTCCCTCCATCCCTCCCCACCTTCTCTCCCTGCTCAGAGGAAGAGGACACCTTCCCTCCCACAAGAGAATGATTCTCCCACCCCGGCCAGGGCTCTCTGCATGCCCCTAAGCCCCCCACACCCCCTGCACACCCACCCAGTGATTTTGACCGAGTGGGTCCCATGGCTCTGGTGCTTTGGTCCCTTCCCCTCGGCCACCGGCGTGTGCCGATAGATCCCACTCTTGTACATGAAGAAATCCTCATGCACCTCCAGGATGGCTGTGGGAGGAAGGAAAGGCTCTGGGGATGCTGGCCACATCCCAAGGGATGGGGGTGCCGAGCAATCCTGTCCCCCAGCGTGGTGAATACAGGCAGTGGGGGGCATGGGCATCACCCAGGAGGAGGGAAAGCAGGAGCTGGATCCTCCCCCGGGCAACGGGACGAGACTGAGAGGAGGATTAAAACAAACAAAATCATCAAGGAACCCAATGCCAACTGCTGAGAGGGAGATGAAATCTCAGGAGTTAATGAGCAACAAGAGCCTGCGGGTGTGGGCAGCGTGAGGGGCACCCTGGGGCTGGCAGGAGCAGGGCACTGCCCGGGCATGTGGCTGAACACCACGCAGGGCGAGCAGCCGAGGTGCCTGTGGGGGGCCCCCCAGCTTCAAGCTTCCCCCAGCCACTCCAAGCCTCCAGCGTTGGGGTGTGCAGGTGGGGTGCCCGCCTTGGGACCCTACCCCGCCCACCTCATGCCCTCAGCACTGGGGCTTGCAAGTGGGGTGCCCACCTTGGCTCCTGACCTCGCCCACCCTCAGTGCTGGGGAATGCAGGTGGGGTGCTCGCCTTGGGACCCTACTTCACCCACTTCATGTCCTCAGCAGTGGGGTATGCAGGTGGGGTGCCCACCTTGCCTCCCCACCCCACCTACTTCACCCCCCCCAGCGCTGGGGGACATGGGTGAGGTGCCCACCTTGGCTCCCTACCTTGCACAGGACCATTCTCCATCAGCTCCTTCATGATCTCCTTCTCCTGCAAGCAGAGAGCCGGTTGGCAGCAGGACCGGCACCCCTGGCACTGCCCTCCCCTCCCCACCCCTCCGAGATGCAGGCAGAGGCTGTTCCAGCAGCCGCAGGTGGGTGGTGGTGTGGAGAAGCAGCTCCCCCGGGCGCTCCACGGAGGGTTTTTCCCAGCTCCGTTCCCAAACTTGGCTTTCCCAGGCAAACAAAACCACCCCGAGCCAAGCCCCTTCCTGCTCCCTGCGCCGAGCCGCTCCTGCCTCGCCCACGCCGCCGGCTGTGCCCCTGCCGGCCCCGGCCCGTGGGCACTCACGCTGGAGGAGAGGCGGTAGGCAGGAGTGGACTGGTAGATGTCGTTGGCATGGGTGTGGGGGTTGGGGCAGCGGGCGGTGGCCTGGCGCTTGCCCCTGCCCGCGGAGCGGCTGTGCATCATGCAGGGCTGTGCCGCCGGCTGGCTCTGCTGGCTGGTGAAGGGATAGCACTCGTCTGTCACCACCCTGAGCAGAGGGGCAAGGACGTGAGGAGGGGAAGGACCGCCTGGCTCCATCTCCACTCTGACCTCCCCACTCACAGCCCCTTCCCCAAACCCCTCTCTCCGCCCCTGCCTTGATCCCCATTTCCATCCCCATCCCCAAGCCCCACTCACCATCCCCACCTTGATCTTCACACCCTTCTCCACCTCCAAACCCCACTCTCCATCCCCACTCCAACCCCTGTTCCCAAGCCCCACTCTCCATCCCCACCTTGATCCCCATTCCCAAACCCCACTCTCCATCCTTACTTTGATCTCCATCCCTACCTTCATCCCCATTCCCAAACCCCACTCTCCATCTCCATCCCCACCTTCATCCCCATTCCCAAACCCCACTCTCCATCTCCATCCCCACCTTCATCCCCATTCCCAAACCCCCCTCTCCATCTCCATCCCCACCTTCATCCCCATTCCCAAACCCCACTCTCCATCTCCATCCCCACCTTCATCCCCATTCCCAAAACCCACTCTCCACCCCCACCTTGATCCTTGCTCCCATCCCTACTCCCCACTCTCCATTCCCACCCCAGCCCCCAAACCCTCTTCCTCCACCCCCACAGAGTTCATGCCTGGGGACAGGGCGCACGCAGGGCACCCCTGGGCGCTCTCCCCAGCTAACCAGAACCTTGAGGCCCCTTATCCCACCCCCCCACCGGGGCAGCCTCTGCCCCTTCTCCCCACCCCCGCTCACCCTCTCCTGCGGAGGTACCACCAAGCACCATCCAGCCGCCCGCCGCTGCAGCCCCGCTGGTTGCGGGTGTCACAGGAGAGGAGGTTCTGGGGTGAGAGGGCAGGCGTCATGTGCCCCATGGAGTGGATGGAGATGCGATCCGAGGCCACAGCTGGCAGCAAGCAGAGGGTCAGGGAGTGCTGGCTGCTCCCCCAGGCCCTGCCCCACTGCTCAGCCCCACAGCAGCAAGATTAGTCCCCCGTCCCCATCAGCCACCCCCCTCCCCATCCCATCAGCCACCCCACCTTCATCCCATCAGCCACTCTACCCCATTCCATTCCATCAACCACCCCATGCTCATCCCCATCAGCCACCCATTCCATCCCATCCCATCCCCATCAGCCACCCCCTCCCCATCCCATCCCCATCAGCTACCCAATTCCATCCCATCCCCATCAGCCACCCAATTCCATCCCATCCCACCCCATCCCCATCAGCCACCCAATTCCATCCCACCCCATCCCCATCAGCCACCCAATTCCATCCCACCCCATCCCCATCAGCATCCCCATCCCATCCCATCCTCATCACTCACCCAACTCCATCCCACCCCATCCCCATCAGCCACCCTACCCCATCCCACCCCACCCCACCCCACCTCACCAGCTGTGGAGAAGGCCCAGGAACCAGCACAGTTGCCCTGGTCCAGGGGCTCGTGGATCATCCCAGGCCACTTTGCAGCTGCGTCGAAGTGGCGAGGCAGGACCTCGTTGGAGTCCATGTTCATCTGTGGAGGCAGAGCCCAGGGCTGTTCACCACACAAGGACCACCTGAGCTGAGGAGCAGCCCACCCCCAGCAGCTCCCAGAGCATACTCAGAGCCCACCAGCATCCCCCAGCCCCACTGCAGGGCCCCTTGGGATGGGGACACCCAGAGCCCTGGGGAGCACTGCCAGCACGTGGGTGCCCTCTTGTCCCCGGCAAGCCACAGCCCTCCAAATCTGGGCTGATCCCCCTGAATCTGGGTTCCTCAGCCCCAGGGGCTCCTTCTGCAGCAAGAACCCCGAGTGTCCTGTGTGGGACCCCAGCAAGAGCCCAGCCCTGGGGTGCTTCAGGGCCCTCCTTGTGGCCCCTGGCTGGTTCTTACCCAGCCACCAGCTCACACCCAGCTCTTCCGCTCTGGGGGGCCATGGTGCCCCCAGCCCGGTCGTGCACAGCCCAGCCCTCCTGGGGAGGAGGTGGCTGTGACAAGCAGCTGAGCCCAGCACAGGAAGAGCCTCTAAAATTAGACCTCTGCAGGAGTCAAGGACACAGCTCTGGGCGTGCACCGGGCGTGATGCTCTGTCCCCACCAGCGCCCTTGGGACCTCCAGACACTGTCCAGCACCACAGAACCTTCAGCCACGGTCACTAATGCCCACGTGACCTCCAGCCACTGCCCCCCATGCCCGTGAGACCTTTGACTACTCTCACCAGCACTCACAGGACCCCAGCTGCTGCCATCAGCACCCACAGGACCCCCAGCTGCTGCTACCAGCACTCACGAGACCTCAGCTGCTGCCATCAGCACCCACAGGACCCCCAGCTGCTGCCACCAGCACCCATGGGACCTCCAGCTGCTGCCACCTATATACATGAGACCTTTGACTACTCTCACCGGCACTCACAGGACCTCAACTGCTGCCACCAGCACCCACGGGACCTCCACTGCTGCCACCAGCACTCACAGGACCTCAACTGCTGCCACCAGCACCCGTGGGACCTCCAGCTGCTGCCACCAGCGCTCACAGGACCTCAGCTGCTGCCACCAGCACCCACGGGACCCCAAGCCGTTACCCCCAGCACCCATGGGGCCGCTGCCTACCGCGGGCGGGGGTCTGGTTGGGGTGCAGCGCGGGGGCAGGCAGGGGGAGGCCGGGGGGCGGGCGCCGGCGCTGTGCTGAGTCAGCAGGTGCGGGGCCGGCGTTCCGATGGGAACGTGGCCGGCAGGAGAGGGCAAAAACAACAGCGGCAGCCCGGGGATTGCCGGGGGGAATGTGCTGAGCTGCTGTCTCCAAACACAAGGGCTGCCCCTGCACCCACCCTGCCCGGCCCCTTCCCAGGGCTTGGGGACACCGTGGGGACGTAGATTCAGAGAGGGCTTTGGGCTGGAAGGGACCTTAAAGCTCATCCAGCTCCAATCCCCCTGCCGTGGGCAGGGACACCTCCCACCAGCCCAGGCTGCTCAAGGCCTCATCCAGCCTGGCCCTGAACACCTCCAGGGAGGGGACATCCGCAGCCTCCCTGGGCAGCCTGTGCCAGTGTCACTGCAATGAATTTCTTCCTCATCTCCAGTCTCACTGCAATGAATTTCTTCCTCATCTCCAGTCTCAACCTCCTCTCTTCCAGCTCTAAGCCATTGCCTCTCATCCTGTCACTCCCAGCCCTTGTCCAAAGTCCCTCCCCAGCTCTCCCAGAGCCTCTTTAGCTACTGGCAGGCAGCTCTGAGGTCCCCCTGGAGCCTTCTCCTCTCCAGGCTGAACAGCCCCAGCTCTCCCAGCCCGTCCCCACAGGGGAGCTGCTCCAGCCCTGTGATCTTGGTGGCTTCCTCTGGACCTGCTCCATCACTAGATGGGGGGCAGTGAAGGGCTGGCTGAAGGCATGGGGCAGGCAGGGTGAGCCCTCAGCGTGCCTCAGTCTGCCCGGGCCCCTCACCTGCAGCTCGTTCATGTTCATGACAGTGGGAGAGGGACGGAAGGTGCCCAGGCGGTGCCGGATGCCATCCTCCAGCGTCATGCCCCAAAACTGGCTGTAGTTGGCAGCTCTCCAGCTGCAGGGGAAGAGGGGACACAGGTTAAGGGTGCCCCCAAAGGCACCAAGGGCTGAAGCACCCCTTCCCCACCCCCTCCAGTGCCCAAGCCTTACCCATAGCTGCCCCTGTTGACAGCGTCGATCAGGTCCCCGTCCATCAGGCAGGCGTGGTCCTCGCACTGCCACTGCCCACCGGGGCCACAGGTGCTGCGGGGGGACAGCACCAGAGGGGACGGTCAGCTGGGGAGGGACAGTGGCCCTGAGGTGACAAGGAGGACCCCAGGCAGGCGCTGCCCCCACCCCAAACCAAGGACCCGCTGCTGTTGGAGGCAGCCAGGGCTGATCTGCACCAGGGTCGGGGGGGGGGTCACACCACAGGCTGGCACCTCGGGATGGGCTGACGCCAGAGCAGGAGATGAGGACAGCCCTCTGCATGGCCCTGGGGCCTGTACCCTGTTCCCCACCACCACCCTCAGTCCCTGCAGGAGCCCTGAGGGCAGACAGAGCCTGGGACAGAAAATGAGCTGAAAAGCAGCCAGGCAGACATCAGAGCAGGGCTTGGACACCAGCCCAGGGAAGGGATTTGGGGCTGGCCATGTCCCCCCAGCCCTGGGGAAAGCCACCCTGGCCAGCTTAGCTGGGATCCCTGCAGCCCCCACGGGGAGATCTGAGGGGTGGGGTGGGAGATGGGGGGATATGCTGGGTCTGGGTGCCCCTGGGGAGCTCTGGGCTGTGCCCCCCCTGCAATGTGAGCAATGCTTGGCATGCTCCCTCCTGCCTGCTGCCGAGCTCGCAGCAAGCTCTTCCCTTTTAAGGAGCCCTGTGAGGCTGGAGCTGTGTCCCACCAGCCTGGCCCCCATCTCACACCTGCACCCCCAGTACTCACCCCAGTCTCATCCCCAAGCACTCCCAGTGCTGCACTGGGCACCCCACACCTGGCTCTGCACACCCTGGGGACTCCCACGGGGGCAGCCAGCTGGATGCCCACCCAGAGCAGCTTCACCCTTTGCATTGGGCCCCCTGCCAGCCCCCCACTGAGGAGCCAAGCAGGGACAAGGCCTGGGGTGAAGCAGAGCTGCAGCAATTGCTGCTCTCCAGGCTCCAAGTGTCGGGGGAGAAGGGTTGGAACCGGATGACCTTTAAGGTCCCTTCCAACCCAAACCATCCCATGGTTCCAGTCCTGTGGGCAGCAGATGCTGTCCCAGCAGCAGGGACCTGACATCCAAGTGCACAACTCAGGGACCTTGACCTTCTCCTGGGGCCCAGGAACAGCCTCTAGCCCCCACATGGAGAACCATCAGGGCTTCAGGAAGGGCTCAGGCTGATTTTTCATACAGTCATAGAATGGTTTGAGCCTTGGAGAGGACCCTAAAGAGCATTCCACCCCCCCTGCCATGGCCAGGGACACCTTCCACCAGCCCAGGTTGCTCAAAGCTTCATCCAGCCTGGTCTTAAACACTTCCAGGGATGAAGCATCCACAGCTTCTCTGGGCAACCCTTCCCAGTGCTCCACCACCCTCCTGGTAAGGAGCTTCTTCCTGATGTCCAATCTAAATCACCCCTGCTCTAGTTTCGAGCCACTGCTCCTTGTTCCATCACCACAGGTCCTGATCAGAAGCCCTCCTGGAGCCCCCTTCAGACACTGGGAGGCTGCTCTGAGCTCTGCCTGGAACCTCCTCTTCACCAGGCTGAACAACCCCAACTCCCTCACAGGAGGACAGGGCTGGGGGGGAAGCTGGGGGGATGATGGAAGGAGGAGAAGGGGATCCTGCTCTAGTGGGAGGTGTCCCTGCCCACGTCGAGGGGATTGGAACAAGATGATCTCCGAGGTCCCTTCCAACCCAAAGCACTCCATGAAGGGCCAGGAGGTGCGGCAGGCTGGCTGCAGCCCCAGCACACACACGCACGCACACGCGCTGGTGCCGCCGGTGCCGGTGCCCTCGCCCCCGCCCCCGACGCAGCCCTTTGATGTCCCTTATCTGCCGCATCGCCGCCGCCAGCCCTGCCGCGCTCCCTCCTTGGCTGCGGCCAGATCTGTGCCCCGCGGGGGTGCCCTCTCCCCCACCTCTGGGATGCCATTAATACCACCCCAGCCCTTCCTCCCCTGCAGGGAAACCCCACGCCGCTCCCCCGCACGGACGGCAGGCTGCCGGTGCGCGCCGCAGACGGAGTCAGCCCGGGCTGGCCCCGAGCCGCCAGGGCTGCCGGCTGCCCCGTCAAGCTTGGGCAAGCTGGGCTCGGACCAGTGTGGCCAAAAGGCAGCCTCCCCCCACCTCCAGGTCCATGTGGGCAGCTCGCAGCCAGCCTGGCCCTGCGCTCACCTGGCTCCCACAGAGGCATGTACAGAGAGCTGGGAGTGGCTCAAAGCCCCTGGGGATTGGGTTTTTTTCCCTCGGAATATGCCAGAACAAAAGCATTTGGCAGCAGCCCCCACCCAGCCACCCAGCTCGGGCCCCGTGCTCCTGCCGAGCTGCTTGTGGGCAGCCCCGGTGCTTGCAGGCACGCCGATGCCCCTCAGCCTTGGCACCAAGCTGGTGGTGCCCGCATGGCGCCGGGGGTGTGGAGCCACTCACCACAGGTTGCAGTTCTCCTGGTATGTGGCTCCGGTGGGGTAGCTGAGGCCAGCACGGGCACAGCCTGGGTGGGAAAAGTGGGGGGAGAGCCCCAGTGAGCTCCTGCCTATATGAGGGGGGGGTCCCACCAGCACCCCCATGGCTTCCAGGGAGGCAAACACCAAAGGGAGAAGAAATGTGGTCCTTAAAAACCAGGCAGGTGCCTGGCTGCGGCTTGGGCACCTCCAGACCTGGGGTGAGGATGTCCTAGGGTGGGTTTAAAGCAGGGCAGGCAGCCAGGCTGTGCCCCGGGGAGCGGGGAGCGGGGGGAGCAGGGCTGGCACGGTGCCAGGAGGGCTCACCCCGGGGCTGGCCTCGCACGCAGAGTCTGGCGGGACAGGGATAAAGGGGCCGGTTGTGCCCTGGAGCCGGCTCTGCTCTGCAGGGACTTCTTAGAGAGCCTTGTGCTGCCTGCTGGGGACTGCCCGTGCCCCCCTGCCACCCCCCCCCCCCCCCGCCCACACCAGCTGCTGGGTGGGTTAAGTCAGGGCCAGCATCTGCTTGCCCCAGACGTGACTGGGGAAGCTGCAATGAAGACCTCTCCATGCTCTGCTCTGCCCCACAGGCAGCTGGAGCTGCCCCTCTGCTCTCCTGCCCCCCCCAGCCCTGCCCGTGGGGAGGCTCAGGGGATGGTTATGGGCCCTCAGGCTGCTCCCAGCCCAGTTTCTGTGCACCCAGTCCCAGCCTGGCCACTTCGGTTGAGTTTCTGCACCTCCAAGGGGTTCAGAGCAGCGAGGGCAGGGCTGGGAGGTGCTGCCTTTGACTTCCTCCATTCCCCACAGAGGCACCGGCACCATACTGGGCACCCCGGGGCTGGCCCCTGGCCCCCAGCAGACCCCTTGCCCAGCTGGGCAGCGTCTCACCTGGGGCTTTGGGGAAGGGGGCTGGGATGCCCAGGCAGTACTCCCAGAAGTCGGGGCAGCAGTCGGAGACGGTGCGGTTGCAGAAGAGGTCGCAGTAGCAGAGGGTGTCCTGGTAGGGCACGGTGCAGGCATCGTCCCTGCCGCGGCAGCAGACGTCCCCCCGCTGGCAGTAGGAGCCGCCGGCGTCGTAGACTCCGTGCTCGTACAAGCCAGGGGCCAGCTCCCGGCGGGAGCGCGCCCGCCCGGCCAGGGCCACCTGGGCCAGCAGCCAGAGCCAGAGCGGGGCCCGCAGCAGGAGCGTGGTGAAGGCCATGTCCCGGACCTGTCGCAGGTGGGGGGGGGGGGCAGTGAGCGGGTGGGAGGCAGCCCAGGGGGTCCTGTGGGCACCAGAGAGCTCTGCACCCTATGCCAGTCCCACCCACACTGACCAGCACCCAGCGTGCTGCCCGCTGAGCCCCAGGCCACCTCCTGGGCCACCTTGCCCACCTCCCCCACCCCAGTGAGCACCCATTGAACCCTGAGCTCTCTCCTAGGCCGCCCCAGCCAGCACCCAGTGTGCTGCCCACAAAACCACCCCCTGGCCCACCTCATCCCCACCCTCCCCTCCCTCGGGATGCCCAAAATCTTCAGGTTTTCAACGCCCTTTGCAACCCCCCCGGCTTCCGGGGGCACCCACAGCTGCAGAGCGACACCCCCGAGCCCCCACTCCCCGCTGGGTGCCCACTTCCTAGGTGCCCAAGGAGCCCCACGCCCACCCGCACCTTAACGTCCTGCTCCAAGCCCGAAGCCCCAGCGGGATGGAGCTTCTCAGGGCACCCGGGGAGGGGCTGCCCGGAGCCCCACCCCAGTCCCGGTCCAAGTCTCCACCACCGTGGAGCCACAGTGTAACGAGGTGCCAGGTCTCAGCTTGGGGGGGGGGGGTCGAGGGGAGCTCCGCAGACTCCAGCAATGGTATCTGAGGGGAGGGGTCTAGTCCAATGAACCCACGGGGTACGCCACCCCCACTTCCCAACCCGTCCGGTCCAATCCATTCCTGCTCCCCTGCCCCGTACCTGCCGCAGCCGCCGCTCCGCTCCGCGCCGCGCCGCCGCCGAGCACCTCCCCCGGGCCCGCCGCTTCTTTTAACCGCGCCCCGGGAAGCGGGGGGGGAGCACCGCGATCCGGCCGGGCCCAGCTGCCCCTCCCGGGGCGGAGCAGAGCCCAGCCGGGCGGGGGTCGGAGCCCCGGGGCTGCCGACGGGGCTGTGGAGGAGAACTAAGACTCTGACCACCCCATCCCCGGGGGTCTCCCGTGGCACCTCTTGGGGTTTCCCAGGTTCCTGCTCCCCTTGTTTGCGCCCGTGAACACTGGGGGGGGGGAGTGTGGGGTGTATGTTCCAGGCGGCCCTGCCCAGCTCTCTCTGCTCCATCCGAGGGCTTTCCAGGGTGTGGGGAGGAGGGGGACACACACTGCACGTCTCCCCCTCTTCAGCGCCCCCAGCTGCAGTGGGCAGCTGGATGCAAGCAACACAGGGACACCCCAGCACAGCCCAGGGCACAGAGTCGGTGCCGCGGCGAATCACCCTGTGTGCCCTCTGCAAGCACCTAGCCAGGTGCTCAGGACCTGTTGAGGGGGAGCTTTGGCCACCCCACAGGTCCCAGGTCCCCTCTGCAGTACCCGCGGTGGGGCTCCCTCTGCCTGCCCAGGGTCTCCTGCCCGTGAGGAGCAGCATCTCCTGGCTGCTGCCACAGGATTCCTCGAAGATGCCTCCTGGCAGCCAGAACGGGTGGCACAGTGGGTGGCAGGGAGAGAGGTTCCCTGGATGGCAACAGGAGCCAGGCTGAGCCCAGAGTTAGAGGCTGGAGGGCTCCTGGGGAGGATGCTGTGGCTGCTCAGGCTGTGCTTGCACCCTGGGTGCCTGAGGCGGGCAGCACCACGGCACGCTGGGCACGACCAGGGTTGTTTGCTCCCTGGGTGGCCTGGGTGCCCAGATGAGGGTCTTCCATGGGCTGGGACCCCCCCCGACTGCTGGTCCAGTGTTCTCGGAAGGACCTCTTCCTGCGAGCGTGGCCTTGGGCAGAGCAGGACAAGCTGGAGGCTGCCGAGAGCCTCAGGAAGGAACTGGGTCCGGCCCGGAGCCCGATTGTCTCCAGCCACACGTCCTTTATCCATGACTGGACTGCCAGAAATCCAGTGAGTCACAAATTCCCCAAGACCCTCAGGGGACAAAGCAAAAGCCACTGGCAAAAAGAGGACACCCCCCCGCCCCGGTTTCTGCTCCCAGTCCTTGTTCTCCCACCAGGCAGCGCCCTAGCAGCGGCTGAGGGTGGCATGGGGAACTGCTGGCAGAACTGTCCCCTTCCCCCCTCCTGCTGCAGCCCCCGGGCCCTCCCCCCCCCCAGCCCAGGAGGCAGGGGTGGCAAGAGTCCAAGTGCTTTTGAGCCTCCCCCTTCACCCCCTTCCGTCACTCTTGGCAGGACACGGCAGGCGGGCATGGCAGCCTCACAGCCGGCTGTGTCCCTCTCACCAGGGCAGGCATCACCTCCCATGCATGTCCTTGCTCCCAAGGCCTGTCCCCTCTCTGGGGAGTGCCAGCCGGGAGGCAAAGTGGCAGGGGACAAAGTCCAGCCAGGGCACCTTGGGCACACGTGGCCGCAGGAAGCGGAGCGGAGAGCAGAGCCGTGGGCTGGCACCATGCCTGCCCCCTCCTTGCTGCCACCAGCCTGGGGGAGGGAGCAGCTCCCAGGTGCCTGGGTACACAGGTAGGCAGCTGCTCAGCGTCGTGGGAAGAGCCCAGCCCCAGCTGGGTTGTCCCTGGCTGTACCACGGTGCCCACAGGCTGCAGCGTGAGCAGCCTTGGCGAGCTCCAAGCCCCCGGCCGGGTGGAGACCCCGCAGCTGGGGGGAGGCATCCCTCCAACCCCACCCCGGAAAGCCACTGGGGTGCTGGAGGAGCTGGGCAAGAGGTTGGGGCAGTGCCATGCACTCACACAGGGCTCTCCAGGTGCTGCCACGTCCTGGCTCCCCCTCCCAAGCCCCCCCCCCCGCCCACAGCAATGCTGAGGCTCCCCGAGGATTGCATCCCACATGCCAGGTGCCTGCGGGGCCAGGGGACTAGGGTGGTCCTGAGATCCCCTCCCCAGCAGGCTGGAGCAGCTCTGGGGGGGCAGGGAAGTCCCTGCAGTGCTCTGGGACGAGCCAGGAGCAAGTTTGTTGACAAGAAGCGGGCAGGAAAGGCAGGGACTGACCCGGGGCCAACCTTGGCTTCCTCGCCAGCCAGCCCCGGGGCAGGGTGGTGCAGAAGGGGACTGCCCTCGCCCCCCAGTACTTGCAGCCCGCGGGACTACCTTGGCCCCGTGGGGTCCCCAGCACGTAGGGAGGGGCTGAAGGCTTTGCCACCCCTGGAGGGGTTGTGGCTCCTGGGGAGGTGCCCTTGCACCGTCACCTCCCCTGGTGGGGGCCATCACAGTGCCAACCCCACTCGCGGACACACTGTGACACTTCTGAAGAGGCAGGTGGGGGACAGTGACACACACACCCCCCGGGGGAGTGACCCTTCCCCCCCCAGCCCTGCCCCCCAAACGCAGCACAGGGCCCCCTCTGCGGTGCCATCAGCTCTGCAGCGCCCCCCAGCCAGACGCCTGGCACCGTGGGGAGGGTGACCAAGCTGCAACCGGGACCCAGCTCCCATTCCGGGCGGGGGGGCAGGGGGCTGCTGCAGCCCTCAGAGCTCAGGGAGGTGTCCGGGCGCATGGCTCCTCCGGCCGGCCGCGGCGCCCTGCGCGCAGGGAGCAGGGCTGGAGTGCCACCTCCCGGGACAGCCAGGCGAGAGCCAGCAGGCAGGCAGCCTCTGCTCCAAGTTTTAATGAAAGAAATAAGTTAATAAGTTAATCAAGTGAGGTAACTACGGCTGGCTGCAGAGGGCCGCGGGGACCTGCCAGCCCGGGGGAGGGAGGCTTCCCTACCAATTAGTTTGCTGCGTGCAGCTGCGGGCAAAGCTGGCACATGCACCCTCACCCCCCCCCCCAGCTGGGCACCCACAGAACCCGGGCACCGACCCACCACAGCCATCCCCGTGGGCACCTCAGCCCCGGGGCAAGGGGAGGGGGCTGCAAGCGGCTCTGGCACAGCCTGTGCTGGCCACATGCACTAAGGAGGCAGGAGAAAGGAGCAGGGGTTTGGGGCGGGGGGGAGCGGTGTCCCTGCTGCCAGGAGCAGAGGGGCACAGAGGGTACAAAGCCCAGAGGAGATGGGTGGGTGTCCATCAACCCGGGTCAGACCCTGGCACTGCAGCCAGGCAGCTGCCCCTGCCGAGCCCCATAGGGCATCAGGTGCCAGCCCCAGCTTGGCAAACTTTGGCACTACTGCAAACGCATCCAGCCTGGCTCAGCCCAGTGCTGCGGGACTGGGAACCAGCCCCGGGGCTGGGACTGGGGCAGCAAAGGGGAGGGGGGCAGAGTGGCTGCTCCTGGGACCCTGCCAAGGCATGGGCACCATCCCTCTGCCCCCGTGGGGCAGCCGGCCCCTAGGCTTGGCTCATGCTCCCTGTGCCACAGAGGGGTTGGGGGCACAGGGAGGGAGAGACTGAGCACCACAGGAGCTGGCACCCAGAAGGGTTGGGGGCACAGGGAGGGGCAAACTGAGCACCACAGGAGCTGGCACCCAGAAGGGTTGGGGGCACAGGGAGGGAGAGACTGAGCACCACAGGAGCTGGCACCCAGAAGGGTTGGGGGCACA
This sequence comes from Colaptes auratus, assembly GCA_015227895.2. Lineage (NCBI taxonomy): Eukaryota > Metazoa > Chordata > Aves > Piciformes > Picidae > Colaptes > Colaptes auratus. The sequence continues at coordinate 3,207,376 of CM026895.1, forward strand.
GGGAGGGGCAAACTGAGCACCACAGGAGCTGGCACCCAGAAGGGTTGGGGGCACAGGGAGGGAGAGACTGAGCACCACAGGAGCTGGCAGCCAAGGAATCCTCTAAGCAAGAGCAGAGTGGGACACCAGGGGGTGGGGGGAAGGATGCTCCTTGGGGACCACTGTCCCCACCTGTGCCTGCAGCCCTCCAGCCCCCACAGCCCCAGGGACACCCATGGATGGAGGTGTGTCACCCAGCCCTGAGGCCCCAGGGCACCCCGGTGAGCCCCCACAGGCAGCAGGATCCAGCCCTGTGTGCTGGTAGGGACTGGGGTGGGAGCAGGGGGGGGATGTTGCTTATTGCCTGTGTCCCCACAGGTCACTCTTCCCGGGGGGGGGGGGTGGGGTGTGCATATTAAGACATTATTGCATAAATAGATCTATAGATACCTCTCCTACATGGATACTGCCCTGGGAGCATGCACGGGCAGGCAGAAGGCTCTGCTGTGCTTCTAGAGCAGGGAAACAACCCAGGCAGAGGAGAGTGAAGGGTGGGACAGGCACCACCACCCTCCCCCCACCGACCTCACCTGCCTCAAGGGGTCTCCACCACTGCCCTGACCCAGAGATCAAGGCAGGTAAAACGACCCTGGGGGGAAATCACCCAGGGAGATGGAGCCTTGCATAGCTGGTGGGGACCCCAGACTGGCTCTGGGGGACCAGGCAGGACCCCACTGGGCAGCTGGACACATCCTGAGGACTTGGGGCTCGGGGTATGAGCCAAACTCTGAGGGATGAGGCCAGCCTGGAGCATCCCTGCACGGCTGGGAAGCACTCAAGCCCCCAGAAGCTGGGGAGGGGAGGGGGTGTCTCACCTCTTGGCAAGGGCAGAAGCATCCCAGAACCATTCCAGCAGCATGGCCTGGCCATGGCACACCGTCCTGAGCTCCCAGCCCAGCCCCAGGGCAGGCTCCCTGAGCTCCCAGCCCTAGGGACGGCTCCCCGAGCTCCCCGGCCAGCCCCAGAGCTCCCTGCTGCAGCCATGCCCCAGCGAAGGAAGACTTGGTTCAAGTAAGACCCTGAAGGACGTGGCTGGGCGGTGCCACCACGGCCTGGCGCCCCAGGGCAGGATCCATCCTGCCCCTCCCACGCTGCTCAGTCCATGTTGGCGCTGGCCGACCTGGAGATGCTGAGGGTCTGGGCAGAGGCAGAGATGTCCTCGTGGTCCACGGGGCTGTGGTAGTCAGAGGTGATGTCAGGCTCGCAGGGAGGGACCTGCACGGCGGCCAGGCTGAAGGAGTTGATGGAGCCCTTGCGGAGGCACTGGGAGTAGAGGCCGAGCAGCAGGTCCAGCTTGTGCTCGATGGACTGCACCTGCGGGGGCGGGAGGGGGCGCGGGGCTCAGCACGGCCTCCCCCGAGGGGAGGGGGCCTGGGGGGCCTGGTTCCTCCATCCCGCAGGAGAGGGAGGGATGGGCGAGTGGAGGGAGGGAGGGGTGGATGAGTGGAGGGATGGAAGGAGGGAGGGAGGGTGACCTGCTGCCCGGGGAGCTCCTGACCTGCCGCTCCACTTTGACCACGCGTCCCATCATGCTGAGCTCGTCCACCAGCTCCGCCTCCAGCGCCAGCTTCTCCCCCTTCTCCCTGACCTTCTTGTCAGCGGCGAGGGCTCCCCTGCCCACGATCTGGTCCACGCTGGCAGGGTGGGGAAGGACAGAGCCCATCACTCCAGAGGCCATGGGAGACCACAGGGGATGGAGATGAGGCTCTGGAGGCCGCCGTGAGAGCGCACCGGGGGGGGATGTGGCTCTGGGAAGGCCCTCCCCACCCCTACGAGCCAGCACAGCTCCCAGCCGGCGCAGCCCAGAGCCCCTCAGCCCCCTCGGGGCAGCTCACCGCATCTGCAGGCTCTTGATCCTGCCCAGCATGTCCAGGTGACCGGCAGAGTACTGCTCAATCACATCCTTGACATCGTAGGGGCGCAAGGTCTCCTTGAACTTCCTCTTGGCCACCAGGAACTTGAGGATCCTGCAGGGACACCCAAGCTGCAGGGCCCCGGGGAGGACTTGGAGGTGCCCAGAGGGTGGTGAGGAGGAGGGGGAGGCATGCAAAGCACAGAGGTCACAACCACCGTCCCCACAGCATGGGCTGAGCCAGGGCAGGGGTCTCCCATGGGGACAGTGACCTGGAGTCCTCCCTGCCCAGCTTGGCCACCACCAAGGGCTGGACAAGGCACATGCACTCGCCCCCAGGGGCTGCGAGCTGCAGAGGAGCCGGGGCCAGCAGCAGAGCTGCCCGGGAGGGGCCAGTCCCACCTGACAGCCCGGATGAGGCTCTTCACTGCCGGCATGATGTCCTCAAAGCTCAGCTCACAGGGGGAGCTCTTCTCCTCGCCGCCGTCCTCCGGCGGGCACTCAGCTGCGGGCGGGTGGCAGAGACTGAAGCCTGTGCCCTTCGGCATGGCCTCAGAGCCGGTGCCCGGCGGTGCCCAGCACCTACCCTCCAGCGGAGCCCTCGGCCTGAGCCTGAGGGAGGCTCTGAAGCGAGTGCGGTCGTTGAAGCTCCAACTCTTCTGCACCTTGCTGGGGCTGGGGGCCTCGGGGAGCTCCTCGGTGCTGGGGGAGCGGTGCAGGGGGGGCCCCAGGTGCTGCCTGCCACGGCTGCCCCGCCGCTGGCAGCTGCCCAGCCGCATCCGCTCCTTGATGCCCATCTTGCTGCTGCGGGGAGAGCGGGGGGGCAGCCTCAGGGGCAGCGTGGGATGGGCACAGGGAACACACCCGGTGCCCATCGGGGTGGGCACGAGGAGGGAGGTGGCCGTGCTGAGCTCGCAGAGCGCCCCCGGCACGCAATGGGCAGCAGCCCATGCGCCAGCACGGCCAGGAGAAGGGGCACCGTGTGCCCCTGGCAGGAGCAGCCCTGGGCTTGCTCCTTTTAATGCCTTCTTATCCCCTTGAGAGCAGAGAAAGGAGACAGACAGACAGACTGACAGAGTGGGGAGAGCTGGGCACACAGTGGCAGGGAGAACACACAGCAGAGCTCCAGACCCTTGGTCCTGCAGGGACCCCATCCCTGCTGGCACCCAGCCAGTCCCCTTCCTCCTCCTCCCGCAGGCTGCACCCCCTGAGTCAGGCTCTGCCCCAGTGGTGAGCAGAGCACCCCCCTCCTACCCCCACACCCTGCTCTGCTGGGGGGGTACAACAGGCATCCTTTATGTAGGACCTACACAAACCCACCCCTCGTGCTGGGGGACCACAAGAACGGCCTGGGACATGCAGGGAGGCCAAGCAGAGGAGGCCAAAGATGCAGATCAAACCCCACAGCCCTGCACAACAGGGCCCAGGAGGTCTCCAGGGCAAGGCAGGGGTACAGGCAGGGCAGCACTGGGCTCCCAGGTCCTCCCCATGCAGGACACTGGGGAGCTGGTCCTGGGCAGGCAGGGCTGCAACAAAGGCCTGCAGCTGGCGGCAGGGATGGGAAGAGCTGCGTCCCAGGGGAGCAGGCTGCAGGACAGAGCTGGGATGGGGCTCATCCCATGCCACTGGGGTGCCCATCTGCTGGCGTTGGACTCGGCAAGCCCAGCACGGACTGGGCTCATCCGTGCTGCCTGGAGAGGGAAACTGAGGCAGGGCTGGGTGGGGGACAATCAGCTCGGCAGCAGGCCATGCACAGACTTCCCCCCACCCTGCAGAAGGGTCACCCCCTTCAAGCCTCCACCCTCCTCTGCCTCACCCCCAGACCCCTTTGAGCCCTCAGGCAGGCAGCCAGACGGGCAGGGCAGGCAGGACATGGTACCTCCGTCTCCATGTGCCCCACGTCCTCAAGAGCCTCCTCTTACCACTAAGGATGGGGCTGGAGGGGCAGGGCAGAGACACAGGGGAAAACAAGAGTTAGCCCACGGGCAGGAGGGTCACCATGTCCCCAGCCCCCTGGGCATGGCTCTACCCCAACGAGGGCACAGGCTCCCTGCCCGCCGCCGGTGAGCGTCTCCTGCTGCGCCCTGGGGCCTCCATCTGCCTCTGGAGGCCAGAAGCAGGAGTCAAGTGGTTTGTGTAGGTCATACATAAACACCTAACACCAGCCCTGCGGGGGGAAGCCCAGTTCCCCAGCGGTGGGGCTGTGCCACGGAGCGGTGTGGGGATGTGGGGATGGCACCGTGGGGATGGCCTCCAGGGTGCCAGCAGCAGAACGGAGACCACCCTGCAAACATGGGCAGGGCTCTGCAGCCCCCCAGCCCCTGCCTGGCCACCACCCAGGGTGAACATTACCTGAGGTGTAAGCACTTGTGGGGCTCCACGTCCTCCTCCTTCCAGCTTGGGGGGTGGGGGGCACAGAAGGTTTGGGGGGAGGTTGGAAGGGATGGAGAGGAGGAAGGTGAGCAGGAGAAGGGAGGAGAGAGAGAAGATGAGATGTTATGAGAGGTGATGCTCATGGAGGAGATGGGGGGAGTGTGAAGCTCAGCCCACCCCTGGGTGGGATGGCTTGGGGGTGCAGCTCCTCCCCTTGCCAGCTCCCAGCTCTTCACCAAGCCCAGCCCGGAGCTGCTGCAGCCAGGAGCCCCCCAGGCCCATACTCACCTCGGGGCTGCCACAGGGAGCAGGTCCCCCTTGGCTCCGTGCCTGCAGTGGGGCAGCCACAGCCCCATGGTACATCCCAATGCTGTGCCAGCCCCCTGCAGCCCCATGTCTGGCATCAGGGGGAAACTGAGGCACAAAGCCATAGACCAGCAGCACTGCCTCTCCCCACCTAACCCTGATGCTGAGCTGGGGCCCTGGGTGGCAGCTGTGGTGGCAGCTGGGGTGCCTGGGCTGCTCTTTGCCCAGAAGGGGAGATTCAGGTTGGACCTCAGGAAGAAATTCTTTCCAGGGAGGGTGGGGAGGCACTGGCACAGGCTGCCCAGAGGAGCTGGGGCTGCCTCCTCCCTGCAGACCTTCAAGACCAGGCTGGATGGGGTCTTGGGCAACCCGGGCTGGTGGGAGGTGTCCCTGCCCGTGGCAGGGAGGCTGCAACTGGATGAGCTTTAACCCAACCCATCCTGTGATTCTCTGGGGTGACCAGGGACAGGCTGCAGAGCAGTCACTGCCAGCAGCATGGCAGCTCCAAACCCTCTTGTCTCTTCTTGTGGGCACTGGGGCAGCTTGGCATTGCTGCTCCCTGCTGCTGTGGGCACAGGAAGCCTTCCTTGGACAGGGTTTTGCTCCTCTCCTGGCTCTGCAGCAGGGCCACCCAGCCCCAGAGGCTCACAGCACTGCCTCTGCAGAGCCACTTCCAGCCTGCACAAGGTCCTGGTGCTGTGGCCACATGGGACAGGGCAGCAAGGTGGAGCTGAGCCTTGCAAGAGGCTTCACAACAGACCCAGGGTCTGTTGGCAGGGACCAAACACATCTCCTTCCAGAGCTGGGAGCCAGGAGTGATGCCAGCAGCCAGCAACAAAGCAGGATGGGTGCCCTGGCACCACGCTGGGCAGGGAGTGGGGTCAGGGGCTGCTCCTCTAGGCCCAGTCTGATGGTGATGGGCACCAGGGAGGCATCACAGGAGGACACAGAGGAGAAGAGAGAGCAGAGAGGAGGGAGAAGGTGGGGCTGTGGGGCTGCACCCTCCTACCTTTCCCCTGAACAAGCAGCAGGGATGAGGCTTTTCTGGCCAGGGGTGAAGGAGTGGTAAGGTGGTGGGGCTCCATCAGGCAGTTTTTTCACCTCTGGATTCCTAAATCCTCCGTTGTGGGCTCGATGCCAATGCTCAAACATTGGGACCAGCTCTCTGAGGTTGGGGGCAAACGAAAACAGGGAGAAATTAAACTTTCCAAAGCAAAGCAGATGAGCAAACCAAGGCTGAGCACAGCCAGGTCCTCCTCTGGGAGAACCAGAGCGAAAAAAGGAGCAAAACCAGAGCAGAAAAGGGGCACAACCAGAGCAGACCAAGGGGCACAAGCAGGAGCAAAACCAAGAGTAAGCAAGGGGCAAAACTAGGAGCAAAACCAGAGCAAACCAAGGAGCAAAAGAAAGAGTCAAAAAGGGCCAAAGCAGGAGCAAAAGTGGAGCAAAAGCAGAGCGAACAAAGAGCAAAAGTGGAGCAAAAGCAGAGCGAACGAAGAGCAAAAGTGGAGCAAGAGCAGAGCAACCAAGGAGCAAACCCAGGAGCCAACAGCAGCTTTCTTTCAGAGGAGACTTTCCTAACAGCTCCAAGTGGTGCTGCCCACACCTGAGGTGATGCTGATGGAGGAGGTGCTGTGGAAAGGTCCCACAGGAGCTGACCATGGGCCAAGGGGTTGGACCTGTGCTGGGAGGGACGGAACAGGCAGGGGACAGACAGGACCAGCACCCTTGCCGTGGCATGGGGCCATGTGGACCTGCCACCATCTGATCTGGGGATCTGGGCACTGCTGGAGCAGCCAGGAGGGGACTGCTCTGATCAGCAGAGATGGAGCTTGGCACTGTGATGCCCACACTGGGAGAGCCTGGCATCGTGCTCGGCAGCAGCGCATGGGAGGCTGGAGCTGGGACCAGAGGGATGCACTGTTCAGAGTCCTGTCCTTGGTAAAGAAAGAGTGAAGCAGAACCATGGCTGTGTCACTGCAAAGGGACAAATGGCACATGGCTGGAGTGGGCAGGAGGGCAGGGCTCAGGCATGGGCACAGCATGGCAGACCCTGGTGTGGTGTGGTGGGAACACGCCAGGCACCAGGGAAGGCTTTGGAGATCTTCACCTATGGTGGCAACATCCTAGGAGCCATAGGAGGGAAGAACATGGCAGGAATGGGGCATGGGGCTCCCTGCTGGACAACCCCAGGTCCATCCACTCTGCCACTATGCTCAGGACCAGCTCCCATGCAGCTGCAGCTTCACTGGCCCAGCCACGAGGTCCCCACAGCCGGTGGCACCATCCTCTTCCCTGGGGCACTGCTGGAGGAAGGCTGTGGATGGGGTGAGAGGGGACAGGGTGGGATGGGTGCTGGGTGCTGTGGCAATGGTGAAGATGGAGAAGGTGCTGGACACTTCCACAGGTGCTGTGCTGAGCCTCCACAGTCCCAAGGTGTCTGTACTGCTCCGTGCCACCAAACCCTCAGCAGCTCCACATGGCCCCTCAGAGCTGCCCAGGTCCTTTATCAGCTCAGGTGCCCCCCTTGAGAGCCCCCCCACAGCCCTCACCCACTCCTTGCCTACCTGAAAGAGGGCAGCAGGCTGTCATAGTAACACCAGGTGGCAGTCAGGTATGCCCTGCTGGCATCTGTCGAGTAGAGACGCCAGGCAGCCTGCAGGGGAGAGCCCAGGGGCACCAGGCTCAGCCAGACCCCCACCCCCCACTGCAGCCCCTCGGGCACCACGGGCAGAAGCCAGCCCAAAGGAGCCAGATGTGAGGTCAGGCATTTGGGTCCTGCCTGCAGCAGGGAAGGACAGGAAGAAGGGATGGAGGAGAGGGAGGAGCAGCCCTGGGACGGGGCAGGAGATGCCAGCCCTGCCCTACCTGGATCAGGTTGGCCGCTGGGGTCCGTCTCTTCTCGAAGTGCTTCTGCCGGTGCTGCTCCTGCACCTTGAGGGCAAAGCCGGAGCCCAGGATGCCCTGAGGACAACGAAGAGATGGAGTCCGTGGGTGCTGGCCATGCCACCACCAGCAGAGATGGGAACCCTCCCACCACAGGGGAGGAGCTGGGCCCTTTCTCCCCAGTTTCCCCCGGGCAGGAGGCGCAGGGACCCTCCCCCTGCTCCTACTTCGTAGCCACCCCCTCTGGAGGCGTTGGAGGACCGCTCGGCCGTGGCACTCTGGGGCGTGGTTTGGGGGCCACGGTGGTGTGGGGCTGCTGGTTGGACTGGACGACCTCAGAGGGCTCTCCCACCCCAACCACGCCCTGTGACCCGGGGAGACTCACGGCGGGCAGCGCGAAGAAGGAGATGCCGAGCAGGGCGAAGCCAGCTGCCAGCATCCGTCCCAGCCAGGTCTGCGGCGTCTTGTCCCCGTAGCCGATGGTGGTGAGGGTGACCTGCCCGGGGCCAGAGCAGGGGGAAGCCTGGAGGGAGCTCCCCCTCCACGGCATCATCCCACCCCTCCTTGTCCCCTGCCGGGGCCGGGGCGCCGCGGCGGCCGAGCTTACCGTGCCCCACCAGAGGGAGTCGGCGTAGGTGGCGAACTGGAGGTTGGCATCCTTCTCTGCCAGGTAGACGAGGAAGGAGGAGAAGATGAGCACCAGGAAACCGATGTACCAGGCGGTGATGAGCTCCTGGAGGGGCAGAGGCGGGGGTGAGTGGCTCTAGCAGGGGGATGGGGGCTGAATTGTGCCAGGACTTGGGACGCTGTAGTGGGTTGATAATCCTTCCCCCCCCCCCCCCGCCATTAAATTTGCCAGAGCAGCTCAGCTGGAAGCAGATGAAGCTGTGTTTACAGGCAGAACTGCAATGGAATGCAATGAGCATGTACAAACCAGACAATGTTTGCAGGTATTTGCAATCGATACACAGCACAAGCAGCCCCTGGTCAAAGGGCAGGGGAGCTGCTCATAGCTTCTCCCTTCCCTGCCTCCTCCCCTACCCCCCTGCACACAAAAGGGCTAAGAGAAAGAAGCAGAGAGAGATGCCAGAACTTAGCCAAAACAATGCAGTCATAGAATCAGAGAATTGTTAGGGTTGGAAGGGAGCTCAGCCAGTTCCAACCCCCCTGCCACAGCCAGGGACACCTCAAACTGCAGCAGGTTGCTCACAGCCACATCCAGACTGGCCTTAAAACCCTCCAGGGATGAGGCTCCCACCACCTCCCTGGGCAACCTGTGCCCATGTCTCACCACCCTCATGGGGAACAACTTCATCCTGACATCCAATCTGAATCAACCCCTTTCTAGTTTTGCTCCATCCATCCCGGCCCTACCACTCCCTGACACCTTAAAAAGCCCCTGCCCAGACATGGTCAAGTGGAAGCCAGTCAGCATCTCCCAGCCCAAGGAGGCGAGAAGAGAGAGCCATTGTGTCCCTGACTACAGCTGGGGGAGGTTTAGGCAGCAACCTAAAGCCACCGCTGCAGCCTCAAGCCCCTGCTGCAGCCTCAAGCCACCAGAGAGATAGGGTGGGGGGCAAGAGGATGGAGCTGGGACCTTCTCAGTGGTGCCCAGGGGCAGGACAAGGGGCAATGGGCACAAAGAGGGAAGGAGTTTTACCACAGCAGCCTAAACTGCACAGCAGCCTCAAACTATTACTGCAGCTGCCTCAAACCACCGCTGCAGCCGCCTCAAACCTCCGCTGCAGCCTAAAGCTACCAGAGAGAAAGGGTGGGGGTCAAGAGGATGGGGTTGGGACGTTCTCAGTGGTGCCCAGGGGCAGGACAAGGGGCAATGGGCACAAAGGGGAAGGCAGTTTTACCACAGCAGCCTCAAACCACCGCTGCAGCCTGAAACTACCACAGAAACCTCAAACCTCCAGAGCAGCCTCAAACGCCGCTGCAGCCACAAGCTACCAGAGAGAAAGGCTGGGGATGGGGCTGGGAGGTTCTCAGTGGTGCCCAGGGGCAGGACAAGGGGCAATGGGCACAAAGAGGGACCCAGTTTCACCACAGCAGCCTCAAGCACCGCTGCAGCCTCTCATTGCTGTGGGCATAGACGACGGAGCCCAGCAGCTTCCAGGTGCCGCCGCGCCGGTCCATGCGCACCATGCGCAGGATCTGCAGGAAGCGCATGCTGCGCAGCGCCGAGGTGGCCAAGATGTTGCCCTGCGTGCCAGCCGCGATGACGGCCACCGAGGCCACGAAGACGATGAAATCTGAGGGCACCACCACGGAAGATGGTCAGGCTTGGAAGGGAGCTCAAGGCTCAGCCAGCTCCAACCCCCTGCCCTGGGCAGGGACACCTCACACTGCAGCAGGCTGCTCACAGCCACCTCCAGCTTGGCTGCAAACACTCCAGGCAGGAGGCTGCCACCACCCTGGGCAGCCTGTGCCAGGCTCTCACCACCCTCCTGGGGAACAACTTCTCTCACATCCAAGCTGAATCTCCCATTTCTAGTTTTTGCTCATCCCCCCAGTCCTATCACTCCCTGACACTCTCAAAGTCCCTCCCAGCTTGCTTGGAGCCCCCTGCAGGTCCTGGAAGGCCACAATGAGGTCTCCTCAGAGCCTTCTCTTCTCCAGACTGAACAGCCCCAACTCCCTCAGTCTGTCCTCAGAGCAGAGCAGCTCCAGCCCTCTGCTCCTCCTTCGTGCCCTTCTCTGGACACCCTCCAGCACCTCCTGATCCTTCCTGTAACAGAGGCTCCAGGACTGGACACAGAGCTCCAGCTGTGGTCTCACAAGAGAGGTGCAGAGGTGCCCTCAGGGGGGCACCAGCCTCTCGCAGGCACCCACGGGCAGGGTGTGATGCAGCCCCCAGATTCCACCCTCCCCCTGCCCCACACCCGAGAGCGGGCAGGCGTTGGCAGGGGGGATGCCCGGGGGGGCGGTGGAGTCACCATCCCTGGAGGTGCCTGCGGGTGCTTGGGGAGGCGCTTTAGTGGCCGCGGCTGGGGTGGATGATCTGGGAGGGCTTTTCCAACTCAAACCGCTGCATGCTTGCAGCCCTCCCCCCGCCCGGACCCCAGCCCAGTACCTATCACGCAGAAGGGTTTCCGGGCGAAGCGGAAGCGCCCGCGCCAGCCCCGGTAGCGGCAGCAGCAGCCCGCAGCCCACACGCGGATGATGTACTCCATGCCAAACACCACGATCATCACAAACTCCTGCCGGGGAGGGGACAAGAGGGCTGTTGAGCCTGGAGAAGAGCAGCCCCAGAGGGCATCTGAGCAAAGACCAGCCAGAGGAAAGGGGGGGGGGGGGGGGGATAAGGGGATGGGGCTGGGTCTGCTCAGTGGTGCCCAGCGGCGGTGGGCACGAAGCGCAACCCAGGAGGTTCCATCCAAACGGGAGGGAAAAAAGCTTCTTTGGGGTGAGGGTGCTGGAGCCCTGGAGCAGGCTGCCCAGAGAGGTTGTGGAGTCTCCTTCTCTGGAGCCTTTCAAGACCTGTCTGGACGTGTTGCTGTGTGACCTGCCCTGGGCGACCCTGCTCTGGCAGGGGGGGTCAGAGATTCCTGGAATACCTTGTGTTGGCAGGGACTTTAAAGCTCATCCAGTTCCAACCCCTCTGCCACAGGCAGGGACACCTCCCTCTAATCCAGGTTGCTCAAGGCCTCATCCATCCTGCCTTTGAACGCCTCCAGGGAAGGGGCATTCAGGATCTCCCTGGGCAACCTGTTCCAGTGTCTCCCCACCCTCACTGGGAAGAATTTCTTCCTCATCTCCTGGCTCAGTCTCCCCCTCTTCCAATTCAAAGCCTTTGTCCCTCCTCCTGTCACTACAAGCCCTTATGAAAAGTCCCCTCCCCAGCTCTCCTGTAGCCTCCTTCAGGTACTGGACCTATATGGGCACTGCCATCCCGTGGGACCCACCCTGGGTGAGCCTGCTTTAGCAGGGGCGTTGGACTGGATGAGCTCCAGAAGGTCCCTTCCAACTCCCACTACCCTATGGTGAAAACAAACCAAAAGGCAGCAGGGTGGGGTTGGGGTTGGCAGGAGCAGGACAGGTATGGCAGGGGGCAAAGAGAGGCAGCAGAGTGGAGTGGGGATGGCAGGAGCAGGATGGGGGGGGGATGGCAGGAGCAGGAGGGGGGGGGATGGCAGGAGCAGGATGGGGGGGGGATGGCAGGAGCAGGATGGGGGGGGATGGCAGGAGCAGGATGGGGGGGGGATGGCAGAGCAGGAGGGGGGGGGATGGCAGGAGCAGGTGGGGGGGATGGCAGGAGGGCGGGGATGGCAGGAGCAGGATGGGGGGGGTGGCAGGAGCAGGATGGCTTTGATAGGGGAGGAGAAATAAAAAGGCAGCAGGGTGAGGTGGAGATGGCAGGGGCAGGATGGGGAAGGCAGGATGGGGAGGAGTCAAATACAGAGGCAGCAGAGTGAGGAGGGGGATGGCAGGAGGGGGATGGCAGGAGGGGGATGGCAGGAGGGGGATGGCAGGGGGGGGATGGCAGGGGGGATGGCAGGAGGGGGATGGCAGGAGGGGGATGGCAGGAGGGGGATGGCAGGAGGGGGATGGCAGGAGGGGGATGGCTTGGGCAGGGGGCAAATGGAGAGGCAGCAGAGTGGGGTGGGGGTGGCAGGAGCAGGATGGCGCCGGGGGCGCTCAGCTGGGTCTGGTGGTGCGGCTGGGGCAGAGTCGGGCGGCAGGGGGGAGCGGAGTGGTCAGAGGAGCAGGTGGGTCGGGGGCGCTCAGCTGGGTCTGGTGGTGCGGCTGGGGCTGAGGGCGGCAGGGGGGAGCGGAGCCGTGTCAGGAGCCATCCCAGGGGGATGGCAGGGCAGCGCGCCGGGAGCCGCTGCCATCGAGCCTGTCTGAGCATCCTGCCCCTGCTACCTGTGCCAAGCTCAGCCCGAGCCGGGTCCTTTTCCTCCGCCGTCAGCATTGTCCTGCTGCCTCGCACACAAACAAGTCCCCGTTCTGCTTACGCGCGGGAAAGTCACAAGGACCTTCCCGATTTAGTCCCCGGCCCTCGGCAGAACTCCAGCGTCAGCCGTTTCTGACAGTTTGGGGCAAAGTTGCCTTTTTTTAGCCCCTCCCGCGCCCTGCCTTTCGTTGTTTGTGGTTTTTCCTCCCCCCGCCAGGGGTTTGTGCCTCTCCCCGCTGCGGGGAGAGGTCAAAACCCTGAGCCTGAAAGGAGCCCTGGGGGCGAGGTGGGGGTTGGTCTCCCCTCCCTCGCATCAGGTGAGAGGACGAGAGGAAGTGGCCTGAAATTGTGCCAGGGGAGGGCCGGGTTTGGAGAGCAGGAAAAGATTTCTTCCCTGCAAGAGTGGTCAGGGACTGGAAGAGGCTGCCCAGGGAGGTGGTGGAGTCCCCATGCCGGGAAGTGATCAAGGAACGTGCGGCCGGGGCACCTGGGGCCACGGTTTAGTGGCTGCGGCGGGGCTGGGCTGCTGGTTGGACTGGAGGACCCTGGAGGGCTTTGCCAACCCAAACGGCTCCGTGGCTCTCTGAGCCTCACGGCAGGGAGGCCACCCTGCAGCCCTGCTGGAGCCACTGCCACCCTCAGCACCACCAACCAAGCGCCGCAGCGGGGCTGGGGAAGGGGTCAGAGAGCCTTTGCCCACGACTGGGGCCGAATCTTCTGGGGTGTAAGGTGGGGAGTCCAGGGGGCAGCCCCACTGCTCACTCACCAGGATGAAGAGGCACTGGTTGGCCAACTTCTGGTGCTCCTGGATGGTGGAGAAGACTGACAGCACCAGGCAGCTGAAGACGAGGAGGAATCTGGAAGAAGAGCACGTGGGTGAGGATGCCCTCCCCCCACCACCAGGGGTGGCCAAGGGGGAGCCCAGCCTGCACCCCACCAGCCTGACCCCAGCCTTGGCTGCCCCCCCCAGCGACACAATTTCTCCCTAGCTGGTGGCACAGAGCAGTTTGGGACCCCACAAGCAGCCGCCTGTGGGTGCAAAGGCAGAGCTGTGCCCAAATCCTGCCCCCCCCCGAGGCTGCCCATGGTGCTGGGATGCCCAGTTCAGGCAGCACCTCCCTGAGCCAGGGCACTGAGCCCATGGCAGGGTCCCTCCACTCCCTCTGGCACACCCAGGATGGGCTCTCTGCCAGCCTTGGGCAGGGCTCAGGATGGCGTGGTGCCCCCTAAGCAATGGGCACATCACTGGTCCCCCCCCGTGATGGCACCCCTGTGCCAGCCCAGGCTGGTACCACAGCATGACACAAGGCTGCCCCACGTGCACCAAGGAGGAGAACCATGCTCCAGGGGCCATGGGGCTCAGTGCCAGGCTCTGCCAACCTCTGCCCTGGCAAAACAACTGCTAGCTACAGGCAGGGAGGGAGCAGAAAGGGGCCAGGAGCTTCTCCTGGCTGGCCCCAGCACCACTGCCACCGTGGGGGACCTGCTGGGCACAGCTGACCCAGGGGAAGGGTTAAGAGGGAGCTGCTGTGGGGCTGCTTGTCCTGAGGCTGGGCTTGGGCACGGGGGCACAGGGGGCACTGGCCCATTTAGAACAGGGAGGGCAAAGAACTTCAGTAGCTTCTGGAGCTGGAGAGAATCAAACTCCCAAAATACCTTTTTTCCCCTGATCCAGCGGTTCTAAAAATGGAAAGTGGAGGGTTTGTGCCACCAGCCCACGTGATGGCAGGCAAAGGGCCACTGCTCTGCCACTGCCAGCCCTGGGATGGCACCACAGGGAGGCACCACTGGCGGCACCAAGACAGCCAGGCCAAGGCCAGCAGCGGGAGTGAGGAGGCCCTGGCAGCCCTGTCCCCCCGGCTGGTGGGCACCCATCTCGCCCTCCCAGCACAGTGAGCAATGCCCAAGGGTGGGCAGCTCAGGGAGATGCTGCCTGACACCCACTCAGGAGCACCAAGGGCACCTTCCCCTCTCCTCTTGTTGCTGATGTGGAGCTTGAGAGCTGAACTGGTTCTGGACTGGATGCCCAAGGGGTGAAACCAGACCTGTCCCACGCACCTGCCCCAGCACCAGTGGGGAAGCACTGGGAGATGGTGCCCTGTGCCCTCTGTGGGACCACCCATGCCAAGGGGACCTGGCACAGACACTGAGCACTGGGGTGGGGGGAGCTAAGGTCCCCCCAAAGCTGGGCACGACCCAGGGACACACAAACCCCCCACTGAACCCAGTTTGTGCCACGCAGGGATAGGAGCTCTGCCACTCTGGGCATGGCGTGAGGAGGCTAACAAGTGCCCCCTGCCCACAGTGGGGCACAGGAGAGGTAGCACCCAACTTAAACCCCAGCCTAGAGGGGCCAGGCAGCTCTGCTCTCTGAGACCAGTGAGAGGGGAAACTGGAGCTGGGATGGATGGGCAGGGAGCAGGGAAAGGGCTGGAGCAGGGTAGGGAGAAGGGAGAGCTAGAGGGGCACACACCATGTGCCAGCTGCAGCAGGGAAGGGGCTGGGGGGGGGCACCACAGCCCTGCCACTGCCCTGCAGCAGAGGACAAAGCTCCTCTCCCAGGCTCTCCC
>CM026895.1:3222314-3363057 GCA_015227895.2 Colaptes auratus
GATGGACATGGAGCCTCTGCCCCTCCCCACATCCCAGCTCTGCAGCTGGAGCAGAGTGAGGGTCCTGGGATGGGACATGGAGCCTCTGCCCCTCCCCACATCCCAGCTCTGCAGCCGTAGCAGAGTGAGGTCCTGGGATTGGACATGGAGCCCTGCCCTCCCACATCCCAGCTCTGCATCCGGAGCAGAGTGAGGGTCCTGGGATGGGACATGGAGCCTCTGCCCCTCCCCACATCCCAGCTCTGCAGCCGGAGCAGAGTGAGGGTCCTGGGATGGGACATGGAGCCTCTGCCCCTCCCCACATCCCAGCTCTGCAGCTGGAGCAGAGTGAGGGTCCTGGGATGGGACCAGGAGCCTCTGCCCCTCCCCACATCCCAGCTCTGCAGCTGGAGCAGAGTGAGGGTCCTGGGATGGGACCAGGAGCCTCTGCCCCTCCCCACATCCCAGCTCGGCAGCCCCGTTGAAGCATCTCCAAGGGGATGAATTTGTTACTCAGCCCTGAGCTGAACTACGTCTTGGAGAGGCTCCTGCTCTGCGAAAGCCACCGGCTGGCCAGGGCTTCCCGTGAGGAAGAGCAGGAGCAGCCCCACACCGCCGGGGCATCCGTGTGGAGGCAGGGCAGGGAGCAGAGCTGCTCCTGGGAGCATCTCGGGCTCCAGAGGGATGTTTTGGTGCAGCCATGACCCGGGAATGGGCACAGCTCTCGGGGTGCAGCTCGCAGGGACAGCAACTGCCATCCCCACCTCCCCCCATCCCACCTGGGCACAGCTGCGGGGATACCAGGCTGGCGCTTCTGCTCTCTGCCGGCACTGCTACAGGTACGCAGCGGGGCCGAGTCGCAGGTCCCATCCAGACCTGCCCTGCCACCCCTCCAGGGGACTCCCTGCCTTTGAGGGTCCCCATGACAGCAAAAGGGACAGCGACAGAGCAGGACGGTGACCCCCCCGGCTCTGTGCGGGCGCCACCGGGAATGGGCTCACTGCACCGGGACAGCCCCGGACACCAAGTCCCATCCCTGGGGGACACGGTCACCACCTCGCACCGGAGCCAGCGGCACGAATCCGCTGCTGGGCTCAGCCCCCGGGGTCCCCACTCGCCACTCCCGGACACGCCGGTGCCGGCGCTCCCCCAGCGCGCTGCTCCCATCGCGACCGGGACCCTTACCGGCGGCAGGAACGGGCACCGCCGGCGCCTCCCCCTTTACAACCACTCGCGGAGAAACTTCTCCGGTGAAGCCCGGGGGTCGAGTTCGGACCAGCGGCTGCCCCGCACCTCCCCGGGTGCGCACCGACAGCGTCCGGTCCCCCGCCGCCCTACCGGGAACCACTTTCTTCGGTCCTCCCGGGATCAAGCCCTGAGTAACGGGATGCTACACACCGGCAGCCCCCCCCACCGCCGCCCGCCCGACGCCCCCGGTACTCACATGAAGGCGTGGTAGACGAAGGCCCAGCCGCGGGGCCGCTCCAGCACGTTGTACAGGCAGTTCTGCAGCCGCCGGCGGCAGCACCGCGGGGCCCCGGCGGGGCGGGGGGTGGCCCCGGGGCGCGGTCCCGCCAGCAGCCCCCGGTGGCGGCGGGACGGAGGCGGCGAAGGAGGAGCGGGGGGAGAAGGAGGAGGAGAGGGAGTCCCCCGGGACGGCGGAGGGGGGTTCCTCGCCGCGCCCTCGGTTCTCACCGCCGTCAGAGCTGCTCCCCGCCGCTCCCCGCCGCCCGCCGCCGCCCCGGCCATGGCGGACCGGCCCCGTTCAGGGCACCGCCGCCCGCTTCATGGCCCCCGCCGCCCCGTCCCAGGGGCTGGCGCTGCCGGGGCTGGCGCTGCCAGGACCACCACCGCTCCCGCCCCGCTCGCCTGCTCCTGCGCCGCAGCAGCCTCCGGGCAGCCCGGGACCCGCCGAATCGCCGCCACCTGCCTTTAGCCGCCCGCGGCCGCCGGGCCCTCCCCCACCGCTCCCCCCCCGCCCCGGGGCTGGCCCGCCCCGCCGTACCTGGCCCCCGCCCCCGGGGCTCCGGTGCAATGGGGAAGGAGGGAAGCGGCAAAGGGAAAGAGAGCAGCTGGGTCCTCCCCGGCCCGGCTGCGGGGACCCTTCCCCACGGGGGTCTGGGGGATCCCCTGGGTCCTGCAGCACCGGGCAGAGAGAGCCCTGCCCGCGGGGAGCGTCCCGCCGGAGAGCGTCCCAAACCACGGGGTGTGGAGCATCCTGCCGGTGAGCATCCCGAACCGGGGGAGTGGAGCATCCCAAGCCATGGGTGCAGGGCAAACCAAGCCACGGGGAGTGGAGCATCCCTCCAGTGAGCATCCCAGGCCATGGGATGTGCAGCATCCCATCAGCAAGCATCCCCAAACCACAGCTAGCTCTCGAGGGAGCATCTGGAGTGAGTGTCCCTGGCCACCAGGCATGGAGCATCCCAGATACCAGCTCCCCAAGGCAGCCAGCATCAAACCCATCAGGCTGATTGGCAGTGAGCCCTCCCCCCACCCCGTGCAAGGGCATCCCTCCTTCCTCACCTTTGCTCTGGGTTCAGGAATTGCTGGAGGTTTAGAGGGACACCAAAGACCTCCAGGCTGCTCAGGAAGGGAAGGTCACATCCTCATTCTCCCTCCTCCAGGCCAGGAGACTGTTTCCCCCAGGGTCCCTGCAGCAGGCACAGGCCACCCATGCCCAAACCTCCTCACCCTCTGCAGACTCCAGTTTGAGCCAGGCTCTGGGTGTGTTTCCCAGTCCACACCCGCAGCCATTTGCTCTCCCACCTCACCCCCCTCAGCTCCACGCAGCCTCTCGTTACCAGGCAGGGAAACTGAGGCACGCTGCTGGGATTGCCCTTTCCCAGCAAGCTGGGGGGCAGAGCTGCTCCATCCTGGCTGTCACCACACACTCTCCACACCCAGCAGAATCTGGCCCCCCCCCCCCCCCCGAGGGTGGCCAGGGCCTGTGCTCCTGGAGAGGGGAACACCTTGGAGGCTTTGGGCAGTCAATTATTTAAGGCAGTGGTTGGAGATCCTGGCACCAGCCTGGGCCCTGGTGAGCACTGTGGTGTTGGGCTGGTCTTGGGGCACACTCACAATGAATAGACAATTTTATTGACTTGGGCACAGGGGAAATGGTCCTGGTGAAACCCACCCTGGGAGCCAGCCTGCAACCTCCCCCCCAGCTAAGGACACCTCTTCTGCCACCCCCCCCCCACCCCTGTGGCAGCAGAGTGGGGATGAGAGAGGGTTGAAATCCTGTGAATCCAACCCAGATTCCCCCTGTGTGGTCTCCTCTGCGCTCCCCTCCAGTCCCGAGCCCTGCAGCTCCTCTGTGTTCCCCGCGGGGATGCAGCCCCCGGAGCAGCCCCAGCAGAGGCTCCCGCAGCTGAGCCGCCACGGCCATGACCTTCATCTGCTGCTCTTTGGTTCAGCTTCTTCTCCTGGTCGGTTGCAAGGTTTAGGTTTCACCTGGTGATTGATTGAAGCCTCCAGGCTGCAGAGGGGGCAGAGTTAAGGTGACCTGGAAAGGACTTTGGCTTGAGGGGGTGCGGCCTTGGGCGGAGGAGCTGGGGGAGTCCTTTGGCTCCTGGGGATGAACCATGGGCAATATCCAGGCTGCTGTCCTGGGGCTGCCAGGGAAGCCTCAGGGGAGCTGGCTTTGTAGGTGAGGAAGAACTGCAGAGGTTCTTCAGCACAGACATCACTTCTCACATTCACTTGCTGTGAGCAGTGAGCTGCTCATGAATTAGGGGAGAAGATGTCCTAGCACCCCCTCCCCCCTTCCATCACTGTCACTTCCTGTCACAGGTTGGACCCTGAGCAGCCCCCGGGAGAGGATGAAACTTCACCAGGCTGTGGGCACAGCTGTGACCCTGGTGGCTCCTGGCTGGGCTGAGCACCCAGGGTTGGTTTAAGTGGGGCACAGGACTGGTGCTGTGGGTGCCCACACGTGAGGAAGGGCCAGGTCCCATCTGCACCTTCTCACCTGCCCAGACCCTGAGCAGCTCCATCACTCCTGGAGCTGGGAGGTTTTGGGATGGAGCCAGGGAGGGTGAATCAACATGGTACCAACTCATCCAGCAGGACCAGGGAGGCTTTGGGATGGAGCCAGGGAGGGTGAATCAACACCATACTGACCCCATCCATCACAACCAGGGAGGCTTTGGGAAGCTGTCCTGGGTTCTGCTGGATTCATCCAGCTCCTGCCTGGCCACAGGGGTCCCACAGAGCCCCTGGCATCCTCCAGCCACCACGAAACCTTCAAGAGGATCTCCTGGTGGCGAGGCTGGGGGGGAAGGCTGCGTGCTTGGAGCCTGCTGCCCTCTCGGGATTGCAGCTCAAGTTCCTGGCACGGACAGGAGGCCAGGATTTGCATCGCCAGGATTTGCATCTACAGGATGATTTCCAGTAAGTTTTGCAGGCCTGGTATGCAGCTGCAGGGCTGCTGCTGGTGGGGAGAGGATGGAGGGAGCAGGGACACCTCACCCAGGCACAGGGAACAGAGCAAAGGCCCAGCCTGGCTCCCTGGGGCTGGGGTGACACTGAGGGTCCTGGACAGAGCTGGGGGTGGCACCATGGAAGGGAGGATGCAACCAGTCCCCTCTGGGCAAGGGAACCTGATGTGGTGCTTGGTGGCCCCAGGGAGCTCAGACATTGCCCTGGAGCTGGGTGAGCACTGAGGACAGCCAGCTGCGGTGGCAGGAGTGGCAGCAGGGAGGAGAGCTGCAGAGCACCTTCTGCTGCTGAAGGTTTGGCCACGGCCCAGGACAATCAGCTCCTGATGTCAGGGCTCACACACGCTGACAAACAAGCAGCTGGGAGGCTCTGGCCGTGCCTGGAAGGGCTCCTGCCCCACGTGTGGGATGGGAACACCACAGGCTGCGGGCTGGGGGACTGCTCTGCCCTAAAGTCAGGGTAACACACACTCCCCATCCCCCCATCCCGGGTGCCAGTGGTGCTGTGGGGCTGTGTCAGTGCTTGCCTGCCCTGACCCCGAGCTTGGAGCCGGGCCAGCATGGCTGGGAACTGGGACATGTCCCAGAGCAGCCCCCTGGGAGGAACAGGGAGGCTTCCGCCCCGCTCGGGGCTACGCCAGGAGCAGGAGGGGTCAGGGACCTGGGTCCTTTTCCCAGCTCCAAAGGCAAGGAAGGAAGGACAGAGAAGGACTTCAAAGCTGCTTCACACCCCTGGGCTCTCCAGTGCTGTCTACAGGGCAGCTCACAACCCAATCCCTCCAGTGGTGCTGGATCCCTGCAGAGATGGAGGAGGGTCCCACGGGGGTGGCAGCAGAGAAGCAGCAGCAGAGAAGCAGCAGCAGCACCCCCAGGGAAGCAGCTTGCAGGGTGCTGGAGCAGAGAGGTGATGGAGTCTCCATCTCTGGAGACATTCAAAACCCACCTGGATGTGTGTCCTGCCCGGGGTGACCCTGCCCTGGCAGGGGGGTTCCACTGGGTGCTCCCCAGAGGTCCCTTCCAACCCCTGCCTCTGTGACTCTGGGAGCCAGAGGCTGCCCTGGGAGAGGGCAGCTTCACCTCAGTGCCTTTCCCTGCACTGCCAGTGGCTCTTGCACACGGTGACCCCCAGGGCTGCTGGGCCCACGGTGGCAAAGTGACCTTCACCACAGTGAGTTTCAGCTTGGCAGAGGGTGGCTGGCTGCAGAAGCCCCGGGGAAGGGCAGCCAGCAGCGGCAACCCCCCGCCCCCTCCCCCAGCAAACCAAGTCCCAGCCCCTGAGCATCGCTGCGTGCGGGTTGTGCTGAGCTCATCACCCCCGAGGAGAAACAGAAACCCAGAGTGCTGCTGGGGAGGGAAGTGCTGCTCCCTCATCTGCTTTCATCCCCTGGGTCGTGGGGGTGTGAGAGCTCCGCCACCTCCACGCACCATCGCCTGCTGCGCAGCCTGGTGGCAGCCGGGGAGCTGCCGCAGAGGGTCCAGGCTCCCCCCCCAGGGCTGCCCTGGGGTCTCCTTCTGCATGGTCCCCGTGCTGCTTGCGTTGTCACCGAGCTCCCCGGGAAGAGCTGAGGAACTGTGACCTCACACAGCAGATCTGTCAGCGTGTGAGGTGTCAGAGCCTGTGACAGAGCAGCGGTGTCAGCTCTCCTCAAAACGCCACTCAGGGCAGCGCTGAGCCTTCCCCTGGGGGCACAAAGTCTTCTCTCCAGGATTAGCTGGAGCCACAGAATCCTTCTGGCTGCAAGAGACCTTTCAGATCATCCAATCCAGCCCTCAACCCACTGAACCCTGGCCCTCAGCACCACTTCTACACAGCCTGGAACCCCCTCCAGGGAGGGGGACTCCACCACTGCCCTGGGCAGCCTGGGCCAGGGCTTGGCAAACCTTTAAGGGGTAGAAATGGTTCCTCATGTCCAACCTAGACCTCCCCAGGGCAACTTGAGGCTGTTTCCTCTCATCCTATCACTTGTTCCTCTGGAAGAGAACCCAGCCCCACCTGGCTCCAGCCTCCTTTCAGGGAGCTGCAGAGAGCCAGAAGGTCTCCCTCAGCCTCCTTTGCTCCAGGCCAAGCACCCCCAGCTCCCTCAGCTGCTCCTCCCCAGCCCTGCTCTCCAGACCCTTCCCCAGCCTTGCTGCCCTTCTCTGGACCCTCTCCAGCCCTTCAGTGTCCTTCTTGGAGTGAGGAGCCCAAACCTGAACCCAGTATTCAAGGTGTGGCCTCACCAGAAGCCAGCAGGACCCCAGCAGAGGCATTGGAGGCAGCAACACAAACGTGAGCAGTGCTCAGCTGGATCAGCTCCATGGGCTGAGCAGCTTCCACGAGGTCCCCACGCTCCTGGATGAGATCAGACTTTGGGTGACCATCAAGATGATACTGAGCATGTCAAAGGCAGCATCTCCTCCAGCTGGAGGCAGAGGCTTCCACTGGAACCTTCTCTCCATTCATGAGCAGCATCTCAGCATCTCCCTCCCCCCCCTCCTTGCTGTCCTTTAACCAATTTACTCCCATTCAAATTTAACCTATTTTGGGCCCACAGAAGGGCTTTGGGTAAGAAGCTTTCCTGAGGAAGAGCCTCTGCCAGGGGCTGATAACAGGAGGCAGCTGCCTGTGTCCACCCAGGAGCCACATGGTTCTCCCCACCCTCACAAGCTGATTCCCCAGCCCTGCTCCCAGCAGCAAGGCAGAAGGATGCTCTGCCAGCAGAGCTGCTGGGGGTGCAATCCAGCCCTGTGGTGCAGAGGGCAGGTGCTCAGCATCACCTCAGCTTCTCAACCTGACCATCAGCTGCTTGCTGGAGCTCGGGGAAACAGCGTGGCTGGGTTGAGCATCACTGTCCCATTGGCACTGGGCTGTGGTGCTGAGGGCTGTGGTGCTGAGGGCTGTGGGTCAGTGGCAGTGGCTCAGCAGCAGTGCTGGGGTTGTGATGGCTCCTGAGGAGAGGCTGAGGGACCTGGGGGTGCTTGGCCTGGAGAAGAGGAGGCTGAGGGGAGACACTGTGGCTCTCTACAGCTCCCTGGAAGGAGGCTGGAGCCAGGTGGGGCTTGGCCTCTTCTCCCGAGGAACAAGTGGCAGGATGAGAGGAAATGGCCTCAGGTTGCACCAGGGGAGGGTGAGGCTGGACATCAGGAGAAACTTCTTCCCTGGAAGGCTTCCCAAGCCTGGCCCAGGCTGCCCAGGGGGGTGGCTGAATCCCCATCCCTGGGGGCGTTTAAAAGCCACAGAGCTGTGGTGCTGAGGGCCATGGCTTGGCACCAGGCGTGGCAGAGTTAGGTAATGCTTGGACCGAGCGATCTCAAAGCTCTTTGCCAACCAAACCCATTCTGTGACTCCGTGACGGCAGCTCCGAGTCCCCCCTTGCCCGGCTCCCCCCCCGGCTCCCCCCTGCCCGACTCCCCCCCCTTGCCCGGCTCCCCCCCCCTTGCCCGGCTCCCCGCGCTGCCCGGCCCCCCCCCCTTGCCCGGCTCCCCCCCTGCCCGGCTCCCCCCCTTGCCCGGCTCCCCCCCCTTGCCCGGCTCCCCCGCCCAGCTCCCCCCTTGCCCGGCTCCCTCCCCGCCCGGCTCCCCCCCTCCCCCCTTGCCCGGCTCCCCCCCTGCCCGGCTCCCCCCCGCCCGGCTCCCCCCCTTGCCCGGCTCCCCCGCCGCTCTCGGCTGCCCTCTCGTGGCCGGCCCCGCACCCGCAGCTGCTTTTCTCCTCCCGGCTTCGTTTTCCCTGCGCCGGCGCCACAGGCTCGGTTTGGCTGGAAGAGACCTTTCAGACGATCAAACCCAGCCGTCAGCTCCCCCCCTCGCCGCCAGGTCACCACCAAGCCACGTCCCTCAGCACCACCTCTCCAGGGCTCTGAGAGCCCTCCAGGGATGGGGACTCCACCGCTGCCCTGGGCAGCCTGGGCCAGGCTTTGAGAATCCTTATGGTCAGCAAAATTGTTCCTCATGGCCAACATCAACCTCCCCCAGTGCAGCTTCAGGCCACCTCCTCTTGTCCTAGGACCTGGGAGAGGAGACCAACCCCCACCTGGCTCCTTCCATGTTCCTGTGGGGGGGTTATGCCCACCACCCCCTCACCTCTACCAGCACAAGGCTGTGGTACCCAAGGGCTGCTGCCCAGGCAGGTGCCCAGCTGCACCATGCTGCTGCTGCATTTGCTGCTGGCTCCTGAGCACTGCAGGACTGGGAACATTTTAACCCAAAATAAGGAAACTGACATTTCAAAAGCTCAGGTGATGCAGCAAACTCCCCTGCCTGCCTGGAACAGCCTGGCCCAGATTTAAGGAGGCTGCTCAGGCCAAGTGCTGAAGTGGAGTTTTCCTTCCCCAGCAGCAGCTTCCCTCCCTCCCCTCCCTGCAGTTCTTGTGTGGGCATCCGTGCCAGGGCGAACTCCATACCCTCCCCTGCCAGGGGAGGCACCCACACAGGCTCAGCAGCCTGGGCACCCTGTTGTGTGCCACCCAGCCTCACCTCCTGGCAAAAGGGTGGCAAACAGCACCTGTGCCAGGGGAGAGCAAGTGGCAGCGCTGGCCTCGTCCTGGCACTGTCCCCTGGCTCTGCCCAGCACAAAACAAAGGCACAGAACCTCCTCTGGACAACGTGCCAACTCTGGCCAGTGGCTGCATGCTGGACACAGGAAGGCTCTCAGTCACAAACCTGCACCCCACTGCTCAGCTCCAGCTTTGCACCCCCACAGGGCTGCTCCTCATCCCCAGCCTGGACTGATACCAAGATCTGCCCTGCCCTGGGTGCAAGGCCTTGCTCTTGGCCTTGTTGAACCTCATGAGATTCAGAGTCCCACTTCTCCAGCTTGTCCAGACCCCTCAGAGGCCTGGGAGCCCTCCCACAGGAGGAAAGGCCCAGAGCTGGTGTGCTGAGCCTTGAGAAGGCTCAGGGAAGACCTCATGGCCATGGACCAGTGCTGGTGGCTAGCAGGAGGATGGAGACTCCCTTCTGACGAGGAGTCCCATGGAGAAGCCAAGGGGTGCTGGGGACAGGGGACTGCTGGGCAGGCTCCCCTTGGCCTCCAGAAGAACATTTTCCCATGGGAGTGCCAGAGAAGGGAATCCTCTCCCGAGGCAGGCAGTGGAGGCCCCTGTGCTGGGCACCTCAAGACTCGGCTTGGCAGGGCGCTGGGCCCAGCTCATCTCAGCTCCACCCTCACCTCCACAGCTTGCCCCAGCTGCTCCTTGGGGGCCCTTGCCCCCTGGCATTCTGCCATTCCATGCCCTGTGCCATCCCCTGGCACCCAAGAACCTCGCCCCCAGCCCCTTCTCCAGGGCCACCCTTCAGCCGTGCTGCTGGTTTCAGGTGGAAGGTGGTGCAGGGCCTGAGGGCACTGTGCTTGGCAGGGCTCACAAAGCAGAGGCAATCATCTTACCAAAGGAGATTTATTGGGTGCTAGGAAGCTTATCTTACATGCAGACTGAAGCTAATACAACAGTTAACAGCAGGGCTGGGCTCTGTCCAGACTTCCATTTAGTGTTTCTGGAACAAATCAACTTCAACAGACCCCAACAGAATCTTTTTGCCCCTCTAAAACCCCCAAATGAAATACACTCAGCACATGAGGAATGTTTGGGTCCATCTGGATTGCTCCTCCTCTGCTCCCTGGCTAGGCAGTGCTCAGGATTCACCCCAGAATGAAAGAGGAGAGGAGAAGCTCTCTCTCACACACACACATCCACACTCCTCCCATACACCTCCACTAAAGCAGGGGAGGGAGGGACTGAATCTACCTCTAGTCAAGAGAAAAGGGGGAAAAAAACCCACAACCAGCCAAACCCCAACGGGAGACCAAGAAGAACAGCAGGAATGAAGCTCTTACCACAGACCAGATGCAGTACCCTTTAATAACAACCACCACAGCAGCTCCACCAGGTAGAAACCTTCCCCCCCTCCACTTGACATGCTACAAAGCCCTTTTTGTGTGTGTTTTGGTTTTTCCTGATGAGTTCTCTTTGTTTTCTGAGGTTGAACTATGGCCTCCTGAAAAGCCCAAAGGGGTTTTTCTCCCTCCCCCCTGCCCCCCCCCCCATTCTTGCCTTCTTGCCAGTGGCTGCTGGACGTTCCCCCAGAGCCACCCGAGGGAGGTGGGCAGTGCACCAGAGACTGCAGCCCACTGTAGGCTTGCTAGGGAGGGCAGATGGACAGAAGCTGATGTAGGCATCAGAGCAGGTTGGTGTGGTAAAGGTCAGGCTGGTTTGGCTCCAGGCAGGGAGGAGATCCACTGCAGTGTCCTCCCCTCAGTCCCCTGTCACCTGCGTGGCTTGGCCGTCCGAGGTCTGGTTGGTGGACTGGATGAACATGGGCTGGGTGATGTCCTGGCCTGCAGGCATGGTCACTTGCTGGATCTGGTACAGTTGCTGGAGGCAGGAGCAGGGGGAAGAAATGGCTGTCAGAGCTCAGCACCCCCAGCACCAGCTCCCTCTAAGCACAAAGCGAGCAGCTCAGAACCCCAGCATGGGGTTGGGAGGGACCTCTGCAGATCATCCAGTCCAACCCCCCTGCCAGAGCAGGACCACAGAATCCAGCACAGGCCACACAGGAGCACTTCCACAGAACTGCAGGGGCTGGGAGGGACCTCAAAAGATCATCCAGTCCAAGGTCCCTGCCAGAGCAGGATCACACAGGAATGCATCCAGGCAGCTGTTGAGCATCTCCACAGAAGGAGACTCCACAGCCTCTCTGGGCAGCCTGCTCCAGGGCTCTGAGAGCCTCACAGTGAAGAAGTTCCTCCTCACGTTGAGGTGGAACCTCCTGTGCTGGAGTTTCCATTCATTGTCCCTTGTCTCATCCCAGGGTGCAACTGAGCAGAGCCTGGCCCCTTCCTCTTGACCCCCAGCCCTCAGGTAAACCTTGATCAAATCCCCTCTTAATCCAGATCATCCAACCCAACCCCCTGCTCCAGCAGGGCACCCACAGCAGCCTGCCCAGGAGCACAATGCCCAGGGGGGGTTGGAAGCTCTCCAGACAAGGAGACTCCACAACCTCTCTGGGCAGCCTGCTCCAGGCCTCCAGCAGCCTCACACCAGAGAAGTTTCTGCTCCTGGTCAGATGGAACCTCCTAGGTTCCAGCTTGGGCCCATTGCCCCTTGTCCTGTCCCTGGGCACCCCTGCCAAGAGCCTGGCCCCAGCCTCTAGAGAGGGAGACTCCACAAGCTCTCTGGATTCCGAGGGCTGGAGCACCAGGGAACTCTTCAAGTGCTTACCTGTCCATCTGTGAACTGGCTGAACTGCTGCTGTCCTTGCTGGACTTCTGTCTGTGTTATCTACAAGGACAAGAGAAGGATGATCACTGAGAGCACATCAGAGAGGGTCAGAGCCCCACTAACAATACTCTGCTGCTGCCTTTTGAGAGCTCTAGGACTCTTTCAAACTTCCTCACCCCAGCAACGTGGCAGGGCGCAGCTCGTGCCCCTGCCTCGCAGTGCTGCTGGTGCTACCCACGAGGCAAGAGCAAGGGACATGGAGTCAGCCATTCCAAACCCAACACAAGCCATGTCCTCCCTTGGACTTCCCTAAGGAGAACAGGGCCTCCAGGATCAGAGAGGAGCAGCAGCCTCCCTATCCTCTGAAGGCAGAGAAGAATCCTTTAGCGACCAGTCTCAACAAGAACAGGAGGCAACCTGCTGGCAGTCTCGAAGCTCCACCTTGCCAATAGCTTGTCTTGCAGGGCTGCTCCTCCCTCACCCAGCCAGAAGGAGCAGAAGTAAAGAGAAGGCTGATGAACTGAAGTTTGGGGTGGGTTCTTTTACCTGCAAACCAGCTCAGAAGCAGCATGAGCTTTACCACAGCCAGCCAGACACAGGGCCATAGAGAAGCATGCACCCTTCACGTACAGCTAAAGGAGGCTCCTGCTATGCTCCTGGGCTTTTTTATTGTGCTGATGGGAAGTAAACAGGAAGAAAACAGAACAAAAACCAAAAGGGAAATGCAGGAATCCTAGCCCAAGAGGTGGTCAGCCCAAGTGGAAGTGGCAGGTGGAGGAGCTCGGGAGCAGCACCCGCCGGCGGGTGGCAGCCCTGCCGCTGGAGTTCGTACCTGCTGCGCATTGGTTGCAAGCGTCTGGATCTGCCCCTGGACTACCTGGGTGCCTGACACGGGTTGGGTTAAGCGGATATACTGCAGCTGGCCAGCATTCAACTGAACCTGGAGACAAGCAGGGGGGAGGGGGGCAGGGAAAGAAAATGAAACAGGTAACTGGCACCCTGAAATCACACACACCTCGCCCTCGCCGCTCCGCCGTCACGGAGGCCGCCCGGGGAGCGCCGGCCCATCGACCGCCTCGGAGCCTACCCCGGCGGGAACCGAGGCCAGAGAGCTCCTGCAGGGCTCCCTTCCCCAGGGAACAGCAGCTCTGCCACTCTGTTTCATGCTTATTTGGGTTGGAAGAGAAGACCTCTAAGGTCATGGAGCCCAAGCAGCCACCTGACACCACCACGGCCATCAAACCACATCCCACGGGGCCACGAGTCGCTTGAACACCTTCCAGGGATGGGGACTCCACCACCTCAAGACCACACATCCTTCTCCAGAACTTGGGGGGTGGGGTGGGAAGGTCAGTTAGTAGCTCAAGCATATTAGGTGCTAAATTTCAGGGAGCTTTGAGAACGTTTCCCCCTCTCTGGCTGGTTGTGAGACCGCAGCTGCTGCTCTGACGGCTCATTTCACACAAGCGCAGTGGTTAGGAGCTTGCTGCACACAGAATGGGTTGGAAGGGACCTTAAAAGTCATCTAGGTCCAACGCCCCCTGCCAGGGGCAGGGACACCTTCCACTAGTGCAGGTTGCTCAAGGCCTCATCCAGCCTGGCCTTGAACAGCTTCAGGGAGGGGGCAGCCACAGCCTCCCTGGGCAGCCTGTGCCAGGGGCTCACTCTCCTCACACTAAAGAATTTGTTCCTCCTCTCCAGCCTCAGTCTCCCCTCTTCAAGCTTCATTCCCTCTCTTCCTATCACCATGGCACTGCCAAAATGAAAGCATGTAAGGGAACCTGTCACAAAAACCAAGCCAGCAGAGATGCCAAAACCCCAGAGGACACACCTGGAAGCTTTTAATCCAACTTCTCTGCCAATCAAGGTCAATTTCAGCTGGCAAAGGCAGATGCTGTGCCAATACTTTGTGTCCAGATTGAGGTCCCACAACCCTCACCTTGCTTGGGGGCTGGAGGGCTGGCAAGGCCCATGCCATCATCCCAGCCTGGGCTAAAACCAGCTAATGGACACCTGAGAAGCAACACAAAGCCCCCAGGATGATGGAGGCCCCTGCTGGAAGTTTTCATTCTGTGTTACTGCACTTCAGAAGGTTTCAGCTTGGCAGCCTGAAGGTTAATTTGGACACAGAACTGGGTTTGAGTTGTTTTCTTTCTGTTAGGAAGTGGTGGTGGGGAAAAACCAACCCAACAAATCAAAAGGGCAGAGAAAAAACACTTCACAAACTGCTCAGTGAGAAAGGGTCAAGGGCCTAAAAACATGGGCTTGGTATTTGCACAA
The DNA here is from genome assembly GCA_015227895.2 of Colaptes auratus. Classification (NCBI taxonomy): domain Eukaryota; kingdom Metazoa; phylum Chordata; class Aves; order Piciformes; family Picidae; genus Colaptes; species Colaptes auratus. The sequence continues at coordinate 3,236,209 of CM026895.1, forward strand.
GGGCCACTGACTTCAGCAGCTGGGTCTGAACACTCCAAGGGTATTTCAAGAGCAAATCAATTCCACATCAGCAGCAGCACTGCAATGAAGAGTTTGCTTCTGCACCAAGACTCAGAGATTGGGGTGGGTTGGAAGGGACCTTAAAGGTCATCCAGTTCCAACCCCCCCCTGCTTTTCTGACCTGCCACTAGCCCAAGGTTGCTCAAAGCCCCATCCAGCCTGGCCTTGAGCAGCTCCAGGCAGGGGATCTGCTGGCAGATCCTTTCCCCCACACACACACTGGAGGGGCTTCCTGCTTTGATTTCACCACACTCTGCATGGTTTTCACCCACTCCAAATGTTCACTGCAGGATGAGAGGGAGCTCCAGCAAAGGCACAGATGAAATGTGACAAGGAATTAAGGTGGGCAGAAAGAGTGACCACCCTTGGATGGGTGTGGACACCTCCTTCCACTTTTGCCTCAGGGCTGAAAAGAATGGAAACCACTTTCCCACTGACCCTGGAGTGGGAAATTGTAGCAGAGAGGTGCACAGAGTTGTCAGGAGCATGTGGAGAGAAGCAGCAGAGGACCTCAGTAAGACTCCCTCCAGGCTCCTGCCATCACCAGAGGCACTGCCAGGATTATGGCAGGGTTTTCAAGCTGTCACATCTGTGTTGTGCAAAGATCCTTTGCTGAACCTGACCAGATACCAGAGTGAAAGAGGACTCTCAGAAGGCAGCACTGCTGCTAGCAAGAGAGAAAGGAAACTCAAGGGAGGAAGAAGAAAAGCACAGCAGAACAGAGAGCAGAAGAGGCAGCAGCACTACAGAGAGCAAGGACTGGAGCTCTGTGAAACCAGAAAGTGCTTTCCAGGTGAGGACACTGAAGAACAGATCTCTTGCATGGCTCCATGCTCTACTTAAAACCACTTGCTGGAGAGGTGAGCAAGGAGAAAGAGGTCTCCTTCAGCAGGAGCTGTGGCTCACCACACCATGCCTAGGGAGGAGGTTGGGTGTGCAGTGATCTGCCAGGTGCAGAAGGGCGACCTGGGCCTGCTTCAGCAGAACACTGCTCCCAAGCTGCTCTGGTTTGCACTCTTGGAATTGTTAGACACAAGAGCTCACACTCTGGCACTTGGCAGTTCCTGTCTTGCATAAGAAGCTTCTGAGGACCACTCAAAGCTGCCTCTTCTGAGATGCTCCCAGGCAAGGGGAAGGCAGCAGCATCTGCTTGGCCAGAATCAGGCACCAAGCCTCCAGCCTCCCACTCCTGAACCTGGAGATCATCTGCAGAGGATCCACTCCTGGGGAGGACAGAACCTTCTGCAGAAGCTGCTTGAGAAGGAGGTCTTTCCTCCTAGCAGATCTCCAAGCTGCCTTCCTGTAGGGCCTTGCAGCATTCACTGGAGAAAACAAGCCTGGAGTGCTCTTTTCTTGCTGATGTTCAGTGCCATGGTACAAGAGGCACTCAGGCTGGGGGTGAAGAACTTCCAGAAGATCAAGGATTTGGGAAAGATCCATAAGGAAAGGGAAAAGAAAGAGAATGTAAGAAGCAGTGGAGAATCCAGAGAAGATAAAAAGGTTGCTGGTAGCAAACCACCATCTTTGACTACAGATTCACTTCCTTTCTGACCAACACCTGCACCCAGGCAGCAGAAAACTCATCTGAGGACTTCAAAGGGATGAAAAAGAACTTGGAAGGGAGCCTGGCAACACCCCACAACCTAACCCCTTTGTCAAGATGCTGTGTCCAAGCAGGAACCTCTGCACAGAAGGAAGGTGAACAAAGCTTGAAAAGCAAAAGACTTGGGTGTGGAAAAGAAATCAGTTTTGTCCCAGCTGTGGCCCCAAGCCTGAGGCAAAGTGAAGAGCTTGTCCCAGTGCCACTTGCTCAGCCCTTTGGGGTGCTGCTTAAGCACACCCAAGTGGACAGAGTCTGCTTGTCCTTCTTGAAGAGGTGTGAAGTTTTCCAGGCGGGAACCCAAAGCCTCAGCTTTGTTGTGCTGAAGTGCAGAGAGGGGCCAAGGGGTGACTTTTGAGGCCCCATGTTTACCCAGGCCAGATGGCAGAATGTCACTGCTGACACTGGGTACTCAAACCCCACCCTTGAGGCCACTGCTGATGGGACAGTGGGGAGATGCTTTCTGGCTCTCCCCCAAGCCATTCCTCTTCTGGCTCTCCCAAGCCACTCCTTCAACCAGCTCCCAGTGTTTGGTGCAAATCACTTCTTCCAACTCAAAACCACCCCCCAGCTGGAACCTTCCCCACTCAGTCTGCCAGCTCCTGACCTCAGACTGCAGAGGCAGAACCAAGTGAAGCCCCCCCCAAAAGTAAAGTGAATTCTGCTTTTATTGAAACCCTGCTGTAGGGAATGGTTGCATTTGCTGCTTCCTCACCAGAATTATTTCACCTCAGGGCTAAGTGCTGGGGCTGGGCAGTGAGGCTACATGAGATGGCTTGGGACTGATGTCCTCCTTGGTGTCACACCTGGCTCACTTCCCCCCTTTCTGAGGTGCAAGGAGCCACAGCACTCAATCCAAGCTTCCTCCTGCAGCCTAACAGCTTGATGCCAGGAGCTCAGTGAGCAGCCTGCTCACGAGGGGCTGCTCCACAGCTGCCCTGCTGAAGGCTTACCGGGATCTGCTGGATCTCCCCAGTGTTGGTGATGATCTGCTGCATGACCTGCATGGTCTGCCCCGTGCTGCTCTGGGCCTGCTGGCTCTGTCCTTGGGGCTGGGCCTGCACGATCTGGACCTGCTGCCCTTCTCCAACCTGCATGGTCACAGGCGTGCTCTGCAGTCAGAGAGGGGAGAAAGGACCAAGCGAGGGCTGAGCGCAGGGGAAGCAGCAGAGAGCCACAGAATGTTAGAGGCTGGAAGGGACCTCCAGAGACCCTCGAGTCCAACCCCCCTGCCAGAAGCAGGAAAGCAGGGGAAGCAAAGATGGTAACAGGCAAGCTGCTTCCTGGACACACTGCTACTTGCTGGTGCTTCGAGCATCACCAAGGGAAGCCAGGACCTAGCCAACCCTTGCTGCTGAGGTATCTGAACATCTGGGCAGGACCAGCAAACACAATTCAGAGAGTCACAGAATGTTAGGGGTTGGAGGGACCTGTAGAGATCATCCAACCCAGCCTGCCAGAGCAGGATCACCCAGGGCAGGGCACACAGCAACACATCCAGGTGGGTTTAGAAAGACTCCAGGGCAGGAGACTCCACAACCTCTCTGGGCAGCCTGCTCCAGGGCTCAGCACCCTCACAGGAAAGAAGTTTCTCCTCGTATTGAGGGGGAACCTCCTGTGTTCTAGCTTGCACCTGTTGTGCCTTGTCCTATCACTGGGCACCACTGAAAAGAGCCTGGATCCTTCTGCTTGACACCCACCCCACAGGGGCTTCAGAAGGCCCCTCTCAGCCTTCTCTTCCCCAGGTTTCTGTGCCTTTCTTCACAACAGAGATGTTCCAGTGCCCCAAGCATCCTCACAGTTCTCTGTTGGACTCTCTCCACTAGTTCCCTCTCTCTCCTGAACTGGGGAGCCCAAACCTGTTGAAGCTGAAGGTTTTGCTGGCTCTGCAAAGCCCCCACCCTGAGATGCTGCTTGTGGCTCACCTGTCCCTGCTGAGGCTGGGCAATGATGATCTGTCCTGGCTGGATGGTTGTTGTAGAGGTGGTGGTCTGCTGCCCTTGCTGCTGCCCCTGCACCTGCACTGCAGCAGGCTGCTGAGCCAGGGTGAAATAATACTGCACAGGCTCGGCTGGGGTGACGGCCTGACGAACCTCTTCCTGTGGCACGGGGAAAGGACAGGGAAATGGGGGGGAAGAGATCAATATCCAAACAGCAGATCAATAGATCAACATCCAAACCACCCCCCCAGCTGAAACATCACCCCCCAGAAGCAGGCTCCAGGGGAAAGGAGCTCAGCCTGTTACAGATGGAAGCTCCATCAGGAAGGGCTTCCCTCATTCCCTCAGCTGCGTGGGACTCAAACTCACTGCCAGCACCCTGTGTGCGACCAGGCAGCCACCAATTCCCTTCTGAGAGGCAGAAGAGCCAGATGAGCACAGCTGAAAATCCAGGCATCAAGTCAAGCTCCATCACTTCCTCTTAGTTTAACTCAGAATGAGCTGCAAATGCACCCCAGCGAGCCCCACCTCCCAGCACCCCTCCTCCCCCTCTGTGCCCAACACCAGTCCCAGCCCAGCCCTGACGTTAAGCCACTGGCAACACAAACCATGGACTGATGGATAAGAGTCAGGCCTCTGTTGATGTATTTACACCCAGATCTCCCAGAATGAGAGGCAATTCTATCCTGGACCATGGCTGAACTGCCTGATCCTGCTGGGAGCTGCAATCATCTCCCCCAGTATGAGGGAACCAGAAGGCTCTGCTCCAGCTGAGGGCCAGAAGCAGAGGGCTGCGAAAGTGCTTTGCTTTATTTCAGCTTTGGTGGTTTAGGAGAGGAAAAGTCCCTTTCTGATGAATGAGCCTCTAGGCAGAGCAGCAGATTTTGCAGAGGTGAGTGGCAAGTGGTCAAACCACTCCAGAGTCAACCCCTGCTCCTCAGAGTTGGGATCCTGCACCTCGTGGAAGCAGCAGCAGCTCGCCAGACGTTCACTCCATGGCAGAAGGCGTAAACAATCCTCTCCCAGCCACCTTGAGTTCACAGCTGAGAGTGTAGGATGTTTACACGTGCTACAACATGGCACATCCCCACCTCCCCAGGCTGCTGGGCTGCCCTGCACCAGGCCTGCTCCTGGATTACCTTCACAGGAGCCAACTGGAGAGGAAAAGAAAAAGCTGGCGTTACACAAGGTCAATGCACGGCGAGTCCGGGGGGCGCTGTGGGGCTGCCTGCCCCAGGAGGGAGCAGTGAGGGGCTGCAGAGGGTCCAGAGAAGGGTAAGGAAGCTGGGGAAGGCTCTGGAGAGCAGGGCTGGGGAGGAGCAGCTGAGGGAGCTGGGGCTGTGCAGCCTGGAGCAAAGGAGGCTGAGGGGAGAGCTCCTGGCTCTCTACAGCTCCCTGAGAGGAGGCTGGAGCCAGGTGGGGTTGGGCTCTGGCAAGTGACAGGATGAGAGGACATAGCCTCAAGTTGCACCAGGGGAGGGTTAGGTTGGACATCAGAAGAAACTGCTTCCCTGGAAGGGTTCTCAGACACTGGCCCAGGCTGCCCAGGGAGTGGCTGAATCCCCATCTCTGGAGGGGTTTCCAGGAGGCAGAGCTGTGGTGCTGAGGGCCATGGCTTAGCACCAGCCTTGGCAGAGCCAGGGAATGGTTGGACTCTGTGACCACAGAGGTCTTCTGCTACTGAGATGGTTCTGTGACCTTCATGCTCTGCTGCATCCAGGATGAGAGCAGCTGAAGGAAGCTGGGCTGCTTAAGTGTGGAGACAAGCAAGCTCCAGGAGACTCTCTACAACTCCCTGAAAGGAGGCTGGAGCCAGGTGGGGGTTGGGCTCTGCTCCCAAAGAACAAGTGGAAGGATGGGAGGGAACAGCCTCAAGTTGCCCTAGGGGAGGTTTAGATTGGACATGAGGAACAATTACTTCCCCCAAAAGGGTTGTCAAGCCCTGGCACAGGCTGCCCAGGGCAGTGGTTGAATCATCATCACCTCTGGAGGGGTTTCAAAGCTCTGGAGATGGGGAGCTGAGGGCTGTGGTTTAGCAGCAGGCTTGGCTGGGTTCATGGCTGCACTGGGTGAGCTTAAAGGTCCTTTCCAGCCTCAAGAATTCTGTGAGGCCATGCTGTAAGGTGGGCAGCAGGCTTGAGTAGGAGAGCTCATCTGCACAGATGTGAAGCTCTCAGAGGGACAGCAACCCAGGAGCAGACACTGCTGGGAGGCTTCTCAACAGCCCCCAGAGATGAAGCTGCTCCCAGCTGGCTGTGGTCAGGAAGCAGCTTCCAAAGCTGGCAAACAGCAGCAGCATCCCACAGTGCCACAAACCACCCCAAGCACCTGGGATGGTCACTGCTTTGCTCCTGCTCCCTCCATCAGATCCTCTGGGAGAGGGATTAGGAACAGATTTCAGCTCTGGCTTCAAGTGGGCCTGTCTCCAGTTCACCCCAGGCAGAGCAGAGCTGTGGCTGCTTCTGTAAAGCCCTTTCCTCAGCTTCCCAGTCCCTAGAGAACTCCAACCCTCAACTCCTAGCTGCATCCTGACCCAAGAAAGGGACTGGCTATGTCTGTAGGGAGCTGTGAAGGGAAAGAAAAAACTGCCTTTGCATCCAAACCTGCTAGAACCAAGTTTATCTCCCATCCTTTGCTGTGGTTTCTCTTCAGGCCACAGCTTTAGTTCCCAGAGCAACACAACAGTTGTGGCTTTGCTCCCAGCTCCTCCACAGAGCCAACACCAATTTCTCAAACACCCTTCTGAAGTGGCAGAGAGAAAGCACAGGTTGGAAGAGTGCAGGCTGCCAGGCTGCAGCAGCCACTTCTAGCCCAAACCATTCTGTGACTCACCAGCATTGGGAAGGGACCTTAAAGGTTATCTAGTTCCAACCTCTCTGGGCTCCAGCACCCTCACACCAAAGAATTTTCTCCTCCTGTGCAGAGCAAACCTCCTGGCTTCCAGCTTGTGCCTTTTGTCCCTTGTCCTGTCACTGGGCACCACTGAAAAGAGGTCCCCATCCTCTTGCCCCCCACCCTTTCTCTCTTTCTGAGCATCTCTCTGGGGCTGCTCAACACCCCCAGGGCTCTCAGTCTTTCCTCCTCACAGAGATGCTCCAAGCCCCTCAGCACCTTTGGAGCCTGCGCTGGACTCTCTCCAAGAGTCATCTCTTGAACTGGGGAGCCCAGACCTGGACCCAGCACCCCAGCTGTGGCCTCGGTAGGGACCACTGCTGTCTACACTCACAGCAGGCATCTTTTTGCTTGTTCTCCAGGATTTAGAGTGGAATAAACCCCCCCAAGACATAGCAAAGGAAACCTTCCAAGTGGAACACTTGCCAGAGGATGTTTTCCAGTTGCCAGCCTCTCCAGTAGCACTCACTGGATGTGGTGCTCTGCTCCCTCCCTGAAGGTGCTCAAGGCCAAGCTGGGTGAGGCAACCTGGGCTGGTGGGAGGTGTCCTTGCCCATGGCAGGAGGTTGAAACTGGATGATCCTGAAGGTCCCTTCCAACCCAACCCACTCCCTGGATCTCTGGATTCCTGAAGCGGTGAACTTTTAGCAGCAAACCACCAAGTGTTTAGCTGAAGGAGATGAGCCCAGGAGCTGGCTTTGCTTCTTTGTGCATTTCAAGCAGCAAGACTGAGCTTCAGCTCTCCTTTAGTGCATCTTCAGCCCTGCCTCAAGCAGGGAGGGAAACAAGAGGCTTGTGCCTACCAAAGCAACTCAAGTTTCCAAGCCCCAGCGCTCGGATGAGTGCAGCAGGCTGCTGCTGTAAACATCTGACTGAAAGCTCCTGCTGACACCTTACAGCTTCCAGTCAAGGATGTTTACAGGAGCAGTGACTGCCCCAAAAGGATGCAGGAGGTGGCACCTGCAGGGGAGAGAAGCTTATTTCTGCCTTGACAAGGCAAAGGATGCAGACTCAGCTTGGCTAAAATGGCTCATTTTTGGCATCAGGGCTAGTTAACAGCTTTGTCACTTCAAGAAGTCCCCAAGCCAGGCTCTGTCAGCTCTCCACTCAAAGGCTCTGTCAGCTCTCCACTCAAGCTCCATTCCCACCATAAAACACCCCCAGGAAAGATGGCTGCAAATAAAGAGGTAAGAGAGAGGCACAAACCTGCTGCGTGCGGGTCCGATCCCACAGCCCTCACCTTGAAATCTGATTCTGCAGAGCTTCAGCAGCTCTCCCCTCAAGCAGAGGCTGAAATGCCAGCAGAGGAAGGACAGCCAAGGGCAGCAACCACTGGGCTCTCACCTGTCTCTTTGTAGGCTTCAGCTCATCCCTTGGGACGATGTCAATGAGGAAATCAAACTGGTCGAACTTGGTGATGGCCACGGCGATGTCGTTCCTCTGCCACAACACAGAGAGAGAAACCATTCTGCAGCTCCAGGAGGGGCTTTGGGCATTGGATAAATCAAGGCAGACTTGCAATTTATCCATTTCATTCTCCAGGCTGCAAAAGATCCAGGCTCAACCTCCCCTCCTCAAGCTTCAGCCCATTCCCCCTCCTCCTGGCACTCCCAGCCCTTGTCAGAAGTCCCTCCCCTGCTCTCCTGTAGCCCCTTCAGGTACTTGAAGGCTGCTCTAAGGTCTCCCTGGAGCTTTCTGCAGGCTGAACAGCCCCAACTCTCCCAGCCTGTCCCCACAGGGGAGGTTCTCCAGCCCTTTGGTCATCTTCATGGCCTCCTCTGGACCCTCTCCAGCAGCTCCACGTCCCTCTTACGCCTGTGGGCACCAGAGCTGGATGCAGTGCTGTAGGTGGGGGTCTCACAGGAGCAGAGGGGAAGAATCCCCTCCCTGCTGGTCACACTGCTTTGGATGCAGCCCAGAATACTGCTACAGCTCTCCTGAGCCCTTCCAGCAGGTCACCACGAGCCACCAGCTGCAGCTTTTGGCTTTGGGGTTGGCTTTTTTGGTTGTTGGGGGGTGGGGTGGGTGTTTGTTTTTCCAAGCTAATGAAGAGGAAAAGCATTTCAGTGGCATGCAGGCTGCCTGGGACTGACAAACAGGTACTCAAGTGCTTGTCTGCTAAACATGCCTCATGTTATGGAAACAAAGAGCTGGAAACAAGTTCATGAAGCAGCTGAAGGCTGGGAGGAGAAGCCTCTGTTACCTGCAGAGTTCTCCTCTTGTTGTCTTCTGTGTGTATCCAGGCTCTCAAAGTCAGTTCTGTTATGAATATCTGAGCTGCCTTGGCAAACAGCACAGGAGCTTCTGCACTGATCATCTGCAATTAAAGGGACAAGGATTTTGACCATGAATGGCCTAGCAGCACACAGGGGAAGAGCTTTAGCTTGTCAGTCAGAGGCAGAATGGCTGCATTGTTTAAGAGTGAAGTTAGGGGAATTTCCACAACAGACGACCTGACCTTGAACACCCCCAGGGAAGAGGCAGCCACAGCCTCCCTGGGCAGCCTGTCCCACAGTCTCACCACCCTCCTGCTGAAGAATTTCTACCTAAGATCCAGTCTAACCAGTCTAACCTCCTGCTCCTGACTGGTGTGGAGCAGAGAAAAGCAAACCCAGGAGGTAGCCAGACTGGTGTGGAGCAGAGGGAAGCAAACCCAGGAGGCAGTCAGACTGGTGTGGAGCAGAGGGAAGCAGACCCAGGAGGCAGCCAGACTGGTGTGGAGCAGAGGGAAGCAGACCCAGGAGGCAGCCAGACTGGTGTGGAGCAGAGGGAAGCAGACCCAGGAGGCAGCCAGACTGGTGTGGAGCAGAGGGAAGCAGACCCAGGAGGCAGCCAGACTGGTGTGGAGCAGAGGGAAGCAGACCCAGGAGGCAGCCAGACTGGTGTGGAGCAGAGGGAAGCAGACCCAGGAGGCAGCCAGACTGGTGTGGAGCAGAGGGAAGCAGACCCAGGAGGCAGCCAGGGTGTGGAGCAGAGGGAAGCAGACCCAGGAGGCAGCCAGACTGGTGTGGAGCAGAGGGAAGCAGACCCAGGAGGCAGCCAGACTGGTGTGGAGCAGAGGGAAGCAGACCCAGGAGGCAGCCAGACTGGTGTGGAGCAGAGGGAAGCAGACCCAGGAGGCAGCCAGACTGGTGTGGAGCAGAGGGAAGCAGACCCAGGAGGCAGCCAGACTGGTGTGGAGCAGAGGGAAGCAGACCCAGGAGGCAGCCAGACTGGTGTGGAGCAGAGGGAAGCAAACCCAGGAGGTAGCCAGACTGGTGTGGAGCAGAGGGAAGCAGACCCAGGAGGCAGCCAGACTGGTGTGGAGCAGAAAGCATCAAAACTACAAAGGACTACAAGCCCCAAATGATTTTGCTCTCCCAGCTCAGATTCATTGCACCAGGCTAATCCTTCATTCCAGGCAACTGTTAAAATGTGGTTAATCACAAATACTAAGCAGTAATGAATTGCAAGCAAATTAGAGCCAGAATGCCCACCCCAAGGAGCCTAAATCCTCAAGCAGAGAAGCCAGGAGTTTACCTTCACATCTTCATCCAGCTTCATGATCTTCTTGATTCGAGCCAGAGGGAGCTCCTGGACTCTGAAGTCTTTCTGCAGAGAGATTCACATCTGAGAGACTCTTTGCTGCCACACAACCAGGGTGAGAAATGGTCCAACAGGTCTAGGTTGGCTGCAGCTGAGCTCCAGTGGATCAGACAACTCGGTCTGGCAAGGGGCTCAGGCAGCCCAGCAGGCAGCTGTGTCCTGGGCTGCATCAAAAGCAGGGAGAGCAGCAGCACAGGGAGGGGATTCTGCCCCTCTGCTCTGCTGAGGCCACACCTGCAGCACTGCCTCCAGTTCTGGTGCCCCCAGCAGGGACATAGAGCTGCCTGAGTGGGCCCAGAGGAGGCCACAAAGATGAACAGAGGGCTGGAGAACCTCCCCCATGGGAGAGTTGGGGCTGTTCAGCCTGGAGAAGAGAAGGCTTCAGGGAGACCTCAGAGCAGCCTCCCAGTACCTGAAGGGGCTGCAGGAGAGCTGGGGAGGGACTTTTGACAAGGACTTGGAGTGACAGGACAAGGAGCAATGGCTTTGAGCTGGAAGAGGGGAGATTGAGACTAGAGATGAGGAAGGAATTATTTAGGAAGAGGGTGGGGAGACTCTGGCACAGGCTGCCCAGGGAGGCTGGGGATGTCCCCTCCCTGGAGGTGTCCAAGGCCAGGCTGGATGAGGCCTTGAGCAGCCTGGGCTGGTGGGAGGTGTCCCTGCCCGTGGCAGAGGGGTTGGAACTGGATGAGCTTTAAGGTCCTTTCCAACCCAACCCACTCCATGAATTCTATGGCAGCTTCTCCTCAGGCCAGAGGAGTCTCATCTGCTCTCTGGCTTTCACAGTGACAGAACTCAGCTCCCCCCTTCTGTCACACACTTGGATCCACTTTTTCACCTCCAAGCTGAAGTCACCCTGCAGAACAGGATGTTTCCAACATTCCACACTGCTGCATCTATTTATACTTGAGGCAGCTAATTCAATTGGGTGTCTTGGGACCCAGGAACCACTGGACAGGCCAGGCAGGAGCTGGCAAGGAGCTCTGAATTCATTCAGGTATTAAACACTGAAGTCTGCATGGGCTCTGGGGTGCTGCTCCTGAGGAATTAAGCTTTGTGTGCCCTCATGCTGGACAGCAACCTGAATGTGCTGCTCCTGGGGCTCTCAGGAGTGTGCTGCAGCTCAGCACCTCAAATCCTGGGTTCAGGATTGGGTTAGAGTCACAGAATCAACCAGGCTGGAAAAGACCTCAGAGATCATCAAGTCCAACCTGTCACCTACTCCCTAACACCTCCTGACAACCAAACCCTGGCACCAAGTGCCACATCCAAGCCTTCACACCTCCAGGGATGGGGACTCCACCACCTCCCTGGGCAGCACATCCCAATGGCCAATTACTCTTTGTGGGAAGAACTTTCTCCTCACCTCCAGCCTGAACCTCCCCTGGCACAGCTTGAGACTGTGTCCTCTTGTTCTGGTGCTGCTTGCCTGGGAGAAGAGACCAACCCCCACCTGGCTACAACCTCCCTTCAGGTAGTTGGGAGAGAGCAATGAGGTCTCCCCTGAGCCTCCTCTTCTCCAGGCTAAGCAACCCCAGCTCCCTCAGCCTCTCCTCCCAGGGCTGTGCTCCAGACCCCTCCCCAGCCTCACTGCCCTTCTCTGGAAGGGGTTCCTCAGTTCAAGGATATTGAGAGGCTGGAGAGGGAGCAGAGAAAGGCAACCAAGCTGGGGAAGGCTCTGGAGAGCAGGGCTGGGGAGGAGCAGCTGAGGGAGCTGGGGGTGCTCAGCCTGGAGCAAAGGAGGCTGAGGGGAGAGCTCACTGCTCTCTGCAGCTCCCTGAAAAGAGGCTGGAGCCAGGTGAGGGTTTTCTCTCTAGGAACAAGTGACAGGATGAGAGGAAACAGCCTCAAGCTGCACCAGGGGAGGTTTAGCTTGGATATTAGGAATATTTTCTTTACTTTAAAAGCTTTTTTCCATTTTTTAAGGGCCTGGTGAGATTTGGGCAAGCCTCAAAGGAAGAGCAGGACAACAGTTTCCCATCTGGGAAACTCTTAACTTCTCAATGCTCATCAGTCTCTCGAGGGCTGGGGCAGGAGGATGGGGCCAGACTCTTCTCAGAGGTGCCCAGGGACAGGACAAGAGGCAAGGGGCACAAGCTGGAACCCAGGAGGTTCCATCTGAGCAGGAGGAGAAGCTTCTTTGGTGCTGGAGGCCAGGAGCAGGCTGCCCAGAGAGGTTGTGGAGTCTCCTCCTCTGCAGAGCTTCCAGCTCCCCCTGGCACGTGCTGCTGGGCAGGCTGCTGTGGCTGCCCTGCTGGAGCAGGGGGGGTGGGCTGGGTGAGCTCCAGGGCTCCCTCCCAACCCTGACCACTGGGATTCTGAGATTCTACAAACAGCAGAGCTGCAAGCAGACAGGCCCAGGTGGAAACAACAGAGTGGGAGCAAAGAGCAGGCATCAAAGCTCCTTTTCTCCTTGAAGGCAGACATCACAGACCTCAAACTCAACAGGCAAGCCCCACAGTGAAGGGAAGCATGACCACTGCTGGCTCCCACCCAGCAGAACAAGCTTCAGACACCAAGCCTTCAGCTTTTTCTTTTATTCCTTTCTGCCAATGAGGCCCTGCTGTTTCCCCAGCCCCTCCAGACTCACAGTGGAGCTGAAATGCTGCTTTCAGCCTAAGCTTCCTCTCTCTCCAAGAGCAGGCCACACTCCTGCCTGTTCTATCAAGCAGAGAACAGGGAGCTCTGCTTTGCCCTTCTGAGCAGCTCCATTGTTGCCTTCCCCTCGAGACTTCAGCTAGATGCTGCACAAAAGCAGGCAGCAAAGCCCCAAAAAGCAGGCAGCCAAAGCTGGTTCTCCACCAAAAGCTGCTCTGAACCTCCCTGCAGAGGGGATGCAGATGAATGAATCAATCACAGAATGGCTCAGGTTGGAAGGGACCTCAGAGGTCTACTCCAAGCCCCCTGCCATGGGCAGGGACACCTCTCAGCTAGACTCAGCTGCTCAAGGCCTCATCCAGCCTGGTCTTGAACCCCCCCAGGGAGGAGGCAGCCACAGCCTCCCTGGGCAGCCTGTTCCTGTGTCTCACCACCCTCCTACTGAAGAACTTCAGAGGTGGGCACAGCCCTGCAGGTGAGGTCTCCCCAGAGCAGAGGGGCAGGATCCCCTCCCCCCATCCCTGGCCACACTGCTTGGGTGCAGCCCAGGCTGCCCTTGGCCTTGCAAGTGCACAGGACTGGCTCCCATCAGGCTTCTCACCCAGCAGCACCCCCAAGCCCTGTTCTGCAGGGCTGCTCTCAATCTCCTCATCTCCCAGCCTGGGCTGATAGCAAGGATGGTCTGAGCTAGGTGCAGGACCTTGCTGAACCTCTCCTCAGCCCACCTTCTCCAGCCCTTTTCCTTTCCCCTGCCCTCTGCTGAATGTTTTTGCAGTGGCTGACTTGCTTGCCATGCAAGAAACCAGATTCCTAGGACAGTTAAAAATTAAGCTGCCCATGCTTGATAAGCTGCATAATGAACCTCCTTTCATGTGGAGATGAAGACAAAACTACAGCTCTTGCAACACAAGAATTCAGGGCTCTGAAAGAGGAAAGTCATTCATTCTGGTGATGCATACCAATCCCTGCATCTGTTGCTTTAATCAACTCTGCACACAGGCTGGGGAAGGAACAGGGAAATAAAGAGGCAAGGGGGGGGGGGAAGGCAGCTTATCTTCAGGATGGTGGCTTTGGGGTTTGCTCTCTGAAGAGCTCCTTTTGTTTTCAGTGCCATTAAAAGCACAGGAGAGTGGTTCCAGGAGCTCTGGAGCACAGGCAGCCAGCAGTTGCTCTTTTGGTGTGTGCCCCCTGGGCTCAGGCAATTCTCCTGGGGGCTGGAGAAAGGAAATGTAGCTGCTGCTGCTTAGGCCAAGTCTGCCTTTCAGCCTCCACAGGATGATGATGATGATGATGATGATGATGCTACTATCATCATTCTTTTCAGCTGCCTTCCATTACCTGAGGGGATCCTACAGGAGGGGCTGCAGCCTGTCCTAGGCCTTCACAATCCTTTCTGGGAAGGCCTTTTTCCTACCATCCAGCCTGTCCCAGGCAAGAACTTGCTCCTCATGTCCAACCTAAACCTCCCCTGGGGAAACTTGAGGCTCCTCCTCTTGTCCTCCCACTTGTTCCTTGGGAGAAGAGGCCAACCCCCACCTGGCTCCAGCCTCCTTTGAGGGAGCTGTGGAGAGCAATGAGCTCTTCCCTCAAGCCTCCTCTTCTCCAGGCTGAACCACCCCAGCTCCCTCAGCTGCTCCTCCCCAGCCCTCTTCTCCAGACCCTCCCCCAGCTTCTTTGCCCTCCCTCTGCTCCCACTCCAGCCCCTCAATGTCCTTCTTGGAGTGAGGGCCCCAAAACTGAGCCCAGGATTCCAGATGTGGCCTCCCCAGTGCTGGGCACAGGGTGAGTACTCTCCAACCCCTCAGGCTCCTGTTAGCTAACACAGCACCCAGCACCCACACTTGTACCTGCAGCTATTTTTACATCACCTCCCTTTTCCCTGCTCCAAATAGAACAATCATTCCCCCAGACATCATTTAACTTGTTAAAAGAACCTTTGGATCAACTCTGGCTTCTTGTTTAGCCCAAGAAGAGCTGGAGGCATGACTGGGACATCTCCTTGTGCTATGAGTCAGCTGCATTTGACTTCTACCTCAGCAGCTGTAGCCAAGGCAGCTCTTAAGGCCACCTTGCAGCCTGTACATAGCCAACCTGACTGGGACAGCAGCAGCCACACTCACAGAATGGTTTGGGTTGGAAGGGAACTTAAACACCTGCCAGCTCCAACCCCCTGCCAGGGACACCTCCCAGCAGCCCAGGCTGCTCAAGGCCTCATCCAGCCTGGCCTTGAACACCTCCAGGGAGGGAGCATCCCCAGCCTCCCTGGGCAGCCTGTGCCAGTCTCTCACCAGCCTCTCTCTACATAATTCTTTCCTCTTCTCCAGTCTCAGTCTCCCCTCTTCCAGCTCAAAGCCATTGCTCCTTGTCCTGTCACTCCAAGCCCTTGTCACAAGTCCCTCCCCAGCTCTCCTGCAGCCCCTTCAGCTACTGGAAGGCTCCTCTGAGGTCTCCCTGGAGCCTTCTCTTCTCTAGGCTAAACAGCCCCAACTCTCTCAGCCTGTCCCCATGGGAGAGGCTCTCCAGCCCTCTGATCATCTTTGTGGCCTCCTCTGGACCCACAGCCTCCCTGGGCAGCCTGTGCCAGTGTCTCAGCACCCTCACTCTAAAGAATTTCTTCCTCATGTCCTCATGTCCTCCCCTCTTCCAGCTCCAATCCATTACCTGTCACCCCCAGCCCTTGTAGCAAGTCCTCCCCAGCTCTCCTGGAGCCCCCTTCATTCTGGACTTGATGATCTTTGAGGTCTTTTCCAACCTTATTGATTCTGTGATTATATGTGCTGGAAAGCAGCCCTAAGGTCTCCCTGGAGCCTTCTCTCCTCCAGGCTGAACAGCCCCAGCTCTCTCCACCACAGTATCACCAAGGTTGGAAGAGACCTCCAAGATCATCAAGCCCAACCTGTCACCACAGACCTCATGACTAGACCATGGCAGCAAGTGCCACATCCATCCCCTCCTGAACACCTCCAGGGCTGGGGACTCCACCACCTCCCTGGGCAGCACATCCCAATGGCTAACAACTCTCTCTGGGAAGAACTTTCTCCTCACCTCCAGCCTAAACCTCCCCTGGCACAGCTTGAGACTGTGGCCTCTTGTTCAGGTGCTGCTTGCCTGGGAGAAAAGACCAACTCCCTCCTGGCTACAACCTCCGTTCAGGGAGTTGGAGAGAGCAAGAGGTCTCCCCTGATCCTCCTCTTCTCCAGGCTAAGCAACCCCAGCCCCCTCAGCCTCTCCTCACAGGGCTGTGCTCCAGACCCCTCCCCAGCCTCCTTGCCCTTCTCTGGACATGTTCAAGAGTCTCAATGACCTTCTTAAACTGAGGGGCCCAGAACTGGACACAGGACTCCAGGTGTGGCCTAACCAGTGCAGAGTACAGGGCAGACTGACTTCCCTGCTCCTGCTGGCCACACTCTTCCTGCTGCAGGCCAGGATGCCCTTGGCCCTCTTGGCCCCCTGGGCACACTGCTGGCTCCTGTTCAGCACCCCCAGGTCCCTCTCTGCTTGGCAGCTGTCCCCATGGTGGAGGTGCTCCATCAGGGAGGTGCTCCAGCAGCTTGACCAGGCTGAGGCTCCTCGTGCTGCCCCACCGGCAGGCCCCCGAGGCGGCCCCCCGCCCGCTCACCACGGTGAGGTTGCGGATCTCCTCCATGACTCGCGGCCAGAAGGACTGCAGGCTCTGCTGGGCGTCGCTGCTGCCAGCTGTGCCAAAGCCACCGTCTGTGGACATCCTGGCAGCTGCAACAAACAACAAAGAAAAGCAGAGTTCAGTGTTAGAGAGTCAGCAGCTTCCAGAGATTCCCTCCAAGGCCCAGGAAGGGGCCAGCCCTGCTTAATGCCTCTGGAAAGCTGTCAAAAGGAGACCTGGCAGCCAAGGCACCCAGGAACTGTGTGGAGAACCCACAGCCTCTGGATCTGGGCTTCTCCTTTGAGATGGTCTGTCCTTTTCCACAGGGAAAGGGAACACCAATGAAAGGAATCAGAACTGCAAGCAGAATCATCTGATTTCTGCCCCCTGAGAGCTCTGCCTCTCTTTTCAGTGGTGCCCAGTGCCAGGACAAGGGGCAAGGGGCACAAACTGGAACCCAGGAGGTTCCATCTGAACAGCAGGAGAAAGTTCTCTGGTGTGAGGGTGCTGGAGGCCTGGAGCAGGCTGCCCAGAGAGAGGCTGTGGAGCCTCCTTCTCTAGAGAGATTGCAAACCCAGCTGGCCATCATGCTCCTGGGCAAGCTGCTGTGGGTGCCCCAGCTCCAGCAGGCCAGGTTGGCCTGGATCATCTCTAGAGGTCCCTTCCACCCTTCTGTGACTCTGATTTTCCACAGGGAAAGCTCTCCAGCCACACACAGATGTTTGTGCATTGCCATGGCATGAACAAAGCCAGCAGAGCAGCTTTCACTCCCACACAGAGAGGCACAAACCCCCTTTGCTTTCTGGTTCACCAGGCCAAGGGTTACCTCAGTCCTTCCTCAAGCCAAAGAGAAGCACCACACCACCACCCCCAAACACCACTGGAGGCAGCAGCCACTTGCCACTCATTCCCAGATCTGCTACTCCACAGCCATGCTGATCCATGAAAATCTTATTAGGGGATCCAAGAGATGGATGCCAGACAAGGAGTTGGTTACCTCCTGCAGCCTACACTTCCCAAGGCAGACTCTGAGGAGTTCTATTTGTCTTTCATCAACCTGGGACCCAGGAGGCGTGGGAAGAGCTGAGGAGGAGTCTGACAGGGGATGACAAAGAGGAAGGAGGTCAGAGATTGCCTTTTCAGTCTCAAAGCTGGAGTCTGGAGACAGGAAGAACTCTAAGCAAGGAACTCACTGAAAGGAGAAGAGAGGAACAAGTGACTCTTCAACCACTCTGCATTACAATGCTGCCTGCCTACCACAGAAAGTATTTCAAGTATTGATGAGAAGATACGGAGATAAACATTCTAATGAGGGTTAAATTACACAACCACAGCAAGGTTTGGGTTGGAAGGGACCTCAGAAGTCATCTACTGCAACCTCCCTGCCCCCTGCAGGGACACCTCTCAGCTAGACTCAGCTGCTCAAGGCCTCATCCAGCCTGGCCTCAAACACCCCTGGGGAGGAGGCAGCCACAGCCTCCCTGGGCAGCCTGTGCCACAGTCTCACCACCCTCCTACTGAAGAACTTCTTCCTCAGCTCCAGTCTCACCCTGCTCTCCCTCAGCTCCAAACCATTCCCCCTTGGCCTGCCTCTAGACACCCTCAGGAAAAGTCTCCCTGCAGCCTTCCTGCAGGATCCCCTCAGGCACTGGATGAGCAGAGGGCTGGAGCACCTCTCCTGTGAGGACAGACTGAAGGAGTTGGGGCTGCTCAGTCTGGAGGAGAGAAGGCTCCAAGGTGACCTCATTGTGGCCTACAAGAAGGCTGGGAGGGACTTTTCAGGATCTCAGGTAGTGATAGGACTAGGGGGAATGGAATGAAGCTGGAGGAGGGGAGATGAGGCTGGATGTGAGGAGGAAGTTCTTCCCCATGAGAGTGGTGAAGCCCTGGAATGGGTTGTGCAGGGAGGTGGTTGAGGCCCCGTCCCTGGAGGTGTTTAAGCCCAGGCTGGATGAGGCTCTGGCCAGCCTGATCTAGTGAGGGGTGTCCCTGCCCATGGCAGGGGGGTTGGAACTAGATGATCCTTGTGGTCCCTTCCTACCCTGACTGATACTATGATACTGGCAGGCAGGTCTGAGGTCCCCCTGGAGCCTTCTCCTCTCCAGGCTGCACAGCCCCAGCTCCCTCAGCCTGTGCTCACAGCAGAGCTGCTCCAGCCCTTGGCTCATTTTGTGGCTCTCCTCTGGGCTCACTCCAACAGCTCTGTGTCCTTCTCATGACAGGGACACCAGAGCCTGTTCCAGAGGATTGTTCTCCATGAAGGCAAACACTATGATTATTATTATTTTTCCCCTTAGCTGGATACAAAAAGAAAGAAACTGAAGGCCAAAACAAGAGCTGAGGCTTACCCATGAAATGCCTGGAGGCCATGGCAGTGCAGATGAACAAACACATCTCACAAGCACCACATCAACACTTTGCAATTAAGAAGCTTTTCTGCTCACCGGAGCAGAACACCTTGGCCAAACATTAAACTCACAAAGCCCTGTGGCAGCTGACAAAAGGCTTTAAGAGCTTCACTTCAGAAGAGCACAAAGGGAGCATCGAGACACCTCTGATGTCTGCGGCTCTCTGTCGCTGCGGCTGTTGCTCCTTGGCTGGTTTTAAACAGTTGCTGGTTCGTGCTCCTGCTCCAGCGCCGTGGGAAGGGGGAAGCAGTCGGATGAAGCTGTCTCCCCCTGGCTGCCTCCACGCTGCACGCTTCAGCGGGAGCCTGCTATTGAAAACACAACCTACAGGGTGACCACAATGAAACCCAAGATCTCTGAGCTCTTCATCTGGAACACCCAACGGGCAGGAACAGCCCCGCAGAGCAGGAGCCGCAGCCACAGCCACCGGCAGCTCCAGGCCATCACCACCTGAACAGCAACCGGAGGACAACCTCCCTGGTCGGCAAGGGTCGCGCCACAGCTTGGGATGTGAAAAGGAGGCCTGGTCTGCCTGGTCTCATCACAGAATCACAGGATGATGGGCACTGGAAGGGACCCCTGGGTCCAACCCACCTGCTCCAGCAGGGCACCCACAGCAGCTTGCCCAGGGCGGGTTGGAAGCTCTCCAGCCAAGGAGACTCCACAACCTCTCTGGGCAGCCTGCTCCAGGCCCCCAGCAGCCTCACAGCAAAGAAGTTTCTCCTCCTGTTCAGATGGAACCTCCTGGCTTCCAGTTTGTGCCCCTTGCCCTGTCACTGGGCACCACTGAGAAAGAGTCTGGCCCCAGCCTCTTGCCCCTCACCCTTTAGCTGTCTAAAGTCTGGCTCTAAACCACATCCCTCAGCACCACATCTCTGCCTCTTTGAAACACCTCCATGGACAGGGAGTCAACCACCTCCCTGGGCAGCCTGGGCCAGGGTCTGATACCACTTTCAATGAGCAAATTTCATCTGATGTCCAACCTAAACCTCTCCTGGTGCACCTTGAGGCTGCTTCCTCTTGGTCTGCTGCTTGTTACTGCAGAGAAGGTCCCTGACAGTTGCAGAGAGCCAGAAGGTCTCTCCTGAGCCTCCTTTTCTCCAGACTAAAGAACCCCAGCTCC
This sequence comes from Colaptes auratus, assembly GCA_015227895.2. Lineage (NCBI taxonomy): Eukaryota > Metazoa > Chordata > Aves > Piciformes > Picidae > Colaptes > Colaptes auratus. The sequence goes on from CM026895.1 coordinate 3,256,037, forward strand.
CTCAGCAGATCTCCTGCCTCTCTTCACTGTACACACTCTCTGCTTCCAGACCTTGAGCAGCCTGGGCTGGTGGGAGGTCTCCCTGCCCATGGCAGGGGAGTTGGAACTGGATGGTCTTGAAAGGCCCTTCCAACCCAACCCATTCCATGAATGTGCAGTCAGAGGTCATTTCAGCCAAGCCTCTTCTGATGAAAGAAGATCCACTCCATACCCATCCAGCTCCAAGCTCCACATTCACTACAGGGAGGCCAAGCAGCACAAGCCTGGCTGGGAACACAGGAGTGGAGGAGGAACAGCCAAGAACGATTTTGTCTTGCTTTGGGGGAGGGGGTGAGGAGGGGTGGGGGTGGCAGTAGTGGCATAAAAATAGATCTGAATTGTGCTTGAGATCAATGGGCTCTTCTTCTGCCTTAAAATTCAGGCCTTGCCCACTCAATTATGTAAATGATGACAGCACTGATGCAGTGCTGAACGTGAGTCAGGGTGGCACTCGCCAGGGCACTGCCAGCACACAGAAAGGGTCTTCAAACCACCCTCAGGGACTCCCTCTTGGATCCATTCCCTGCACCTCCTGCTCTCCCACAAGGGCAGGCTGAGGGAGCTGGGGCAGCTCAAGTCTGTGTGAAAGGAGGCACCAACATGCCCTTGGGAGAGGTCCTGCCCACACAGAGCTCTTGGGAGCAGGGAACCTGCATGCAAGGCAGCCTGGCCAGCAGGCTGGGAGAGGGGATCCTGCCCCTCTCATCTGCTCTGCTCTGGGGAGACCTCACCTGCAGCCCTGCAGCCAGCCCTGCAGCCCTCAGCACAGGAAGGACATGGACCTGATGGAGAAGGGCCAGAGGAGGCCTGCAGCCCCTCTGCTATGGGCAACAGGCTGAGGGAGCTGGGGGTGATCAGCCTGGCTCCAGGGAGACCTCAGAGCTGCCTTCCAGAGGGCAGGAAGGCTGCAGAGGGACTGTTTGCAAAGGCCTGCAGGGACAGGCCCAGGGCAATGGTTTGAGATGAGAGCAGAGCAGATTGAGATTGGATGTGAGGAACAAGTGATGCACCAGGAGGCTGCTGGAACACTGCAACAGGTTGCCCAGGGAGGGAGTTTGAGGCCCCATCCCTGGAGCTCCTCAAGGTGAGGCTGGACAAGGCTCTGAGCAAGCTGCTCTGGTGGAGGATGTCCCTGCTGCCTGCAGGGGCTTGGAGTGGAGGAGCTGTGGAGCTCCCTTCCAACCCAAACCCTTTTGTGCACCTATGAAGCTCCACACCCTGGGCCAGGGGGGTTGGCAGCACACCCAACCAGACTGAAGGGTGGTATTAGAAACCTACCAGAAGCACAGCACCAGAAACCATGCCACAGAACTGAAGGGACCTCCCCACAGCACCAGGTCAAAAAATGAGGCTACAAATATTGGAACACCCAGGCGGGGGGGGAGGGGGGGGGGGGAACCAAAAGGGAAAAAAAATAGCACAGCACTTAAAGAAAAAAAAGGGAGGGGGGAGCAAAGCAAATCATCTCCATTCCTGTTTGTCCTGGTTACTTCACTTTCTTTGAAAGCAAAAGCAGGAGGCTCACACTTGATACCTGGGGTGGCAACAGTTAAGCAGCACCAATTAGGGGCTCTTTGCAGTGCAATTTTGGCAGGCAAGCAGAGGCAGAGAAAGAGGCCGAGGAAGAAAACCTCCCAGACAAATAACAAGTGGTTCAGCTGAGTCCTGCTGCCTCTCCAGCTCCTGCATTTAACACCCAGCAGAAGTGGAAAAGCTCTTTTAAGGAAAGTGTGCTCAAGTGACTCAAGTCTGCTTCACACAGTGAAACAGTTGGCAGGCACCAAAACAATGAGGACAGGCTGGGGGGTGGGATTGAGCCTAGAGAAGGGAAGGCTCCAGGGGACCTTAGAGCTGCCTCCCAGTACCTGCAGGGATCCTGCAGGAAGGCTGCAGAGAGACTTTTCCTGAGGGTGTCTGGAGACAGGACAAGGGGGAATGGTTTGAAGCTGAGGCAGAGCAGAGTTAGAGTGGAGCTGAGGAAGAAGCTCTTCACAGGAGGGTGGTGAGACTCCAGAAAAGGTTGCCCAGGGAGGTTGTGGCTGCCTCCTCCCTGGGGTCGTTCAAAGCCAGGCTGAATGAGGCCTTGAGCAGCTGAGTCTAGCTGAGAGGTGTCTGTGTCTGGCATCTCTTCACACCCAGGCACCCAGAGAAATGTTTGGGTTGGAAGGGAGTTTAAAGTCCATCCAGTTCCAGCCCCCTGCCATGGGCAGGGACACCTCCCACCAGCCCAGGCTGCTCAAGGCCTCATTCAACCTGCCCCTGAACACCTCCAGGGAGGGAACGTCCCCATCCTCCCTGGGCAGCCTGTGCCAGTGTCTCACCAGCCTCACTCTAAAGCATTTCTTCCTCATCTCCAGTCTCAATCTGCCCTCCTCAAGCTTCAATCCATTCCCCCCTCTGCCTGCTGTCCCCATGAGCTCAGGAAGCCAAGAGGGACTTTGTTCAATCCTCTTGGGCTGTGTTTTAGCTCTGGTCATGCAGCACACGCATTTCCTGCTCTGGAGGACAAGCAGCAGCAAACTGCCTGTTAGGTCTGTGTGGATTAAGCAGAATTTCAGCCCAGAGCTGGATTTTTTTTTTCTCCTCCTGTCAGTTGATGGTTTTGAATCCTTCATGAATAATCCTTCCTGAAATGAAGGGTTTCTTGCTATCAAGTCCTGGGAGTGCCTTCACAGTTGCTCAGCCTTCTGACAGCCACACAATCTAACTGGCTGAAAAGGCTGCACAGGCTGCTGGCTGCTAACCTCCCAGTTAGCTGAGCAGCTGGAGCAGACACTCAGCAGATGATCCTGCAGCACATTTAGGACAAAGTCAAGGCTGCATTCAAGCCAAACCATCAGTGCTGGGGGCTTCTCTGCTGCTGCATGCTCAGGAACCATCGTGCTGGAAGAGGAGAAGGCAGAAAGAATCACAGAATGATGGCTGGAAAAGGCCTCCCAGATCCTTGAGTCCAGCCATTCCCTGACTCTGCCATGGCTAGGGCTAAACCTGGCCCTCAGCACCACAGCTCTGCCTCCTGAAACGCCTCCAGGGATGGGGATTCAGCCACCTCCCTGGGCAGCCTGGGCCAGGCTTTGAGAACCCTTTCAGGGAAGAAGTTTCTTCTGATGTCCAACCTAATCCTCCCCTGGTGCAGCTTGAGGCCACTTCCTCTCATCCTATCACTTGCTCCTTGGGAGCAGAGCCCAAGCCCCACCTGGCTCCAGCCTCCTTTCAGGGAGCTGCAGAGCACCAGAAGGTCTCCCCTCAGCCTCTTCTCCAGGCTGCACAGCCCCAGCTCCCTCAGCTGCTCCTCCCCAGCCCTGCTCTCCAGACCCCTCCCCAGCTTCTCTGCCCTTCTCAGGACCTCCTCCAACCCCTCAGTGCCCTTCTGGAAGTGAGGGCAACGACTCAAAGCAGAGCCAGGCCAGCAGCAGGTACAACCTAGAGCGCCAGGAGCCATCACTGTGAGGTATTCACCAGAACCTGGGGTGGTTGTAAAGCAGAGCAAAAAGCCACAGCAGGCCACAACTTCTTCCACCTTCTGTGACCTTTGTCATCCTGGGTAGAAAACCCAAATCACTGTCCTGCTTCTAGGGGCTGCAGGGTTCTTTCTCTATAGGGATTCTCTTAATATTCCACATTCCTATTCCTCCACCCACTTTTAAATGGCATCTGGCAAAGAGTTTAGAATCCTTCTTTGCCTGGGAATAACCAAGAAGCCTTTGCCTCCTCAGATCAGCAGATCTGACTGGAAGGCAGCACAACTGCTTCAGGATGGTCTCCCCAGGCCCTTCCCTTTTTATATTGGCATCACAAACATGCAAATTCATCTCCCTGCTGGGTCACCTTCACTGAATGGGGGAAAAAAAACCAACCAAGACAAGTGAAAGTGACCCACTTCTGACGGCTCAGGAAGTGACCAAACAGCAAAGCGAGTCAGAAGCAGAGAAGGGGAGAAAAATCTCTCCTCAATGTGTTTTTAGCATGAAGAGAATCCTACATTTTGGAGAAGAAATCCAAGGACTCAAAACTCCAAACAACTTCCTGTAGCTCCTGGGAAGCCATGGCAGCTATCCTGAAGTTTGATGCTGCTGTCAGTACCCCTTGCAACAGCTGCCACAGCTCCTGGCCTCATGAAGGAGAAGGAGAAACATTCAGGAAAAGGTTTTACTTGAAGAGTTTTACAAGTCTGCAACTGCACAGATTTCATAGAATCAATAGGATAGGAAAAGACCTCAGAGATCATCAAGTCCAACCTATGGCCTAATACCTAACACCTCCTGACAACTAAACCATGGCTCAAAGTGCCACATCCAAGCCTTCACACCTCCAGGGATGGGGACTCCAGCACCTCCCAATGGCCAATTACTCTTTCTGGGAAGAACTTTCTCCTCACCTCCAGCCTAAGCGTCCCCTGGCACAGCTTGAGACTGTGTCCTCTTGTTCTGGTACAGGTTGCCTGGGAGAAGAGACCAACCCCCACCTGGCTACAACCTCCCTTCAGGGAGTTGCAGAGAGCAAGGTCTCCCCTGAGCCTCCTCTGCTCCAGGCTAAGCAACCCCAGCTCCCTCAGCCTCTCCTCACAGGGCTGTGCTCCAGAGCCCTCCCCAGCCTCCTTGCCCTTCTCTGGACACCTTCCAGTATCTCAATGTCCTTTTTAAACTGAGGAGCCCAGAACTGGACACAGGACTCAAGGTGTGGCCTAAGCAGTGCAGAGCACAGGGCACAATGACCTCCCTGCTCCTGCTGGCCACACTCTTCCTGATGCAGGCCAGGATGTCCTTGGCCTTCTTGGCCCCCTGGGCACTCTGCTGGCTCATGTTCAGCCAGCTGTCAACCAGTACCCCCAGGTCCCTTTCTGCCTGGCTTTTCATTCACTTGCAGCCACCCAGGCAGGTGACCAAGCCCTGGAATGAAGGAAGCATCCCACGTGCCAAGGCTGTTCCAATGCAGATGTCACACTGCATTATGTAAACACAAACCCTAGTCCGATTAAAAACCAACAAACCAAGCCCAAACAGCCTGGCTGGAAAGGTGACCTCCTGTGGGCATCCTCCAGCCTAACAGCCAGGCACACACACACCATTCTCCTCCTCCTCCTCCTCCCTGCCATGACCAAGGTGCTCAATCCAGGGTCAGCATCTTCGTAGATTCATAGGATGGGTTGGAAGAGACCTTAAAGATCATCCAGTTCCAACCCCCCTCCATGGGCAGGGACACCTCCCACCAGCCCAGCTTGCTCAAGGCCTCATCCAGCCTGGCCCTGAGCACCTCCAGGGGGGGAGCAGCCCCAGCCTCCCTGGGCAACCTGTTCCAGGGTCTCCCCACCCTCACTGTCAAGACTTTCTTCCTAATCTCCAGTCTCAATCTGCCCTCCTCCAGCTTCAATCCATTGCCTCTCACTGCCTACCAATCCAAGCCCTTGTCAAAAGTCTCTCCTGGAGCCCCTTCAGGTACTGGGAAGATGCTCCAAAGTCTCCCTGGAGCCTTCTCTTCTCCAGGCTGAACAGCCCCAACTCTCTCAGCCTGTCCACACAGGGGAGGTGCTCCAGCCCCCTGATCATGTTGATGGCCTCCTCTGGACCCACCAAACTTCTCCTTTACACCATCACTACTCGCTGATGAAATCAGTGCTATAAAACAAGCCTGGAATAGATCCTTAAACAAAACTACCCAGCCTGCTTTCTGAGCAGGTAAAACAACCAGGAAAGGCCAAGGGACCTCAGGAGCAGAAGGGACACACAACCAGCTTCACTGAGCAGCATAAAATGGCATCCAAGGACCTTCTTCTCCCTCACAGTGCTGTGAGAAGGCAGAAGCTGGTGTCGTTTGTTAATAAATCCCTTTCCAGTGCTACCAAAAGCTTTAGGTTTTTCCTGCTGCTCCTGACCTAGAAAAGATCAAGCAGCACCTCTTCTTCTTCCACAGCTCCAACCTCCTGCAAGCTGAAGCAATGAAATATGCTAAACACTGGGGATAACAAAGTCTCCAGCAGGAGTTATTTCATCTCTCAGCAGCTGCAGACTCCTCTCACATCCTGCTACCCCTTTAAACAACACTCAGCACCTGATTATTTCCTAATTTCAAGGTAAAAAGAACTTCAAGCTCACAGCCAACAGCCTGCTAGAGAAGTTGCTAGCCTTCTCCTAACACACTGGAGCAGCCACTGTTATTAATAGATGACTTAGGTGATGCTTCTCCTCCTGCCCCCTTCTTGGATTGAAACCAGTCCAACATGCCAGACACCACAGAGCTGACCAAGGTTTGCCTCAACCAAGGTGATGCTATTCCCCCCCCATCTTCATTTCCATCAAAACACCTCCAGGAACAGCTGGGGGTTGTGACAGTTCAAGGATGATCCAGGTTGAATTTCAGCCCCACCAAGCCACTAAGCCTCTGTTAGTGCAGATCAGGTTCACACAGCAAGGTTCACTCTTCCAACCTCCCTCCCAAAAGAAGGCTGCAGGATGTAACTATCTGCAATGTGCCTTTGAGGCAAACAACGTGAAATGAAAGGGAGGGAAAAAAAAAAGGCTAAGAGCAGGGCTGAGAACCCTCCAGCTATGTCACCCAGTTCACCCCAAGAGGGCAAGGATGGCAAGAGCGACATTTAGCATCTCTCAGCGGGAGCAGAGGAGGAGGAAGAATGTCTGCAATGTGCCTCGAGTCCTCGCTGAAAACTTAATTCCAATCTGCAAGCTATTCTCCATGTCCTCGATGCCCTCAGCCACCAGCAGCAGCTTCATTTTTCCACTTCAGTTCTTTCTTTTCTTTTTTTTTTTTTTTTTCAGTCCAAAGTGCCGTAAACAAACTTTGTCCTTCGTTCTGGCAACTCTCAGCGCTGGTATTTCAAGGTCACTCGTGCTGGCGAAGGCAGGCCTAGCTCCAGCCACTTCAGCCGCGGCTCCACTCTGAACAGGGAGAGCTGGGCAAGAGCCCAGCCCTGCCACAGCTCGGGGGCTCGCCGGGATGACCGGGGAAAACCCTTTACACCGGACGACTTCTAAGCTAAGGCACACTCTCGGCCGGTCCCTCCGCCCGTCGCCGCTGAGCTGCGGGGCTGCCGTGACCTTCAGTGCGTATTTCCAAATCAAAAGGAACACAAAGGGCTGCTGATACTTGTCGGGAGTTTGGCCGGCGGTTTGGGGGCGATGGCAGTTCCCTTGAGCCTCAGGAGCCACCCCACTGATGGCTGCCCGCGGGCCAGCTCCCACTCGGCCGGGCAGCCCCTGCCAAGGGCAGCCGGGGCAGGCTCCCCCCCGCCCGCCCCGCAGCTCGGCGGCAGCCCCGGCGACGGGGGAGGCGCTGCCATTTTGTGCGTATGTCCTCTTCCCCCGGTTACCGGCCACGGTCCGGCGCAGCCCCGCCGCAGGGTGCGGCCCCGCGATGCCCGCAGCCGTCCCGGGCAGCTCGGGGGCTCAGCCTGGGCCCAAACAGCCGCCGCGACCCGGGCGCCTCCTGCCGTCCCTTGGAGCCCCCCGCGCTGCCCTCCCACCGCCTCTTCTTCTTCCCGCCGCACAAGGCCAAGATAGCCGAAGGCCGGGCGAGCAGCCCCCGCTGCCGAGGCCTGCTCCCCCATCACCGGACCGGGCCGCAGCCGTCCCACGCCCCGGTCAGCACAGCTCCGGCCGCCGCGATCAACTTACCGGGCCGCGACCACCGCAAGCCCTGCCCGACGATCGGGGGGCAGCTGCGGCGGGGGGGCGGCGACCCGCAGACCTCTCCGCCATCCCTTTGTCTTTGAGCTGACCGCTGCCTGTCGGGACTCCGCGTCCCCGCCGGCCCGGGCCGCCGGCCCCTTTAACAGCCGCCACTCAACCTACCCTGCTGCGCCCGCCCGGCCCGCCCCGCCGCTCCGATTGGCTACGCACCGCCTCTGGGGGGCGCGGCCCCGCTCGCCTATTGGCTAGCGAAGGCAGCCCAACCTCGCCGTCCACTTCCTGTTTTAAAGTTACCTTGAGAGGCGGCGCAGGGGTCAGAGCGGCGCCCGCCCTCCTCAGCGCCCCGCCCGCTCCCATTGGCTGCTCGGCTCGACGGAGGGGTCGTGGGGCGGCTGCCGATTGGCCCGCGCAGCTGTCACTTCGGCAACATACAGAGGATGCCCTGCCTTCCCCACGCCGCCGCCTCTGCGTCACGGGGATGGGGCGGTCGCCGAGCGGGGCCGGGACGAGGACGGACCGGAGAGCGCCGCGGAGAATGCCTGGTGAGGCTTCCCACCGCCGAGCCAAGGGGTGAGCCGCATCACACACAAGCACACCGGATGTGTGTGTGTGTGTAGGCTCAAAATAGTCCCAGAAATTGGCGAAAAAAATCCCCCCAAAGCTGATTTTCAGACAGAAAAATCTCCCAAAGAGCCACATGCCTGGCGCAGACCCTCTCACTCGGCCTGAACGCCTCCAATAACCTCCCCAGAGGATGCTGGTGACTTGTTAAAAGAGAATTAGTGAAAACACGGCCTAGTAATAGCAGTACTTTGCAATGCTTCGTGCCATTCCACAGAGGAAAGGCACGGTATGAGCACTATTAGAGGTATGCGAGGTGCTCTTGGGTGGTATGCAAGCAGTCCCGGGGAGGAGAGCAATGCCTCTTGCTGCTGTTTTGAGTGGCAGCCCTGCCCCAACACATCCCAACAATTCCAAATGCACCCCTGGGTGCTTTCTCACACTCTGCTCTCACCCCCTTGTCACCCGTGGAGCTTGGAGCCCCTCTCCTGTGCAGCCCAGCAAGGCCATGGCAACAGCTTCGGCTCTTCCAGCATTCCATAATTCCTCAAGACAGGGAAAAATAAACAACAAAAGGCAAATGAATTTGGGGCAGCCCTGCAGGAAAAGGGCTTGTTTCAATCATAGCAGCTGCTCTTGCTCCAAAAATCACACAGGGTAGCTGAGCTACCCCTCAGGAAGTACCCAGATCCCACTCAACTGCAAAGCTACTGGGAAGAGAGGAGAAGAAATGCTGTTACCAGGGTGCTGTCACCTTTTGCTGCACTTCTAGGAGAGCGTCCCTGCAGGGTCACTCACCTACGGCACGAGAACCTACACCGAGGAACGTGGCTTATCTTTGTAAAGGACAAAATAATGAGAGGGAACAGCTTGGTGGTGCAGGAGGAATGACTGCTGCAAGGTCACTCAGCCACCCCGCAGCGATCTGAGAGCTGGCAGGATTAGACCTGGTTTCTGCCCTCGCTCAGAGCAGCCTGCAGCTCTGGAATTTCAAAGGTTCCACTCCAAGCACTGCTTTCTGCTTTCACCAAGACCCATTCATCCCAAAACACATCCAAACCCTCCACTCAGGGTGGTCACAGCAGCCTGCAGGCTGCAAGTCCTCAGGGCTTCAAAGGAGCCCCTGTAACAGTGATACAAACCTCAGGGTGATTATGACAAAGCCTGTGATGCCAGGTGAGAGATTATAGAATCATAAGGGTTGGAAGGGACCACAAGAATCATCTAGTTTGAACCTCCCTACCATGAGCAGGGACACCTCACACCACAGCAGGTTGCTCACAGCCACATCCAGCCTGGCTGCACAAACCTCCAGGCATGAGGCTTCCACCACCTCCCTGGGCAACCTGTGCCAGGCTCTCACCACCCTCCTGGGGAAGAATGTCTTCCTGACACCCAATCTGAATCTACCCATTTCTAGTTTTGTCCCATTCCCCCTAGTCCTCAGGTTGTCACCACAACCACCAGTGTCTAAGGGATGGTAAACTTGGCCCAGGTTAAGTTTAGGCTGGTACCAGAGAGCAGCTCAAGTGAAGACAAGTGCAGGTGGAGGAGTTATCTAATCCAAAAAAGTAACCTAATTTAAGAAGGGCAAGGGTAAGCCTAAGAAAAGACACAAGATGCTGCCAAGGGAAACAGCAGCAGATGATGGTTGATGACCCAGGAGGTCTATTTTCTGGATGTAGGACTAGGAAGTTAACCACATGCTTGTAGGCCATCTGCTCTGGGAGGCCACTTGAGACTTTCCCTTTAATTGTCTGTACTCAGCTATTGAGAGACAAGAAGTATTTATTCCTAAGTATATGGAGAATACTTTCCTCAACACAAACATCTCCAAAGGCAATAGGAAGAGTTATATACCAGAATTACCTACCCAGAACGCTTGTTTTTTTTCTGTGAGCAACCTGACGTCTGCCTGAACTCTGGAGCAAACCCCTGGACACAGCTCAGCCAACATGAAGTGCCAGCCACCCTGCCTGTCCTCTGCCCCCCACTCAGCCCTGGCTCCCTGCACACCCACACAACTCACCATGTGGCCAAAGAATGAACTGACCTGAGTGTAATCCAACCCACCCAACAGTTTGCTTTCATCCACGCCATGCTCATACTGCTTTTAATTATATTTATTCCTTCCATTAGCTCAACTCAATCAACAAACAGAACCGAGGGAGACCATATTTACAGGCAGGCGTTCTCGCAGCTCTCAGTGCCCTTAGGTTGTGAGCACAGATTAAGCAACCCCTCAGATATTTCGCAGAGGCTCACAAACAATCTCTGACTGCTCCGCGGCCAAGCTTGGCCCCAAGCCCTCTTCCCACCCAGCGCTGAGGCAGACCCAGGAGAAGGGCCAAAAGTCCCAAAGGTGGGCAAAATACGGTAGCACCAGCATCTGAACACGAATTCTCCCAGTGCAAAACCTCTGTCAGAGACCTCGCAGATCGAGCCTGCCGCCACCAGCGCTCGCTGGATGCCCGGGAAGGTACCTCCCGCCCCGGGAAGGCCTCGGCCATCGAGCAGCACCTGCTCCCTACGCCCCGGTAACACAAAGACCGCACGGAACTAGCTCCCTTCCGGCTACGCCCAGCCGCCTTCTCCGCGCCACGGAGCAAGCCTCGGTCGCGCCCTTCCCCCACCCCCGGGACCGCGCGGGGAAACGGTTCGGCTTCCTGTCGTTTCCCCGGTCCGCACCTAGCTGTCCAATCAGGGCGCAGCTTCCCTCGCCCGCCTCCCCCAGCGAGGACCAATCAGCGGGAGCGGCGCAGCTGCGCCAATCGGAGCGCAGCCGTTAGGGTGCGGGGGGGGGAGGGGGAACCCCTCGGGCCGCCCCCGCCCCGCGCCCCCTCAGTGGTCGCTGCCTCCCCCCCGCCGCGCTGCCGCCCGTTCGCTTCGCGCTCACCGGGGCGGCCGGCGCCGCGATCTCCGCTTCCTTCGCCCCCTCCTTCGTCCGGTGTCCGCGCTGCCTCCGGCCCGATCGGTGGGAAGCGGGAAGGAGGGGGAGGGGGACGGCCGGAGCAAGAGCGAGCGGCTCAGCGGCCGAGAAACAAGATGGCGGCGGCTCCGTGAGGCGGCGGCGCGGCGGTCCCGCCCCTTTCCCCTGGGCCGAGGCACTGCGCAGGCGCTTGACCCGCGGCCGAGCTCGCGAGATTTGCGTGGGCAGAGGCGGGGAGGATCCGGGGGCAGGAAGGAGCCGGGGCGGGGGCGTCCGGGGTCCGGGCAGGCCCGAGTTGGGGCCTGGGCCACGGCGGCACCGCCTCCGGTGCCAGGAATGCGTCAGGCTTGCCAAGCCCCTGAGTGCGGAAGGGCCTGGCGCAGGTGGCCCCCGGCCTAGGCTTGTGCGGGCCTGAGCCCCATCAGGGCTGAGGCCTGAGGCCAGCGTGAGGCAGTTCCCCGAGCAGGGAACTCGCAGCCTGGCTCCCAGACCCTCATCTGAAGCGTTGGAGGAAGCTGTGGCTGTACCTCATTGTCTCCGGGTGCCTGGCAGCACGGGAGTCATCCCCCAGGCTCCAGTCTGGACTCTAGTGCTGGTGCTTTAATTGCGATACAGAATAGAATGGAACAGAATAGAATTGAATTAACCAGGTTGGAAAAGACCTTTGAGATCCTCGAGTCCAACCTATCATCCAACACCATCTAATCAACTAAACCATGGCACGAAGTGCCTCACCCAGGCTCTTCCTAAACATCTCCAGTGACTCCACCACCTGCCTGGGCAGCACATTCCAGTGGCCAATGCTGACAGGTAGAGCTCTGCATCCCCCAGCCAGCCCAGCTATGGTGGAGGAATCTCTCCTCTTTGAGTTGTTCTACTGTTGGCTACCCTGTTGGCTCATCCCTGGAGGTTTCCAGCCCTGCCTGTCAAGGCCCTGTGAGCTGTCCAAATTAAACTTGAGTGAGCTATCCAACACTCCTCACACAGGCCTCTGATCTATCATCACTGGGGAACTTTTCTGCTACTATCCTATATGAGCTGGAGCCAATTCAAGCAAAAGTCTGTGCTCCACTTCAGCCAGCTCTCTCATTTCCCAGGGACTGGTATTCTGGCTTGGGGACATGTAACACTGAAGTGTGACTCATGCTGCTTCAAGTATTTTTTCCCATGGAAAAGTTCATCCTGAAAAGTGGCTCCCATCTTTGCCTCCTTCATGTCTGTCTGGTGCCCAAGTTCATCCAGCATACAACTAGAAAGAGGATTTGCCTCTCTGGTGCTTTAATTGTTGCTTGAGACCGGGAGAGGAGAATCGGATCCTGTGTGGCTGCTGTACTTACAGAATCATAGAATTGTTAGGGTTGGAAGGGGCCTCAAGGATCAACCAGTTCCAAACCCCCTCCATGGGCAGGGACACCTTACTCTACAGCAGGTTGCTCACAGCCACAGCCAGCCTGGCTGCAAAAACCTCCAGGCATGAGGCTTCCACCACCTCCCTGGGCAACCTGTGCCAGGCTCTCACCACCCTCCTGGGGAAGAACTTCCTCACATCCAAGCTGAATCTACCCATTTCTAGTTTTGCTCCATCCCCCCCAGTCCTCTCCCTCTCTGACACCCTCAAAAGTCCCTCCCCAGCTTTCCTGTAGCCCCCTGCAGATACTGGAAGGCCACAATGAGGTCTCCTGGGAGCCTTCTCCAGCCTGCACAGCCCCAACTCCCTCAGTCTGTCCTCACAGCAGAGCAGCTCCAGCCCTCTGCTCATCCTCGTGCCCTTCTCTGGACACCTTCCAGCACCTCCAGACCCTTCCTATAACAGAGGCTCCAGGACTGGACACAAAGCTCCAGCTGTGGTCTCACCAGAGCGGAGCAGAGGGGAAGAATCCCCTCCCTGCTGGCTTCTCTTGCTGCAGCCCAGCCTCTGCTTGGCTCTCTGGGCTGCAAGTGCTGACTGCTGGCTGCTGTTGAGCTTCTCGCCCACCAGCACACTCAGGTCCATTTCTTCAGGGCTGCCCTCAAGCCAGTCCCAGCTCAGTTGTTTCCCCTTCCCCTTTCCATCGAGTTCCCAGAACTGGTGGGGCTGGTACCAGCAGCTCACTGCTTGGGCTTTGCACACTGTACAAGAGAAGAGAGAACCTTGCTGCTCCCTGCACGCAGCCAGGGAGCTCAGCTCTGTGGTTTCTGCTGAGTGACATTTGCCCAGATGTAGGAAGCTGGACACATTTCTGCACACGCCGTGGTTTGGGAGCTCAGAAACTCTCTGCTGGGGCTGAAGTGGAGGAGAGCTCCCTGCAAATTCCTGTGGTCTGATTCAAACTCTTGCAACTTTGTCATCTCAGGGCCACTTGCAAGGCAGCCAAGAGCAGTAACATTCATGCTGGGGTTGCTTTGGGGTTGGTTTAATTCTCAGTTTCCAAGCTAGCCTCATTCTGTTGTAATTTGCTTGGGGGGTGATGATACAGGGAGTGGTTCTCCCCCTCTTCCAAACTCCTCATTTAGAACCCAGTCACCCAGCCCTGCTGCTGACTTGGCTGCTGAGCACAGCTGGCAGACACTCCCCAGCTGTTTAGCCCACCAAGGACCATGCCCCACTCGAGGGATTTCTCCACCACAACCCTGCTCCTCCTGCTGAATCCTTTTGTGTGCTGCTTGTGCTCGGTTCCCTCCCCACCTGCTCTCTTCAGCGTCAGTGGCTGCAGTGTCTGAAGCTTAGGGTTGCTCAGCCTGGAGAAGAGGAGCCTCAGAGGAGACCTCCTTGCTCTCTCCAACTCCCTGAAGGGAGGTTGTAGCCAGGCGGGGGTTGGTCTCTTCTCCCAGGTAAGCAGCACCAGAACAAGAGGCCACAGTCTCAAGCTGTGCCAGGGGAGGTTCAGGCTGGATGTTAGGAAGAAATTCTTCCCAGAGAGATTGGCCCTTGGGATGTGCTGCCCAGGGAGGTGGTGGAGTCCCCATCCCTGGAGGTGCTTAGGAAAAGCCTGGATGAGGCACTTGGTGCCATGGCTTAGTTGATTAGATGGTGTTGGGTGATAGGTTGGACTTGATCTCAAAGGTCTTTTGCAATCTGGTCTATTCCTTTCCTTTCCTATCCTATCCTATCCTATCCTATCCTATCCTATCCTATCCTATCCTATCCTATCCTATCCTATCCTACCCTATCCTACCCTACCCTACTCCTATTCTATTCTATTCTATTCTATTCTATTCTATTCTATTCTATTCTATTCTATCCTAGCTGTCTGGCTGCCCTCAGAAGGACCAGAGCCATCTGCAGGCACACAACTCTGTGTCAGCCTGCCCAAAACCTGGGGGAGCCAAGACAAACAAGAAAGACCCCCCCTGAAAAAGGGCAAATCTCCACCCTCTGCTTTGCACAGATTGGTGGCGTGTCGAGCCTGCACTTCCCCACCTGCTCAGCCCACTCCCTCCTGTGCCAGGCTGTGCTGTGCTGACTGCCCCCCAGGGACAGGTTTTGGACGGGCTGGAGTTGTTCGGTCTTAGGGAAATCATCTCCTTGGAGCACAGGTGACATTTGTGGCCCTTGTCCTTAGCTCAGCCACATCCTCTCCCCTGGGGCTCCCTCCTCTCCTCCCTTACAGCTGTCCTCCCAACTCGCCCCAGAGAAGTTGCTGCTTTGGGGCTGTTACCCCGAAGAAAATAAAAGTGCAGGAAATAAAACCTTGGATGTAAGGCCATGGACTTGGTTTGGGGACCTCATAGGGACACAAACACCTTGCCCCATGGCTTTGGGGAGAAGCAGCTTTCTCTTCATTGACAGAACCCCCCCAAAAGGCTGTTTAGTGGAGGGGAGGTGGTGGTTTGGGTGTTGCCAAAGGGTTCCTTGGGAGCCCAAAAGACCTGGAGGACACTCCCGTGTCAGCCCTGCTGCCCTGAGTCACCAGCAGCGCTTGTCCTTGGGTAATCTGGGGGTTGAACCCCAACCTCAAGAAGGTCAGGAGCCCTCAACCCATCATCGTGCTCTCCCCAGCTCTCCCAGCCTCCAGTGCAGGGGCAGCAGAAGTCATTCTTTTAAAACCCCGGAATGGTACAGTCTGGAAAGCCTGCGAGCCGCAGCTGAGCCGCTGGGAGTGGACACAGCCAGCCCAGCTCTGCTCCCAGCTCTGCTCCCAGCTCTGCTCCCAGCAAGCACCTCCATGGTGCTGGCAGCGGGGAGAGGATGCTCAGAGCTGGCATCCAGTTCAGCTTGCTTGGTCCCCCTGCAGCACAATGGGTTTCCCAGGGCCTGCAGCGTCCCGAGGAGGAGCAGATGGTGTGCTAGCACCTCCAGCCTGGCCGGTGCCCAGCACAGATCCACCACGCTGGCGTTCCCAGTAGGACCCTGGTGAGCGCATGTGACCCTGCAGGGCGAGCTTTGACAGCATCCCGGCGCAGCTCCTTCAGCGGGAAGTGGGACACGGCGCCGGAGGCAGAGAGCGACCTGCAGAGCTGACGCAGCAACCTTGCCAGCCCCGAGGCCAAGGGCTCCAGTGGTGCCAAGGGGCCGTACCCCTCGTGCCCACCCGGGGCCCGCCCCTCAGCCTGGTTTCCATAGTCCCAGCAGAAACCAGCTGCTCCCCATAACTCTTCATCATGTCAAGTGCTCTCCATCCCCCAACGCCCAGCCCCAGAGCTCCCACAGCAGCCTCAAAGCTCCCAGAGCTCTCAGAACAGCCCCGGAGCAGTCACAAAGACTGCAGGGCAGTGCCAAAACTTCCAGGGAAGCCCCAGAGCCCCACCCTGAGCAGCCTCAAAGCTCCCAGGACAGCCTCTGAGCCCCCAGGGCAGCCCCAAAGACTCTAGGACAACCCCAGAGGAGCCCCAAAACCCTTAGAAGAGCCCCAAAGCCCACATAACTCCCTCAGAGCAGCCCCAAAGGCCCTAGGACAGCCCCAAAGCTCTCAAGACAATCCCAAAGCTCCCCTAACACCTCCAGAGCAGCCCTAAAGACCCCAGGACAGCCTCAAGGCTCTCAGGACAGCCCCAAAACCTCCCAGGGCAGCCCCAGGGCAGCCCCGGTCCCCCCTGCAGGGACAAGCAGAGTTTGGGGTGCTCGCTGGCAGGGCTTTGCCAACCATGAAGCCACCTTCACCCCAGTGCCCACGTACTGCTGCTGGCCCCCGGGGGCACCGTGAAGCCGAGCCCCAGGAATCCTCTTACCGGGAGCTTTCCCCCGGGATAATCGCATTAGAGCAGCCCCCGCTGGCCGGCAGGGCTCCGGCAGGGCGAGGGGAAGGTGGCAAACCAGAGAGCTGAGCTCCTTAACCAATTAAGAGACATTTGAGATGGGACAGCCCTGATGGGATTCCCAACGCCACGCCAAAGCTTGGGGCTTTTGTCCGTCTGGCTCCAGGGAGGCGTTTCCCAAGGGATCACCTGCAGGGACTGCTGATGCTGGACACTCCCCAAAGGTCTGGGGAGCACAGGAGTGAGTCCCTCTAGCGTGAGGGATCTGCTGGTGCTGGACACCCCCAGTCTGGAGCACACAGGAATCAGCCACCAAGTCCCTTTTGGTGAGGGATCTGTGGTGCTAGACACCCCCAAAGTCTGGAGCACACAGGGAGGTCTGAAGTGAACAAGAATGAGCCACCAAGACCCTCTTGGGTGAGAAATCTGTTGGTGTTGAAAACCCCCAAGGTCTGGAGTGCACAGGAATGAGCTGGCAAGTCCCTTTTGGTGGGGGATCTGTGGTGCTGGACACCCCCAAGGTCTGGAGCGCACAGGGAGGTCTGAAGTGCACAGGAGTGAGCCACCAAGTCCCTTTTGGTGGGGGATCTGTGGTGCTGGACACCCCCAAGGTCTGGAGCACGCAGGAATGAGCTGGCAAGTCCCTTTTGGTGAGGGATCCTGGAGCAACCCTGCTGAGGGAAGCAGCAAACTAGGGCTGGCCAGGAAGTTTCCTGCCGGCTGAACCCCAAGTTGTGGTCATTGTGGTTTTATCATCGCCACGACACTTGATGGCTTAGCATCGACATCCCACTCATAGGGTGGCCCCGAGTTGGAAGGGACCTTAAAGATCATCCAGTTCCAAACCCCCCTGCCCTGGGCAGGGACACCTCCCCCTGGACCAGGTTGCTCCAAATGTGGAGTACAATAAATGTTAGGAGATTATATTCATGGTCGAGGCTTGTGTTTCACTGTCTCTGCCCCCAGAAGAAGGCTCCTGGGAGACCTGAGAGCAGCCTTCCAGTACCTGAAGGGGGCAACAGGAGAGCTGAGGAGGAGCTTTTGACAAGGGCTGGGAGTGCCAGGAGGAGGGGGAATGGCTTTGAGCTGGAAGAGGGGAGATTGAGACTGGGGATGAGGAAGAAATTCCTTCCAGGGAGGGTGGGGAGACACTGGCACAGGTTGCCCAGGGAGGCTGTGGATGTCCCCTCCCTGGAGGTGTCCAAGGCCGGGCTGGATGAGGCCTTGAGCAGCCTGGGCTGGTGGGAGGTGTCCCTGCCCGTGGCAGGGGGGTTGGAAGTGGATGAGCTTTAAGGTCCTTTCCAACCCAACCCACTCCATGATGCTCTGAAAAGCTGATGTCCCTGGGACTGGCTCTTTCCCCCCAGAGCTGCAGCTGTGCTCTGGTGGCACAAACCTTCCCTCCTGAGATATTTTCAGCCACTTTATTTTTTTTCCTTCTTCCCTTTTCTTTCTAAATATTACTCATGAAGGCCCCCTCCAGACAACCTCTCTCCCTCCCTCAGTTTGTTTATATGCTTTGAATTCTGTTAGGAAACCATCTCCCGACTTCAGCAGCGTTTTATCCAAGTTTCCATATTTAGTTCTTTCAGCTATTCCTGCTCCTTGCCCAGCTTCTCCATGCACAACAGGGCCCACCACATCCCAGCTCTCCTCACCTCTTCCCCTCCCCTCCAGCAGCCCTTGCAGGAGGAGCTGGTAGGGCCCCGGGGCAGCCTGAGCCAGCTGTCCCTGGGGGGAGCCGGACAAGATGACCTCTGAGGGTCCCAACCCGATGCACTCTGTGAAGCTGTAAAGTTTCCCTCCCCATCCTCCCTGCTCTTTTGGATGCTTGTTGAGCACCATACCCACCAACACCCCCCCAATCACCCCCCTTCAAACCCTGACCTCCCTACGAGGAGCCCAGCAGAGGCTTTGCCCACGAGGGTCTCCGCAGCGCGGGGTGCTGGGGGAGAAAGCCTGGAGCCCAGGAGTGGTGAGGACGGGGGAGCTCCCCCTCGGGAGCTCCACGGCTGGCATGGCTTGAGGAAGGGACAGAGTTAAAGCTGGTGAAGGAGGGCTCCCTGCTGGCACGTGGCTCCATGTCAGCCGCGGTGTGCAAAGCTCTGGAGGAATTTACCATGAGGGAGAAGAGAGAGGCGGCTTAGAGAGAAATTAGTGTTTGTGTTCGGGGAGCCAAGGTGAGTCCAAGGGCAGCGCGGGAACCGGGGCTCTGTCCTGCTCGACTTTCTTCCTCAGGAGCAACCAAGGGTCAAGAAGTGCCCCCTCGGTCCCTACCCACCCCAGGAGGGCCAAGCTCACGCTCCAGCGGCAGCCCGAAGGGATCGGAGCCGGGAGGTTTATGTGCTCCCCGAGGAGCAGGGACAGCGCCCACCCGAGCTGAGCCGGGACAGGCTGGAAGCGCTTCAGGTCTGGCTGGAGGCTCCCATGGGGGGGCTGGTGGATGGCTGTGGGCTCTGGCTGGTGATTCGTGGGCTCCAGGTGGAAATTCTTGGGGTCCAGTCGGCAGCAGGAAGCTCTGGCCGGTGGCTCTCGGGGTCCAGCTGGTGGGAGAAGGGTCAGGCTGGCAGCTCTTGTGCAGCTGATGGGTGTAGGGTCTGCATGGTGGTTCTTGGGGTCTGCTTGGTGCCTCTGAGGGTCCAGTTTGTGTTTGCAGAGCGCAGCTGGCAGCTCTTGGTACCTGCTTGATGGGTGGCAGGTCCAGCTGGCGGCTCTGGGGTGCGGCTGAGGTGAGCAGGGGGCAGCTGGTGGCGTTTGGGCTTTGGGTGATGGGCGTAGGGTCAAGCTGGAGCCTGTCGGGGTCCAGCTGATGGATGCAGGATCCAGCTGGTGGCATGCGAGGTCTTGCCTGGCAGGTGCAGGGCGCAGCAGGGAGGAGGGCACCCAGCAGCCCCCCGGTTAGCCGCTGGCTATGGGGGGGTGAATTACCGGCCCCTCTCCGCAGCAACCCGGGGCCGGGCCCGGGGCTCCCCCGCCCGCCGCTCCCAGCAGCCCGCCGGGGCCGAGGGGAGGAGCGGGCACGGGCGGCGGCAGCGGCGGCGGCAGCGGCGGCGGTGAGTGCCCGCGGCGGCGGAGCGGGGTGGGGCGCTCCCGGGAGCCCAGCGCGGCGACAGCGTCGGTCCCCGCGGCCAGCAGCGCCGCACCTGCCCCGGAGCATCCCCCGGCGGCGGTGGGAGCGGAGAGGCGTTGGGGGGTGCCGGGGGTTTTGGGGATGCCCGTCACGGATCGGTACCGGCCAGGAGCGGGATGGGCGCTCCGGTAGCAGCGGAGCGGGGGAGAAAAGGGGAGGGTACCAGGGGTCCTGCCTCACGGTGGGACAGCCCCGGGGGCTCCCTCTGCACCCCACGGCTGCCAGCGGAGTGCGCCCGGCACCCTTAAACCACATCCCCGGCTTCGGGATGAGAACCCCCTCAGAAAACCCATCCCTGCTCCGAAAGCCGGGGCGGCTGCCACCGGGCTTGCCCCCGAGCCCATCTCCGGGGGCTCCCCGGTTGGGTGCTACCGGGGCCGGTTCGCCGGAGCCCTGCGTGGCTCTCAGGGCAGCGTTTCCCAGCCGGCGGCTCGGGAACGGGAGCTCTTTCCCGTGCCATCCATCATGCCCGCTGAAAGCCCGTTGACGTCAACCCCGTCCCGTACACGCTGGTCCCCCGCTGCTGGGGACACTGGGGTAGGGACTGGTGCAAGAGTGTGCTTGTGGGGGAGTCCTGCGTGGGGAGAGCTCGACTTGTGGTGCCCAGCTCTTCCCAGCATCTCCAGCCTGTGCTTCATCCGTGGCTTGGGCTCTGCTCACCCCAGGAAGCCTCCCCTGGGGGGGCTGAGCAGGTGCCGTGGCTGGTTCTGTAGGGAAAGCTGTGAAAGGTCTGGAGGGACCTGGTTCTGTAGGGAGAGCTGTGAAGGGAAGAGTGAAGACCGTGGCCTGGGGTGGGGAAGGCTCCTGCACTGCTCCCCATGTGCTGTAACTGGGGGCACAGTGAAGTGGGGAGAAGCCCAGGGGCAGGGCGGGCATGGCTTGTACCCCCCAGTGAGGAAGCACCCAAATGGGCATGGGCCTGGCAGCCACTGTGCCTGCACCTCGGAACGGTCCCTAGAGCCAGGGCCGCTGCGTGGGTGCCCACACTGAGCTGCAGGGTTGTCCCTGTGGGAAGTGGTGGCTCTGCCAGGCTCTGTGCTGGCCAGTGCCAGGCTCTGCGCTGGCCAGTGCCTGCTCCTGAGGGTCTGGGAAGCATTGCCAGGGGGCTTTAGAAGCTGAACAAAACCTTGAGCCCTGGGCTGAATTGCATCACTTGCTGATGCCCTTGGGGACCACCCCCCTGGGGCTGCTGCTGCTTGTTTCATTAGCCAGCCGAGAGCAGGAGCTGTGGGGCCCCTCGGGGATGGGATTCACTCCCAGCACAGACTCAGCATCCCAGGACCACCCCTCTGCTGCAGGACGAGGGGCTGCCAGCCCAAACCAGCCCTGGCACAGCTGGCTGTGCCACACAGCCCCTTCCCCAAGGTGTGGTGGGGCTGCTCCTGCACCTCTCGCCTCCAGCCCCAGCTTAGACAGGCGCCCATTTCCTTCTCCATCACCACCTCCTGCCAGCCCTTCCCTCTGCCTGGCTGGTTTCAAGGCCAGGCTGGATGAGGCCTTGCCTAACCTGGGCTGGTGGGAAGCTGGGGCTGGAATCAGCTGATCTCTAAGGTCCCTTCCAACCCAAACCATTCTCTGGTTGCTCCCGTGCTTATCCATCTCTCCTGAAGGGCACAGCAGCTTCTCCAACATCCTTGCCTGAGTGCAAATTCCTGCTGCCTCCCAGCCCCACGCTCCTGGGCTCTCACTTCACCCCCATTTCACCCCCACTCCTTCCCCACCCTCACAGCACTGCTCACAATAACCTCTCTGGGAGGAGATGGTGGTGAGAGCCTG
This sequence comes from Colaptes auratus, assembly GCA_015227895.2. Classification (NCBI taxonomy): domain Eukaryota; kingdom Metazoa; phylum Chordata; class Aves; order Piciformes; family Picidae; genus Colaptes; species Colaptes auratus. Next base: position 3,277,290 of record CM026895.1, read on the forward strand.
GCACAGGTTGCTCAGGGAGGTGGTGGAAGCCTCATCCCTGGAGGTTTTTAAGTGTGGCTCTGAGCAACCTGCTGTGGTGTGAGGTGTCCCTGCCCGTGGCAGGGGGGTTGGAACTGGCTGGTCCTTGAGGTCCCTTCCAACCCTGACAAGTCTATGACTCTATGATCTTGCTCTGCCCCTTACGCCCCAAGCCAGGGGACAGATCCTTGCCAGCCTCCCACACGCAGCCCAGGTCCATCCTCCCAGCAGCTTCTGCTGCTCCTCAAGCTCAGCCAGGCTGGCCCATGTGGGTCAGGCTCGTGTGACACAGCCCTATGGGAAGCATCATGTCCATGCAAGATGCACTTTCAGGTTGGGGAAGAAAAAAAAGCCCAATTCTCCTGCTTTTTAAAACCCAAGCCGTGGGCACCAGCTCCTTCTTGCATCCATTTCAACCCACTTGAGATGTTTTGTCACAGCATCTCAAAGAGGCTCCTTTGGGAAGGGTTTTTAAGTGGCACAGCACAGGATTGACAGCCCCGCTGACACCTCACCTCCTGCTCGCTGCCTGGTGGGTTCAGGGCCTCCTCACCTGCTCTGGGGTGTTGTGCTGGGTCACAGCAGAGCCTCCCCAAGCTCCTCAGCCTTCCACCAAAGGGGCTTCAGCTGGAGGTCTCTCAGCCTGCAAATAGAGTCACTGAATGGTGAGGGCTGGAGGGGATCTCTAGAGATGATGGAGTCCAACCCTCTGCCAAAGCAGGGTCACCTGGGGCAGGCCACACAGGAACACAGCCAGGTGGCTCTTGAAAGCCTCTGGAGGAGGCTCCACAGGCTCTCTGGGCAGCCTGCTCCAGTGCATCTCTGAGCTGTTGGGTGGTGGAACAATGTGAGAGCATTTGGCTTTCTCCTCACACATCATCTCTTGCCCTGGCCAGGGCAACCATGCTCTGGGGAGAAGAGCTTCGCTGAGAGCAGCTGCTTGGGTGCCTGGGGTCCTCCTAATCTGCCAGGGTTGTGGGTGCTGGTGCCAGCCCAGGGAAGCTTAGCTGGGAGCAGGCACTCCAGTGCCCAGGGTCCTGCTGCTCTGCTGGGGCTGTGTGGGTGCTGGTGCCAGCCCAGGGAAGCTTCGCTGGGAGCAGGCACTCCAGTGCCCAGGGTCCTGCTGCTCTGCTGGGGCTGCAGGTGCTGCTGCCCCAGCTGGTGAAGCCTCGCTGGGTGCAGCCCCTGGGGGAGTGCTGGGTGCTTGCTGCAGGCAGTGCCAGGCTCCTGCTGTTTCTTGGCATCTCTCCGGCTCCCAGAAGTCTTCCTACGGCAAGCAAGTTTTGTGCTGATGCCTTCAGAAGCTTGGCTCTGATAGTGCAGTCTTAGCACTTCAAAAGCAACTTTTCCTGCAGCCAGCCTGCCCTTACCCCAGCTCCTGCTGGGCTCTGGAGCAAACTGGGACCGGTGGGCTGGATGTGGTTGGGCAGGGCAGAGCAAACCCAGCCGGACAAGGTCTGGGCTGCTGGCACCGAGTCTCGGAGCCACTTTCACCATCTTGCTGCTGGATGCAGAGCTGAGGGGCTGGTGGGGGCTGTGGGTGGGTCTGGTCACCCATGCTGGAGCTGAGGGGCTGGTGGGGGCTGTGGGTGGGTCTGGTCACCCATGCTGGAGCTGAGGGGGTGGTGGGGGCTGTGGGTGGGTCTGGTCACCCATGCTGGAGCTGAGGGGATGGTGGGGGCTGTGGGTGGGTCTGGTCACCCATGCTGGAGCTGAGGGGCTGGTGGGGGCTGTGGGTGGGTTTGGTCACCCATGCTGGAGCTGTGGGGCTGGTGGCTTGGTCCTGGGGCGCACAACGTGGGGCTGTAGTGTTGGGCATCTCTGATGTGGGCAGGCTTGAGTGACCATGGGCAGCACTTGGGTGTGGCCCCAAGAGGACTTCAGAGCTCTTGGTCCAGGTGAGATGGAGCCCCTGAGACACAGGAAGACGCTTCCACAAGGGCTTGTAGCGATGGGACAAGGATGGCTTGAAGATGGAAGAGGTTAGATGCAGAGTGGAGAGTAGGAAGAAATTCTGGAGTGTGAGGGTGGGGAGGCACTGGCACAGGCTGCCCAGGGAGGCTGTGGTTGCTCCCTCCCTGGAGGTGTTCAGGGCCAGGCTGGATGAGGCCTTGAGCAAGCTGGGCTGGTGGGAGGTGTCCCTGCCCACAGCAGAGGGCTTGACACTGGATGATCTTTCAAGTCCCTTCCAACCCAACCTCTTCTGTGATTGTCTTGCTCTTTGCTAATGCAGAAAGAGGGTGGAAAGGGGCAGGGGGGGTGGGGTTGGGGGCTGCTGTGTTCTGGCCGCTGATGGAAGGGAATCAGCTGCTCTCTGCAAGAAGTGGAGCGCTGGTTGGAGCAGCAGAAAGCCAGAGCTGATAGCAGCCCTTCCCCTGGAGGAAGCAGCTCCATGAAATATTGATGGGATCCACACAGAGCAGCGTGAGCTGCATTGCAGAGCTGGGAGCCATGCAGCCGGGAAGGTGCAGCTGCTGCTGACGGGAAAGGCAGCACCAGCCTGCCCCTGGAGATCCACCCCAGCCCCAGCCCCAGCCCCAGCCCCAGCCCCAGGCTCAGCCCCAGCCCCAGGCTCAGCCCCAGCCCCAGGCTCAGCTTGCTGGTGCCGAGCAAGGGGCTGGGGACTTTGGACAAGGGCTGGCAGTGATGGGATGAGGGGAAATGGATTGATGCTAGAAGAGAGGGGATTGAGATTGGAGAGTAGGAAGAGAGGAAGAAGGGTGGAAGGGACCTTAAAGATCATCCAGTTCCAACCCCCTGCCATGGGCAGGGACACCTCCCCCCAGCCCAGCTTGCTCAAGGCCTCATCCAGCCTGGCCCTGAGCACCTCCAGGGAGGAGGCAGCCACAGCCTCCCTGGGCAACCTGTGCCAGAGTCTCCCCACCCTCACTGGAAAGAAATTCTTCTTCATCTTCAGTCTCAATCTCCCCTCTTCCAGCTCAAAGCCATTCCTCCTCATCTTCTCAAGCAAGCCCTTGTCCGAAGTCCCTCCCCAGCTTTCCTGTAGCCCCCTTCAGCTACTGGAAGTGGTTATCCCCATGCCGGCCACCGTGCCAGGAGTCCTGGTCCACTGGGCAGCTCACCCAGCAGGCTGGGCTGGCAGGAGCTGGCTGACCCTCAGCTGCAGCCTCTCTGGGTGGCTTTTGCTCCTCTGATTCTTTTAGGTTGCCAAGGAAACGCCAGGATCCAGCACAGATCTGATTTAACCGGGCGGCAGACGTCACGCAGGGACGTGGGGGAAAGGGACGGCGCGGTCAGGGCACTGCCACCGGCCTCCAGCTCTCTCCAGGGGGGCTGAGCACAAAAATCAGGCCACCAGGTAGGGGCAGAGGTGGCTGCCCCCAGCTCCCACTCCTGCCCCCCCACACCCAGTAGAAGATGGCTGTGGGAAGATGCTGTGTTCGAGCTTGTGCCCCCTGGAGAGAGTTCCCTGTCCTGGTGCTCCTGGATGGATCCCTGGGTGTGCTCCTGGATGGATCCCTGGGTGTGCTCCTGGATGGATCCCCTCTGCCGGGAGCATCACTTCTGCTGGAGCTCTGGCAGCAGGCTGGCTGGAGCTGGGCACTTGCTTGTGAAGGAGGATGGCAAAGCAGGGGCTGTGGCTAAGGTGTGCTTAGGGCTGCAGGAGTCATCTCCAGGAGGGGACCCGTGGTTCTTCTGGCACTGCTGTGCTGGAGACCACGTGCAGGGCTGGGGCTGTGCTGCTCTCTTGCTCTGGGGTCCCACTGGCGCTCCCAGTCCCTCCCCACACGCAGGAGCACCCAGAGCAGAAGGGCTGTTCAGACCCGGCCCATGCCCAGACTTGAGGAATGCCATCCCACTGCCCACCCCAGAGGGGATGTGCTGCCTTCCTTGGGTTGCTGGAAGGGCTGACCTCCATGAAGCCTTCCCTTAGCCCTTGGGGGCGTCCCCAGGCCACAGCATTGGCCACTGTCACCACCATCCCATCCCGGCTGTGTGCAGGGAATGGAGCTCTTCACCCACCCCACGACCACCAGCACCTCCCACGCTGCTGAGAAGCCCCCAGCTGCCAGAGAGAAACTGGGCACAGCCCCAGGTGCCAAGGCACTGCCCACCCCAGCAGCTCCCGGTGCTGCTCTGCCCTCCCACCTGGAGAGCAGCTCCAACACCAGGTGGGGCAGGCTGAGCTCTGGTGCTTTGTCCTCCTCCTTGCCCTCAAGCTCAGGCGCCTGGAGGCTCACCCAGCTGGAGCAGCCCAGCAGCAGCTTCTCACAGGGCTTGCCCCAGGATCCCTGAGCACAGCCCTGGCTTGGCTCCCTCCAAACTTCTCCTCCCTAAGCTCCACTTCTCCTATGAGCAGAGCACACTGGGGCCTGTCCCCTAACTTCCAGGTTGGTTCCCCATGGAGATGGAGCAGGAAGGGTTAATGCTGCACCTGCAGCACGTTTCAGCCTGGAGATAAGCTCATAACCTGCCTGAGCAATGAGATGCTTCAACTCCAGCAGCTGGAGCTACCAACCGAGTTCTCAGCTCATGTGCCATGAATTCTGCCTCTTGCTGGGCAATCTGATTGCTGTGGGGGACTGCCTGTCAGACCTGGGGCAATTAGCTCAAATCAAGTCCATTTGGGGGAAATAAAGCCCACCCTTCCTCCCAGCTCCTGAGCTCTGCTGCTGCAGCCTGCCCTGCTCAGGACTGCCTGGGTCCCAGAGTGGCAGCCCCACCAAGCTTTTCTGTCCCCCCCAAAGTGCTGATTTGAGGTCTTAACCCGCTCCAGATGTCAGCAGCCTCCCAATGCTTTTTGTTTCCCTCCCCCCCAGGCTGGAGGCAGCCCCAGTGTAGAGGCTGCCACCCTACTGCTGGGGCTTGCCAACCCAATCTCTCCCTGGGGACACCAACCTTGAGGGCTTTGATGGAGCAGATGGCTCCCCAAGACCCTCTTGCTGCTTTCCTCAGCAGGGCAGCCACCCAACCAGCCCCTTCTGCTCACTGATCACCTTCCTCCTTCCCCCCCTCAGTATTTTGCCCCTCACTTCTATCTTTGGGGGATGTCTGGGGCCAGGGCTCCCTTGCAGCCCTGGGTTGCTCCTTTCCACGTGCAGCCCCTGCCCCCGGGGTGTCACTGGGATGCAGCCATGGATGGGCTGAGCAGCCCCATCCCCTCCCTGGGGTCACCCATGACCTCCCCCCACCTCCCGTCCCCTGTGCCATCTTGCTCCCCGCTGTTCCCAGCTCCAGCATCCCCCAGCAGCTCCATGACAGCCGCCTGGAGGGACCCAGCAGGGTTATGGGGTGGCACAGCCTGGCGCAGGCACGGCCCCCAGCCCCACCGAGGGGCATCCCACCCTGCTGGCCCACTCTGTCCCTGCTCGGGGCTGGGAGGAACTGGGTCAGCGATGTAACCATGGAGATGCTGAAGGAGATGCTGAAGCAGCTCCACCACAGCCCCGCTCTCCAGAACCCTTTCAAGACCGAGCCGCCCTGGCACCCTCCGTCGCCTCCAGCCGGGGCTGGGGCTGGGGGGCTGAGCCTCCTCGGCGGGCAGAGCGCGAGGTGGGCACTGCCCAGCGCTCCTCCGCCAGCACCGGCCGGTAAGATGCCTCCAGCTCCTTTTTTCCCCTTTAGGGAGGGCAGGGCTTGGCCCCAGCAGCCTCAGCAGGGCACGGAGAGGCAGGAGGGAGCCCGGGCTGGTGCGGGGCTGCGCAGAGGGCATCGCGGCGGGCGCGGGCTGCCGAGCGGCCGGGGGAGATGCTCCAGCCATGACATCTCTGCTGCCTGCCTCCCGCCGCTTCCCTCCATCCCATCCCAGTCCGGGCTGAGGGGGGAACTGGGGCTGGCTCGCTGCAGAACTTCTGGGAGCTCACGGTGGTGGTTGTCGTTTCCCGGCGGTAAGCGTTGCCGGGCAGGGCTGGGGGGTGGAGGCTGGCGGGTGGGGGCTGGGGGGTGCTGTCCCCCAAGCCCAGGCGGCTCGGGGATGCGTTTGCATGGTGGGGAAGGAGGAGGTCTGCGTGGAACCCAGTGGCTGGCTCGGAGGATCCTGGTGTCGTGCAGGGTACAGAATAAATCAAGCACGGAGAGGGAGGTGGTGAAGGGAAAGCTGCTGCCGGCCCCTGAATCCCTCAGCTGCTGATGGAGAGAGGGAGCTGGGGGGGGGGGGGGGGGGGGGGGGGCAGAGGGAACACCAGGGCTGGCTGAGGATGCAGTCATGGTGCCAAGGCTGGCTTGGTGGCACCATCTCCAGCCAAGCTCATCTCAGCAGGTACCCCCCCCCCCCCCCGGTGTCCCCATCCAGCACCCCCCGCGGTGTCCCCATCCAGCAGCTGCTCTCTGCAGAGGCCAGAAGCAGGCTGTGGCAAGAGCTGGGGGGTGAAATGATGGCCATGGTGAGGAGAGACCCTTCCTGGGGGTGAGGAGCATGCTCTCTGCTGCCTTTGCAGGGGATTATCTGTCGGTGTGTTGCGCTGGAGATGATCCCATTAGTGCTGTGCTCTCCTGATCTAATTTGCTCCCACCAGAGCCTGCTGGTGGCTGAAAAGCAGGGAAAACAGCAGCAGGAGCCTTTTGTCTCCTGCTGGCTGTCGAACCCGTGGGGCTGGGCAGTGCCACAGCTCTTCCCAGCTGTCATGCCATGGGGACAGGGCTGGGCTGGGCTCTCGTGCAGAGGGCTTTGTCTCCGTGGCTGGAAAGCAGGTTTGCAGGTGGGGAAACTGAGGCACGGGGAAGGGAAACGACTGAAGGTGCAGCTGGGGAAGCAGCTGGGATGCATTCCTTGTGGTAGAGGCTTCCCAAGAGGAGCCCCAGGGAGTTTGGAACCTGGAGGGTGGCTGGGGGAGTGAGTGGTGGGTGGGGGGTCTCAGAGCTCCTAAAGGTAGCTGCTGTCTACAGCCCCCTGGAAGGAGGTTGGAGTGGGCTGGGGTTGGGCTCCCCTCCCAGGCAGTCACAGAGTGTTTCAGTTGGAGCCCTCTGAGATCACCCAAGTAGCTAGTGAGGGGCTGAGAGGAGATGGCCTCAACTTGCACCGGGGGAGGCTGAGGTTGGACTTGAGGAACAATCTCTCTGCTGCAGGAGTGGTCAGGCACTGGAAGAGGCTGCCCAGGGAGGTGGTGGAGTCCCCAGCCCTGGAGGGGGATCAAGGAACCTGTGGCCATGGCTCTTGGGGAGGTGGTGTGGTGGCCCTGGTGGTGCTGGGTTGATGGTTGGACTGGGGGATCTTAGCAGGCTTTGCTAACCTCAGCGATTCCATGATCTGATCAAGGTCCCAAGGGACCCAGAGCAGCCCTCCTCAAGCAGCCCCTGGGACAGGACCATCCCTGCTGGCTGCTCTTGTCCTCCTCGCTTCCCACTGGCCCATGGCCGCGCCGAGGCGGCTCCAGCTGCAGAGCTGGTGCTCAGCCCGTGTCGATGGCGCTGTCCGAGGGGCATTGCTGGCAGAAAACCCTGCCTGCACCTGTGGGCAGGCTCTGCCGTGGCCATGGTGCGGCCCAAACCTTGCCAAAGGCAAGCAGCTGTGCTGGGGTCCTGCTCAGCAAGGGCTGTAGGGCAAGGCGGAAGCTGGGCTGTAGGGCAAGGTGGAAGCTGGGCTGAAGGGGAAGGCTGATACTGTGAGGTCTCCTGAGGGAGCCTGGGCAGAGCCAGGGAGGGCACCACCAGCCAGAGGGAGCTGTGGGCTGGCTGCTGCTCTCAGGGAGCTCACTAATGATGTTAATGACATTAATGGCATTAAGGACATTGGTGACTGCTCACCCACTTGCTCCTGCTTGCATCTCTTCTGTCATTGATAAATCCCTGAGGTCAGCGCTGCTGGAGCTGAGCCCAAAGCTCCCATCGGGTCTCAGCCCAGCTGTGCCCCTGTGAAGCTCCTTCCCCTGAGGGCAGTGGGCAGCAGGAGCCCCCTCCTCACCCCCCTGCCCCATTCCCAGCCATAACTCATCCTTCCCTGTGTGCCCATCACTCTCCCTCTCTCCTGGAAGAGAAATGTTTTTCCAGGCATGGCTCCATCCATTACCACAAAGTGGCTTCACTTGGCCCAGAGTTCATCACTCACCTTCCCCGGGCAGATGGATGCTGCCAGCCCACTGCCCTTTAAATATTCATGCAGAAGGCCTGCCAGCCACCTCCCAGGCTCCACTGCCAGTGAACACTCCCGTCCCCAGCACCCCCCTGGGCATCTTTGGGATCCCTCCAGGCACCATTTGCTGCTGAGGTGTCAGAGCAGCCCCCCAGCAGCAGCCCAGTCTGGTTGATTGGGCTGAGGGGGGTCACATCCAGCCCCTGTGGCTGCAGCCCTCTCAGGGTGCAGCAGGAGCCTGCCTGGAGCAGCAGGTAGGGATGCTGCAGCCAGGGCTCGGAGAGGGAGCTGCGTGGGAGGAACTTTGCTGCTTGCAATTGTGGACACCTTCAGCAGGGAGGGAGGAGGCTGGCCCCAAGCTTTGGGGTCCTCTCCTGCTCCCAGGCTGGGTGGGCTGGTGACACACCAAGCCCTCTGCCACCACTGGGTCTCTGTCCAGGTGCTGTGGGGCAGGGCTGGTGGATCCACTCTGTGACCTGGCTGCACAGGGAGGCTGTGGATGTCCCCTCCCTGGAGGTGCTCAGGGCCAGGCTGGATGAGGCTCTGGGCAACCTGGGCTGGTGGAAGGTGTCCCTCTTGACCCTCACCCCTCTGCCTTGGGCAGGGACACCTCACACAGCAGCAGGTTGCTCACAGCCACATCCAGCCTGGCTGCAAACCCCCCAGGGCTGAGGCTTCCACCCCCTCCCTGGGCAGCCTTTGCCAGGCTCTCACCACCCTCCTGGGGAACAACTTCTTCCTAACATCCAATCTCAATCTACCCATTTCTAGTGTTGCTTTTTTCCTGTCCCCCCCAGTCCTTTCACTCCCTGACACCCTCAGAAGTCCCTCCCCAGCTTTCTTCCAATGGCATGATTTAGACCTCATCATTATTGCCTTTTTTTCCCATCCAATAGCAATTTATTTCCATTCTACTGCTTTCTGTTCAAGACCTGTGGAAGAATTGTCCTAGGCACAGCTTAAAGCTAACCACAAGCACCCTGGCACTCAACCTGGGCACCCTTAACCCATCCCTTGGCTTCTTCCTCTAGCACAAGTACTGCCCCCAGTCCTGGAGCCTCTATTACAGAAAGGATCTGAGGTGCTGGAAGGGCCAGGAGGATGAGCAGAGGGCTGGAGCTGCTCTGCTGTGAGGACAGACTGAGGGAGTTGGGGCTGTGCAGGCTGGAGAGGAGAAGGCTCCCAGGAGACCTCATTGTGGCCTTCCAGGATCTGCAGGGGGTTCTGAGAAAGCTGGGGAGGGACTTTGGAGGGTGTCAGGGAGTGATGGGACTGGGGGGGATGGAGCAAAACTAGAAATGGGGAGATTCAGCTTGGATGTGAGGAAGAAGTTGTTCCCCATGAGGGTGGTGAGAGCCTGGCACAGGTTGCCCAGGGAGGAGGTGGAAGCCTCCTGCCTGGAGGTGTTTGCAGCCAGGCTGGAGGTGGCTGTGAGCACCTGCTGTGGTGTGAGGTGTCCCTGCCCAGGGCAGGGGGTTGGGGCTGGCTGAGCCTTGAGGTCCCTTCTGATTCAATGACTCTGACTCTTCAATGACTCCATGATTCAGTGATTCAATGACTCTTGGACTCTTCAGTGCTTCAATGTGTCTATGACTCCACGACTCAATGACTCTATGACTCTTCAATGACTCCTCCATGAGTCATGAGGTCTGCAGGGACAGGTTGGACTTGATGATCTTTGAGGTCTCTTCCAACCTTGGTGATTCCATGACTCCTCCATGACTCTATGGCTCTTTAACGACTCCATGACTCAAGGATTCAGTGATTCTATGGCTCTTTCAGTGACTCCATGACTCCTCCATGACTCCTCAATGAATGACTCCATGACTTCATGATTCAATGACTCTATGACTCTTCAGTGACTCCTCCATGACTCCATGGGTTCAGTGATTCTATGGCTCTTTAATGACTCCATGACTCAAGGATTCAGTGATTCTATGGCTCTTCAGTGACTCCATGACTGACTCCTCCATGACTGACTCCTCCATGACTGACTCCTCCATGACTGACTCCTCCATGACTGACTCCTCCATGACTCAATGAATGACTGCATGACTTCATGATTCAATGACTCTATGACTCTTCAATGACTCCATGATTCAATGAATGACTCCATGACTTCATGATTCAGTGACTCCATGACTCAAGGATTCAGTGATTCTGTGGCTCTTCAGTGACTCCATGACTCAAGGTTCAGTGATTCTATGGCTCTTCAGTGACTCCATGACTCAAGGGTTCAGGGACTCTATGGCTCTTCAGTGACTCCCTGACTCAGTGCCTGTTCAGGGGCTCCATGCCTGGGTGCCTCCTGCCTGCCTCCCGCGGGCCGGGATGCCGTGGCTCCCCTCCCCGCGCTGACGGCTTCGGCGCTTCTCTGCCCGTGCAGGCGGCGGAGCCGGGCCCCGCGGAGCTGCTGACCATGTTCAGCGGGGCTGGGGGCTCGGGCTCTGGCGGCAGGAACGTGCTGCGCAGCTCCAGCATCAGCGGCGAGATGTACGGCGTGGAGCAGAGCGCCCGCGGCGGCCCCGACGCCCTGCCCCTCGGCGCCAGCAAGAAGCGCCGCTCCAGCCTGGGGGCCAAGATGGTGGCCATCGTGGGCTTGTCCCAGTGGAGCAAGAGCACCTTGCAGCTCAACCAGACCGGTGAGCACCCCCCCCGGCCCACCCCCTCGCCCTCTCCCCTGCCCGGCGCCTCGCCTCGGCCCTGCTGGGGGTTGGAGTAGCCGGAGGAGGATCTGTGGGAAGGAGGACGGCAGAATGGGGTTGGGTTGGAAGGGGCCTTAAAGGTTAACCAGTTCTGAGCCCCCTGCTGTGGGCAGGGACACCTCCCCACCAGCACAGGGTGGTCTCATCTGGCCTGGCCTTGAACCTGGCCTCCCCTCCAGGGAGGGGGCAGCCACAGCCTCCCTGGGCAACCTGTGCCAGTGTCTCCCCCCCCACCGGCAAGAATTTCTTCCTCATCTCCAGTCTCAGTCTCCCCTCTTCCATCTCGAAGCCATTGCCCCTCGTCCTGGCACTGCAAGCTCTTGTCAGAAGTCCCTCTGCAGCTCTCCTGCAGCCCCTTCAGGTACTGGAAGGGGAGAGGCTGGTTAGGAGAGCTTGGGGCGATAGGATGAGGGACAGTGGCTTTGAGATGGAAGAGGGCAGCTTGAGACTGGAGATGAGGAAGAAATTCTTTCCACTGAGGGTGGGGAGACACTGGCACAGGTTGCCCAGGGAGGCTGTGGCTGCCCCCTCCCTGGAGGGGAGGCCAGGTTCAAGGCCAGGCTGGATGAGACCTTAAGCACCCTGTGCTGGTGGGAGGTGTCCCTGCCCACAGCAGGGGGATTTAGGTGGAACCTCAGGAGGGAGTTCTGCGCAGTACTGGAACAGGTTGTCCAGAGGCATGGTTGAAGATACTCAGGTTCAGGCTTGCTGTGGCAGCCTGCTCTAGTTGGAAATGTCCCTGCTGAGTGCAGGGGGCCTGGGCAAGATGCCCTTTGAGAGTCCCTTCCAACCCGATGCCATCTGTGAATCTGTCCCCTCCCAGCCCCTCCCCACCCAAAGCTGCCCCTGGTTGGTGGAGACACCTCAAGATGGTCCCCAAAAGCCACCCCTGGCACAGTGGCACTTCTCCAGGTGCTGAAACCTCTTTCACACCTCGGGGGTTGGGGACACATGGCTGGAGCTCTGCTCGTGGTGGGGGTCTGGGCTCGATGTGCCCTCTGCAGAGGGAGGGCCAGTGCCAGCTGCAGGCAGGGAGGGGACTGGGGGAAGGTTTTGTTAACTGCTCTGGGAAATGTTTAACTGCTTAAAAATAGCTTCTGAAAGGGCAGGGGAAGCAAAAAGCTCATTTCAGAGCCACCTTGTTCTCTGCTCATTGCCTTTTGGGTTCTAGCTGGCATTTCCTGGCTGGGGAGAGGCTCTGTAAAGAGGGGAGGTCATCTGGAGCCCTCCAACCCTGCCTTGGGGTCTTGTTATCCCCACTGGGGGTGGCAGGGCCAGGACCTCCTCCCTGCGGTGCCCAGGGGAGCGGTGCCAGGGAAATGATTCCATGGGGACAGCCCCAGATTAGCAGGACAAACCTGAGTCCCCCAGGAGCAGCCAGGGCACGCTGCCCACACACACACACAGAGGCTCCTGCAGCAGTGCCAGGGCTGCCAGCGATGCCAGGGCCGCCAGCAGTGCCAGGGCTGCCGGCGGTGCCAGGGGTAGGTGCTTGTGCCACACTCCTCCCTCTGCCATCTGCCGCCACCTGGGACACGTGGCAGTGGGCACAATATCACTGCATGGCGAAAGGAGACAAACAGGCAGGGCTGGGGCTGTGCCCACTTGTGGCGCTGCAGGTGCCCATCCCCTGTGGCATGGGGCCGTGGCACATGTCGGTGGGGCCCTGGGTATCTGGGGGGCTGGGGTGGTGCCAACACATGTGAGCTGAGCCTGGCAGCTCTCAGCGCGTGGGGAGATGGCTGAGGTGCCAGTGGGGCGCTCTGCCGTGCCAAGGTGAGATGGCATCAGCGCGGGGTGAGGGCTGTGGGGAAAGGGAAGAGGGGGTAAGGGCAGCCCGTGGCCCCCCAGCAGGGTGTGTGTGGCACTGGGACACGTGCCCACGTGGGGTCCCGCGGGATTCCAGGAGGCACAAACCAGGCCGGTAGCGGAGGAAGGCAGGGAGCAGCATCCCGAGAGGCTCCGGCCGTGCAGGGCACCCCGCATCTTCCGGCTGGTTCGGTGCCTGCCCCCAGGAGGGTCCGGGGGCAGTGCGAGCTTCCCGGGCTCACCCCCGGCTTTGGCTTTTAGAGGGTGGCCCCAAAAAGCTGCGCAGCAACATCCGGCGGAGCACGGAGACCGGCATCGCCGTGGAGATGCGCACCAGGGTGACTCGGCAGGGCAGCCGCGAGTCCACCGACGGCAGCACCAACAGCAACAGCTCCGACGGCACGTAAGGGACCGAGGCTCCTCCCGGGGAGGCTGCGCTCGCCCAGAGGGCACCGACGGCCCCTCTGCTCCCCTCTTCCCCTGCCCCTTCCTTCTCCTCCTCCCCTCGTGCCCCTTCTCTCCTCCATCCCCGGGGTTTATGTAGGACCGTCAAGAGCTGGTCCCTGTGATGCAGGACTGGGGGTACAGGACAGGACAGGGGATCTGGGATGGGATCCCCTGTGGAGCTGGTGGCACCCTCCCAGTGCTCCCGAGGGATCCCAGTGGGTCCAGAGCAGCCTGATGCTGCTCCACAGAGGCCCTTTGCTCTCCTCCTGCCCAGGTTCATCTTCCCCACCACCCGGCTGGGGCCTGAGAGCCAGTTCAGCGACTTCCTCGACGGGCTGGGGCCAGGCCAGTTGGTTGGGAGGCAGACCCTGGCCACCCCTCCCATGGGTGAGTGCTGGCTGAGGTGGGAGGGGTCCTGCCTGTGGGTGGGTGGGGGTGCCAAATCCAGCCCCACAGAGCAAGGGCTGCATCTGGCTTGGTGCAGGGTGAGAGGATGCTCCAGGGAGTGGGGAAGGGCTGGAGTGGGGGGAAGGAGGTTGTGACTGGTGCTGGAGAGCAGGCTTGATGCCAGCAGCAGCATTGGTGCTGGCTTGGTGCCCAGGTGGGTGTATGTGGCACCAGAGGGAGGGGGCCAGCTGAGTGTGTCTCATCCCTCCACCCAGGCGACGTCCACGTGGGCATGGCTGAGCGGAACGGGCAGCTGGAGGTGGAGGTGATCCAGGCCAGGGGACTTATCCCAAAGATGGGCTCCAAGTGCATCCCTGGTAGGTGGCTGGGAAGAGGAGGGAGTTGGGGATGAGGAGGAGCGATGGGGCAAGCCTGGGTGCTGTGCTGGGACCACCCCGGAGCCTGTTCCCAGTCGGTGTCTCTGCTGCTTTCCATCGCAGCCACCTACGTCAAAGTCTACCTGCTGGAGAACGGCGTCTGCCTGGCCAAGAAGAAGACCAAGGTGGCGAAGAAAACCTGTGACCCATCCTACCAGCAGCCCCTGCTCTTCGAGGAGAGTCCCCAGGGCAAAGTCCTGCAGGTGCCACACTCCCCAGCCACACACCTGGGGGCAGGGAGGGAGGAGAGGACCAAGGAGCAGGGTTGCATGGCTCTGCTCTCTAGTAGCAGGTGATAGGGGAGGAAACAGCCGGAAATGCCACCAGGGGAGGGGGAGGGTGGACTCGAGGAACAATTTCTTTGCTGCAAGGGTGGTCAAGGATTGGAAGAGGCTGCCCAGGGAGGTGGTGGAGTCCCCATCCCTGGAGGTGTTCAAGAAACTTGGGGCCAGGGTTTAGTGGCCATGGTGGTGGTGGGTTGAAGGTTGGAGTGGATGATCTTGGAGGCCTCCTCCAACCCAAAGGATTCCAGGGCTCTGTGGTGGTGTTGGGTTGAAGGTTGGAGTGGATGATCTTGGAGGCCTCCTCCAACCCTAAAGGATTCCAGGCTCTGTGGTGGTGCTGGGTTGAAGGTTGGAGTGGATGATCTTGGAGGCCTCCTCCAACCCTAAAGGATTCCAGGGCTCTGTGGTGGTGTTGAGTTGAAGGTTGGACTCCATGACCTTGGAGGTCTTTTCTAACCACACCAGTCCTGTGGCTCTAAGGGCAGGACACAAATCAGTGTCCTCCCTGCCCCAGCACAGCAGCTGCTCCCCAGCCAGCCCCCCTGATTTTGCCCAAGCAGGGAGCAGGACACAGCTCCCCCAACGCCTTCTCTGCCCCGCAGGTGATCGTCTGGGGAGACTACGGCCGCATGGACCACAAGTGCTTCATGGGGATGGCCCAGATCGTCCTGGAGGAGCTGGACCTCTCCAGCCCCGTGGCTGGTTGGTACAAACTCTTCCCCACCTCCTCGCTGGCCGACTCCAGCATCGGACCTCTGACGCGCCGCCTCTCCCAGTCCTCGCTGGAGAGCTCCACCAGCCCTTCCTGCCCGTAGGCAGCTTGCTGGGGGAGGCCTGGAGGGGCAAGGAGACCTCTTGACCTGCCAGAACTGCTCATGGATCACTGTAAATATCCCATTTTTGGTTGGGTTTTGTTTTTCCTCCCCACCCACCTTTTTCTCTTTGCTCTCCGAGCTCCTTCCCGAAGCGGAGCTGCTGCCCTCCCTGCCGAGCCAGGGCCGGGGGCTTGGAGGCAGGGGGGAAGGGGAAGCAAGAAAACACAACCCCACCCCCCAGCAGAGCGAGGCGGAGCAAGGGCTGCGACTGCCAACCCCTCCCAAGACTGTTACCACACCTCCCCCCGACGGCCCAGCAACGAGGAGCCACCACCTTCCTCTCCTGAGCTGGGGGAGCAGCTTGCTCCCATCGATCCCACACTGCTGCAGGCAACACCTTGAAGAGGTTTCTTCTCCTTCCAGTTGGCTTCCTCGGCTCTCCTGAGCACCTGGGGCGGCAGCATCGCTCTAATCACTCCAGGCGCCTCTGGAAGCAGCACCTTGAGGAAGTTTCTTCTCCTTCCAGTTGGCTTCCTCGCCTCTCCTGAGCACCTGGGGCGGCAGCATCTCGCTCTGCTCGCTCCAGGCACCTCTGGAAGCAGCACCTCGAAGAGGTTCCTTCTCCTCCCAGTTGGTTTCCTTGCCCCTGAGGGCGAGGGGAAGCTATTCAAAGAGCAACCTCAGAAGAGAACCACCCAACCCAGCACCACTTTCTGTCTGGTCCCCAAGGAATGTAGCATCTTCTCTTATGTAGCTTTGCCACGTGCTGACAACACTCACTCTGCAATATCCAAGAGACTCCAGGGCTGACCTGGACCACCTGCCAGGCCCTTCCCCTGTGTTCCTTTCCTGCCCCAGCTCCTGCATCTCTCCTGGTGGCCATTTTTTGGTTGGTTGTTAGTTTGTTGGGAGGTTTCTTTGTATGGAGTTTGATTTTGGTGTTTGGTTTTTCTTTTCCTTTGGTGATTTTTTTGTTTTTTAATTATTATGATTTTTGGGTCTTTCCCTCCCTCCCCCCTCCTTTTTTTAAACCTTTTTGTGAGGATTCTTTTTGGGGGGGGTGGGGGTGGGTTGCTTGGGGTAGCTTGTAGCCTCGTGACCCCTGGGCGTTGCCGAAGCAAGAGAGGACAGCAGAAGGTGCACTCCACCTCCCCTGCTTCTTTCCCCACCCTCCTGCTTCACCACCCAGCCCTGGCCTCTGGAAGGCCAAAATGAGAACCCAGAAGAGAAACTCTGTGGCTGCCTCCCGTGGGAAACTGGAGTCAGGAGAAGGTGACCTGGTGGAGCAGGGGCAGCGCGATGCTGGGGGATTGCCTGTCTCCCCTCAGGGCCAGCTGGAGGGCTGGGCGGCTCTCCTCAGGCCTGGGATGATCAACTCGGGTCTCAGAGGCTCTCCTTGGGTCTGGGATGACCTCCTCGGGTCCCGAAGGCTCTTCTCGGGTCTGGGATGACTGCCTTGGGTCTGGAGGGGTCTCAGGTCTGGGATGATCTCCTCAGGTCCCAGAGTCCCTCCTTGGGTCTGGAGGGGTCTCAGGTCTGGGATGATCTCCTCAGGTCCCAGAGTCCCTCCTTGGGTCTGGAGGGGTCTCAGGTCTGGGATGATCTCCTCAGGTCCCAGAGTCCCTCCTTGGGTCTGGAGGGGTCTCAGGTCTGGGATGATCTCCTCAGGTCCTGGAGGTTCTTCTTAGGTCTGGGATAATGTTCTCAGGTCCTAGAGTCTCTACTTGGGTCTGGGAGGCTCTCCTCACATCCAGGATGATCCCCTCAGGTCTGGGATGAGCTCAGGTCCAAGAGGCTGTCCTTGGGTCTGGGAAAAGCTCTCCTTGGCACTAGGAGATTTCCTTGGGTGCTGGGAGCTCTCTTTGGGACTGAGAGGTTCTCCTTGGGTCCTGGAGGCTCTTGGTATTGAGATGCTGTCCTTGGGTCCAAGAGATTTCCTTGGGCCTAGGAGAGTTCCTTGGGTCCTGGAAGCTCTCCTTGGGACTGAGAGGTCCTCCTTGGACCCTGGAGGCTCTTTGTAGGCCCTGGAAGTTTTTTCTTGGGTCCCAGAGGCTCTCTTTGATACTTGAATGTCAAGTAGGGGCCGAGGGTTTGCCAGAGCACCTTTCTCTTAGCTCTCCCCTCCTTGGTATGCTACAGGGGAACATCTCAACAGCATCTCCTGCTGAGCTGGAATTCTTTGGGGGGGGGGGGAAGGGATGGGATTTGAGAGGTTAGGAACAAAGAACTCAAGGCTTGGAATTTCTTACCAGGACTGAGTGGGTGGTTTTTTTCTGGGGGGGGTGGGGGGGGGGGTTAGTTTAGTTTAGTTCAGTTTGTTTGTTTCATTTGTTTGTCCTTTAAAGCAGCATTTTGGTTCCCCCACCCCCACCCCAAGGAGGGACCAATTCTTGTAGCAAACCTGAGAATTCCAGAAGCTTCTTTTTCTTTCTGGGGGGGGGCTGTGTGTGTGTTTATTTTGTTGGGGGGGGGGGGGAGGGAGGAGGGGTTTGGGGGGGGTTGTTTTGGGGGTTTTTTTGAAGGTGCCTAAATGAAAACAAACAAACAAAAAGCAAACAAACAAAAAGCAAACAAAAGAATTGCTGAAATGTTACTCAGGGGAGACACCACTAGAAACTCTCTGGTTTCTTCTTCTTCTTCTTCATCATCATCACCACCACCACCACCACAGCAAACCACACTCCACACACACTGGCTGAACTGTCCTGAAGGAGCAGCTTCCCAAAGGAGAGATCAGAAGGAAAGAAACCCAAACCCCAACCACAGCAAACCCAGTGACCAACACAGCAAAAAAACCCCAACCCACCCCCACCCCCAAACCAGACCAAACCAAACTGAAAGGAAGAGGAGCAGAGGAGCAGTCCTGGAGCCTGGAAGAGGACAACAGGTTCCTGGGGAGTTGTTCCTGGGCGGATGGGCTCTGACCTTCAGCCTCTGGCACACATCCCCCCCACGGCACAGCTGGGATTCTGTTTCTCTCTCTGGTTCCTTGGGCTGTCTGTTTTCTTTCCCAAGGCAGAGGAGCTCCCCATGCACAGCAGAGCACAACAGCAGCAGCTCCCGGGGCAGGCTGAACCGGCTCCAAGCTGCTGCCGCGCCGGCACAAAGCCCACACCTGAAGGGCCAAGACTTCAGGTTTGTGGTGAAGCTGTCGGCCACAGTGAATGCAACACAGCCAAACCCGGAGGACAAGACTGGTTGTGACCCAGCTGCCCCCCCCAAAGCTGAAGCTGGGGCTCAGGAAGTCTCCACTGCTCCGTGGCTGCTTCGCCCAACACCCCCTGGATGCCAGCGACGTCAGGTCGAGGAGTTCCAGCTGCCACGGGGGACTGCTGTGGGTCTTCACCAAATCCAAAGCACTGCAGACAGTGAGAGTGGTGAAAGCACTGGAGCAGGTTGCCCACAAGGTGTGGTTGAGGCCCCATCCTTAGAGATGTTCAAGGGCAAGCGTGCTGGGGCCCTGAGCAGCCTGCTCCGGGTGGAGCTGTCCCTGCTGGCTGCAGGGGGTGGGGTGGACAAGGTGCCCTTTGAAGGTCCCTTCCCTGCTGCAATCCGTGAATCTCTGACCTCTTGAGAAGAAGGTAGGCTGGAGGTTGCAGCCTGGGGATGGAGAAGGGTCTGCTTCCAGCCTCTAGCACCTGCCCCACGAAGGATTCGAGCCGCATCCGCTGGAGGAATGAGCACTGGGTTGAGCAGCACTGCTCTGAGCCTGTGCTGGATGGAGGCAGGCAGGCCAAGGGATGGACCAAGAGTGGTTTGAGGAAGCAAAAGAGGTGCCCCAGCTACTGCAAGAGGAACAAACAATGCTCTGAACACCATGTCCCTTCCAGGGCATGAAGCAGCTGTAGGAGGCCAGCGCTGCCTGGAGGAGGCTGAACTGCCCCCAGCCTGCTGGGTTTTGAGTGTAGGTGAGGGAAGGCACCCAAAGAGGAGAAGCTTTCTGCTCCTTCAAGCTAACCTGGGTTGCTTCTGCTCTACCAACTCTGTTCCAGTGTCAGAATGACAAATCAGCCTGTGGTGGGACAAGAACCATGTCCACGTGGGGGAGGAACAGCAGCGTGGGCAGAGCAGGGAGCTCTGCAGGTATTCTGGGCTCACTGGTGTGGGCACAGCCTCCCACCCCCTTCCCCTTCCAGCACGGAGCTGGCTGGCTGCAGGCTTCTCCAGCGAGCTGCAGAGCTTCACTCCTCCCCCTCCCTGCATAACACTGTGCTGGAGACAGAGAACAGAAGTGGGTGAGGAGCAGCAGGACAGCCAAGCCACACTCCCACAGCAGCAGAGCCCTGAGCTCTAGCAAAAGGCTCCCTGGCTCTGCACCACTTCTGCACCTGCCCTGCCTGGTACCTGAGAAAGGCAAAGCCCTGTCCTGGGTGTGCCGGGGGGCAGGGGAAAGCCAAGGCCGCCTGGGGCTGGCCGCAGGGCAGCCTGCACCTTGGTGCGCTCTGAGCTGCTCTGGAAGGGACTCCTGCTGCTTGCCCGGAGCTCGGCAGAGGTGGAGCCACGTCCAGCAGTGGTCACTCCCTGGACTCACTGAAACCCAGCCCAAGCCCTTAACTTCTTCACTTCCAGCACAACACTTCCTGCCCAGGGAGCTGGCGCTCGCTTCTCTGGGGAAGCAGCTGGGCCGGGACCCCCTCACCCTCCCGGGGAAGAGCTGAAGGAGGAGAGGAGGCTGAGGTGTGCCACTTTCCACGGCAGCAGCAGCTCCTCCTCATCTCTCAGCACCTGAGGCCATGGGGCAGATGTTGTCCTTCCCTGAACAAGAAGAGCACACCAGCCAAGCCCCCCCAGCTGCTTTCCACACACCACAACCACCAGAGGCTTCTGGACTCCAGGGCTGCTTTTCCCCTCCTGGGGGAGTGTTTCCTTGCAAAGGGCATTGGATTTCCTGCCCCGTGTGATTGGCAAGAGCACAGACTGGGAATCCCACTCTGGATGCTTCCCTCCCTTTCCTCCAGCTTCCAGCAGGAGAAGGAATTCAAACTATTTGGCTTTCCAGATATTTCCTCCCCCCCTAGAAAGAGCAAACAACATCCAACTGAGTCGGCTTTGCAGCCCATTTCAGCCCCAGTGCTCCCAGCACCCACCTGTGCCACAGGAAGACCTTCCAGTAGAGCCTGGTGGCCAAATCCAGGTGCCCTGCTCGAGGAGCAAGGGTGGAGTTTGCCCAAGTAGCCTTGAAATGAGACTTAAACATCCTCTGAATGCTAAGGCAAGGTCCTGGCCCTGCAGCGAAGCCCAGAAGACAGCCCAGGATCTGCTGCCCAGGTCTGAGTTATCCCTGGGCTATCCACAAACCCGGAATGGGTTTGATTTGCCACAGCTGGGTCGGGTTCCTTGGGTGCCAGGAGGTGCCCCAGGGCTTCTGGGCTCTCTCAGAACTTAGCTCCTGCTTCCCCACCATCCCAGCAGGTTGAGAACAGGGGCAGAGAGGAGGCTCAGGCACAGTTTGCCTGCAGTCAAGTGAGACACAGAACCAACCACCTGGCCAGCAACCAACCTAGAAAGTGGCTTTGGCAAATGCCACAGAGCAGCTGAGCTGGGGGGAAGTCTCCTGCCCTCCACAGCCACCTTCTGCAGCCCTGGAACCATCCTCTCCAGAAGCAGTTCCAGACACAGCTCAAAGCCAAGCCCAGGAAGCCCCACAGCAGTGGGGTCAGGATTCCCCTTCCTGAGAGGGAATCACTTCCCTGGCTCCAGCAGTGGGGAAGCTTGGAACAGCCCAGCCTGTGCTTGTGCAAGGGGGGAGGCAACATGTGGAGGTCCCTTGGCTTGTTCCAGGGGGGCTTGCAGATACTCAGCAGCAGCCAGCACAAGGCAAAGGTCTTCAGTGACACAAGAGCCCTGACAGAGCAGCACCAGTGCTGGCTTTGCAGGCAGCCAGAGCCCACCTGCTGTTTTCTTCCAGCTGACTCGGAAGCTTCTTCCCAGACCTGCTGTGAACAGCCTGGCCCATGCCCACCTGCGAGCTCCCTGCAGGCTCTGCCTTTGCTTAACTGGCTTGGAAGAGAAAAGCCCTGGCTGCAGCTGAGAGGTCAGGGAGCAGTGTGCAGGCAGCTGCCTTCTCCATGGCTGACTTCAAAGTCTCAAGGTGCTTTGCATCACAGAGGGAAAGGGAAAGAAAAAACAAGAGAGGTGAAGAGCTCTCTCTCTCTGCTTTCCTTTGGGCTTTTCATGCCTCCAGCCAGAGCTGGAAGCTTCCCTCCTGCAGCAGCAAGGTTTGCATCCCGTGATGTGCCCAAGGCATCACAGCCCACGCTCCAACCTCCCCCCAGCAAAAGCTCTTTCAACTGGAAGTCTTCCTTCGAACTCCACAGAAACCACCCCAACCCTTGGCTGGTCCTCAGAGGTCCAAGTGCTGTCTTTATGAGCTCAGAAGAAGGTTGAGAGGCTGCAGGGAAGAGTTCCTGGGGCAAGGGAAGGTGTGCTGAAGTGAGCCAGCAGAGCGAGCAGAGGGGCCAGTGATGCTCAGCTGAGCTGCTCCACCTTTGCAGGAAGATGGAGGGGTCTCAAAAGCAGGCTTGGATCGAAGGAAACCAACCAATAATGTACAGTACAAGGGCCTAAGTGTTTGTCTTGCTGTCCAAATAACCGCCACACTGTTCGCCCCCAGCACCTGCCTGGGGCACAGGCACCGCACAGCAGCAGCCAGGAACCCCCCAGGAACGGGGGGGCTGGCTTGGTTGGGCAGCTGCCAGCCCCCCAAACTGGGGGGAATTGCTTGGTGGAGCAGCTGCTGACCCCCAAAATTGGGGGGCACTGCTTGGTGAAGCAGCTACCAGCCCCTAAACTGGGGGGCACTGCTTGGTGGAGCAGCTACCAGCCCCTAAACTGGGGGGCACTGACTGGTGGAGCAGCTGCTAACCCCCAAACTTGGGGGGCACTGCTTGGTGGAGCAGCTGCCAACCCCCAAACTTGGGGGGCACTGCTTGGTGGAGCAGCTGCCAACCCCCAAACTTGGGGGGCACTGCTTGGTGCAGCAGCTGCCAACCCCCAAACTTGGGGGGCACTGCTTGGTGCAGCAGCTGCCAAGGCCAAGCCCTGGGGGGCACTGCTTGGTGCAGCAGCTGCCAAGGCCAAGCCCTGCTGTGGCCACGGTGCCTGCCTGCAGCTCCAGCACTTGGTATACCTCATTCTTTTGCTTTATTGCCCCCCCTCCCCTCCTCTTCCCCCTCCTCTTCCTCTTTCCCAGCAGCAGAGCCCAGTGCCCCCTCTCCCATTCAGCTTTGCATTGGTTGGGGAGCTTTGGGGGTTATTTTTGCCCCTGCTGTGTGTGCAAAGAAAAGCAACCAAACCAACAGCAACTGTTTGGGGGTCTGCATTCCCCCCTGCTCCCCATGCTGCCAAGCCCCCAGCCTCTGCTTCATTCAGCACTTGCACTATTATTGAGCACTCAGCTACGGAGGGCAAGGGAAGCCAGGCCAGGCTGCTGCTCTGGAGGGACAAGGGGTGAGGTATCCCCCCCCCAATCCTGGTTAGGTAAAGGGTACCCCCCACTCCCACCCCAAGTGGGTGGTTTGCAGCCCTGCTGCCCTCACTGCCCTCCCCCCAGCGAGGAGGGGAGCAGCTGGGAGGGGACAACCCAAGGACAGTGCTGCTGCTGCTCTGGCAGGGGGAATGGGCACTGAAGCCTGGGGAGGAGAGGGGAGCCCAGGCAGCAAGCAGGAAGGGTCCCTCCAAGCTGGAGGGCAGGCACTGAGCACCTTCCTTCCCCCCTTCCTCGCAGGGCTAGGGGCTGGGGAGAGCCGTCAGAGCCCAACAACGGCTACAGAGACACAAAAACAAACACAAAAGAGGAACTTTGTCCTCAAGGGGAGAGCCCTGAAGCGCTGCCGAGGTGCCCCTGGCTGGAGCAGCGCTCCCCTCCTCGGCCCCAGGCCGGCCGGGGCAGCTGGCAGTGGATGCCTCTTGAATGTTAGCACTTTGAAGTTGGTGGCCTTGTTAGTTAGTTATTTGTGTTTTCCTTTCCAAAGGGCTTTGATCTTTTCATGCAGTTCAAAAAAAAAACCCTAAACCATCTTCCCCCCACCTGCTCCCCCCTCCCCTCCTCTCCCCCCCCCCCCCCCCCCAGTCATGTTTGTCCTACTCCCTCCACCTCGACACGAAGCTCTGAATAAGCACCTGGAGCACTGAAAGGGATTGCTCCAGGCCTCCAGAATCTGTCATTAAGCTCAGAAGTTTACACCTCCAACCAAACCCAAACCCAAACCTGGTGGCTTAGGGACCTGGCTGAAGTGGCAGCCTCCAAGCTGGGAGCTGAGGGGGCAGAGCCTTGAGCTGGATTGCTGGCAGCACCAAGGGAAAGAAAACCAAACTCAAAGGCACCAGAGGCAGAGAGAGAGAGCAAAAGAAACGCTGAACCTCTTTGTGCTTTCCAGGGTGACTCCTGCAGTTTGGCTGCTTCTGTTCAAAGGTAAAACAAAGCCCAGAGCTGAGCTTCCCAGAGGAGCCACAGGAGGGATTTCTTTTTATCTCCACTTTGCAGCCCTCTGAGCACAGCCTAGGGCCTTGGGAAAAATGTGTTAGCACCCTGAAAAGGAGGAGAGGGCATGAAAGGGTCCAAGAGCCTTCAAGGTGGGGTCATGGAATGGGTTGAGGTGGAAGGGAGCTTGAAGGTAGAATCATAGAAGGGGTTGGGCTGGAAGGGACCTTCAAGATAGAATCACAGAAGGGGTTGGGTTGGAAGGGACCTTCAAGATCATCCAGTTCCAGCCCCCTGCCATGGGCAGGGACACCTCCCACCAGCCCAGCTTGCTCAAGGCCCCATCCAACCTGGCCTTGAACACCTCCAGGGAGGGAGCAGCCACAACCTCCCTGGGCAGCCTGTGCCAGGGTCCAGTTGCCTAAACCAAGGCAGCCATAGAACTGTTTTGGTTGGAAGAGACCCCTAGGACCATGGAGTCCAGCATCCACCCAGCACCTCCATGGCCATGAGACCAAGTCCTGTCAGCTGAAGGTGGCAGATCAATTGGTCAGGAGTTCATTGCTCTTAAGACCTCAGCCTTGAGTCTAATCAAAGGGGTGGCAATATCTCACCCCTCCAGTGGCACCCCCCCACCCTTCTGCCTGTCTGTGGGTGCCCAGTGCCCTAAGGGAGAAGAGTAGTGAGGTACAGAGCTCAGCCAGGACTGCCCCTCACCCCCCTGCGTCCCTCCCTTTGGGGATGGCACCACCTGAAGATGACCAAATCCAGCTGCTTCCAGCAGCCCTCTTGTGCTAAACTTTGCTTTGATGACAGATTCACAGCTTGACCAAACTCCAAAACACCACAGAAGGGTGAACTGGGGATGAGGGGGGGAGGAGGAGGAGGAGGAGGAAGTCCTCCAAGCCCCACTTCCATGTTGAAGATGAGTTGGATGAAGGACTTAGGATGGACACTTGAGAATGGTGTGAACTGGGGATGAGGAGGAGGAGGAAGTCCTCCAAGCCCCACTTCCCTGTTGAAGATGAGTTGGATGAAGGATTTGTGATGGACACTTGAGAATGCTGTGAAGTGGGGATGGAGGAGGAGGAGGATGTCCTCCAAGCCCCCAGTTCCCTGTTGAAGATGAGTTGGCTGAAGGACTTGTGAGGGACACTGGAGAAGGGTGACAGATCCTAAAACAAAGACCAAGCCCCCCTCCCTCCCCCCAAAACCCACTGAAAACCAAGGGGAAAAAGAAAAACAGAAGCAAAATGGCAACTTCCTGCCTGTGTCCTGTGCTGTTTTCTATGTCTGTGGTCTGTCTTCACGTCCAGCTCCTGTGTGTCTGTGGTTTATATGCAGCAGGACTGATGGCTGTGAGGCTGCACGCTCCAGGGTTTGTAAGATAGTTTCCACCCCCCCCCCCCCAGAAAGAGAGGGGAGGGGAAACAACAACAACAACAATTAACTAAGAATTAATAATGAAGTATTCACGTTTTCATTGCCTTGTACCTGCATGTACAGTATTGGGGCAGCAAGTGAAGATGATTAAAAGCCAGCTTGAAAACTTGCTGTCTGTGCTTGAGTTGAGCTGCTTGCAACATCCAGCCCCCCCCCCCCCCAAAAAAAAACCCAAAAGCCACCCCTCAGGACAGAGAGGAGGAAGGAGAGGGGAAGGAACCCTCTCTGAAACCCAAAAGCCACCCCCTCAGGACAGAGAGGAGGAAGGAGAGGGGAAGGAACCCTCCCTGAAACCCAAAAGCCACCCCCTCAGGACAGAGAGGAGGAAGGAGAGGGGAAGGAACCCTCTCTGAAACCCAAAAGCCACCCCTCAGGACAGAGAGGAGGAAGGAGAGGGGAAGGAACCCTCTCTGAAACCCAAAAGCCACCCCTCAAGACACAGGAGGAAGGAGAGGGGAAGGATCCCTCTCTGAAACCCAAAAGCCACCCCTCAGGACAGAGAGGAAGAAGGAGAGGGGAAGGAACCCTCTCTAAAACCCAAAAGCCACCCCCTCAAGACAAAAAGGAGGAAAAAGAGGGGAAGAAACCCTCTTTAAAACCCCAGAGTCACCCCCTCAAGCCAGAGAGGAGGAGGGAAAAGAGGACAAGAAAGCCTCTTTTCAATCCTAGAAGGGTTTGGGTGGGAAGGGACCATGAAGGTCATCTAGTTCCACCCCTCCTGCCATGGGCAGGGACATCTCCTGCTTGAGCACGGTGCTCAAGGCTCCTTTGCAGGTCCTTGTGTTGCTTCTCAAAACATCCAGCACCCCCCCAAGCCCCCTAAAGCTGCCCTCTCAAGACAGAGGAGGAGGAGGAGGAGAAGAAACCCTCAGGTTAAACCCCCAAAGCCACCTCCTCAACACTTAACCTCTGGGTGGAGCCATGGGTTGGAAGGGACCTCTGGAGCTCATCCAGTCCCAGCTGCAGCAGGGCACCCACAGCAGCTAGCCCAGCAGCAGGGGCCAGGGGGGGTTGGAAACATGCCAGAGGAGACTCCACAACCTCTCTGGGCAGCCTGCTGCAGGCCTCCAGCAGCCTCACACCAAACAACTTGCTCCTCCTGTTCAGAGGGAACCTCCTGGGTGCCAGTTTGTGCTCATTGCCTCTTGTCCTGTCCCTGGGCACCACTAAAAAGGGTCTGGCCCCCATCCCCTTGTCCCCCACCCTTCAGCTCTTGCTGGGCACTGCTCACAGCCCCTCTGGGGCTGCTCCTCTCCAGGCTCACCACCCTCAGGGCTCTCAGCCTTTCCTCCTCACAGAGCTGCTCCAGGCCCCTCAGCAGCTTTGTAGCCTTCTCTGGACTCTGCCCAGCAGTTCTCTGTCCCTCTTCAACTGGGGGGCCCAGAACAGGACCAAATACTCCAGATGTGACCTCACTAGGCCAGAGCAGAGTTGAAGGAGAGCCTCCCATGACCTGCTGGCCACACTCTTCAATCACCCCAGAGCACTGTTGGCCTTCTTGGCCATGAGGGCACACTGCTGGCTCATGGACTTGCACTCCCAACTGCTGGCTCATGGACTTGCACTCCCAACTGCTGGCTCCTGGACTTGCACTCCCAACTCCTTCTCTGCAGGTTCTGTTGGACAGTGTGAAGCTGAAGCCCTCCTCCCTTCAGTTCTGCCAGCAGCCAGAGCTGCAGCAAGGCTTTCACCCATCCCCCTCAGCTCTGAGGGCCTCTTGTGTATACATAGAAGTGTCAACTGACCTGATTCTGCCTCTGCTGAGCCTGGTTCTTTGCAAGCTGCTGGCCCAAAGCTCTCAGGCTCTTGGCCTGGCATTTGGGACACAGCCCTGCTGCAAAGCAGATGGAGCTGGGAGGCTGCAACACCTGAAGGGAACAGCTTGCAGCCCTTGACAGTGGTGGTGTTCAACCCCAAGCTGCTTCAAAGAACCTCCCCAACAACCCCAAGCAAGCACTAAAAGGGCAAGATGAAGGCAGCTGAGGTTTCACTGCAGTCTTTTATTTGGGAGGAATTTACATATACACAGGATGGAGGAGAGGGCAGAAGTTGGACTTCTGGCTCTGAGCTGCTGGATTGAAGCAGTTGTGTTCTACTGAAGGATGAGAAAGGAAGGAGAACCCAACCCAGAAGAGCCCTGACCCACCCACACTCCTTTTTGAGCCTGGATTGAGAACAAAAAGCCAAGATGGCATCAAGCTAGCTGGGAAGGGGCTACCAGGAACACACACACACACACACAGAGGACCAACACCAACCACCACAACCACCACCACCCCCCCAAAAAAGAATCTCTCTCTTTCTCTCTCTCTCTATATATATGAAAAAAGTATAAATTAGGATGTCAGAATCAGTTTTAAAAGTGTAAGAAAACTTGCAGTGGGCTCTCAGCCCTTGAGGAGCTTCCTCTCAAGTTAGGTTGTTAAAAGGTAAATACATCCAAGAGCAGGGTGGGGAGGACACAAGACAAGAGCCACTCTCAAGTGCAAGATTCACATTCCAGACAGCTTGGCCCTCCCCCACCCCCCACCCTGTGAGAGGATCCTGCTTGCTCACCAGGTGGGGAGGGGAAGGGGAGAAGGGGAAGAGGGGGAGGGGGGGGTCATCAAAATGACTTTGGTTCCAATGAGGGCTGGGGGTGAGCCAAGCACAGCAAGGCCTCAGCTCTGGAGGGCTCCACTCGAGGGAAGAGGTAGCAAGGCTTGCTGGCCCCTGGGCTCGGGGTAACATCCAGCTGCTCAGCACCACGAGGGCTTTGCACCCCTCTGCTAAGCAAAGACCCCCCCTAGGCTAACACTAGGCTTGAAGTGCTTGAGCTAAGGTCTCTAATACTGTCTGTGAGGTCCCACCTCCCACATTGCTCAGCCACACCTCTGCTAAGACACCCAGCAGGACATGGAAGTGCTACCCAGAAGCGTCAGTGGAGGCTTGTGTGAGGGGGGGTGGGGAAAGAAGGGGGGAGGGGGTGAGGAGGGGGTGGTCCACCCCAGAAGTGTGCATTGACTGTGCTGAGTAGAGGGGGAGCTGATGTTCTGACCACTGAGGTTTCACTGTGTCTGACAGTGAGAAGGCAGAGATGGGGCTCAGGTTATGGACAGAGGCTCAGAGGCTGGAGGTCAACCAGCCACAAAGAGAGGGAACAAAAACCCCAGAGAAAACAGAAACCCCCCTGCCCCCCCCAGACCAACCCCTGAATGCCTCATGGAGCAGTTCTGAAGGACAGAAGGCATTAAAAAAAACCCCAAACCAACCCCCCCAAGCCCCAAAGGTCACAGCTGCAAAGGGCTCATTTCCACAGCGGAGTGCTGAGGGACTGATTGCTTCCCTGGGCACCTCCTCCGCCCATCGACTGTCCGTAGCCCATCACGCCGGGCGCCCCGTAGAAGTTCATCCCAGCCATCTGCTGGGTCATCTGCAAGGGGGGAGAGGGGAGAGGTCAAGGCTCTGGCAACAAGGGAGAGGCAAGGAGAAGAGAGCAACTGCCAGGCAGAAGGGGGAGAGGCAAGGAGAAGAGAGCTACTGCCAGCCCACGGCCGGACTCCTGCTCCCCGGCACCTCGGAGGCTCGCAGCCAGGGCTGCTGAGCACAGGGCAGAGGCCTCACAGCCATGGCCCCACCCAGCAAGCTGAGTCTGCACTTCAGCTGATGCTGAGGGGATCAGACAATTGTCAGGGTTGGAAGGGAGCTCAAGGCTCAGCCAGTTCCAACCCCCCTGCCATGGGCAGAGCCCAACTGGCTTCTGCTTGACCTTGGCTGCATGGTTTTGGCTCAGTCTAACTCCTCTGCTCCTTTCTCTGCTCCTTTCTGTCCGGGAGGGGGAGGGGGAGGCAGAGAGGGAGAGGGTGGTAGGACCAGAGAATTGTTAGGCTTGGAAGGGAGCTCAAGGCTCAGCCAGCTCCAAGCCCCCTGCCCTGGGCAGGGACACCTCACACTGCAGCAGGCTGCTCACAGCCACCTCCAGCCTGGCTGCAAACACCTCCAGGCAGGAGGCTGCCACCACCTCCCTGGGCAGCCTGTGCCAGGCTCTCACCACCCTCATGGGGAAGAACTTCTTCCTCACATCCAATCTCAATCTCCCCATTTCTAGTTTTGCTCCACCCCCCCAGTCCTCTCCCTCCCTGACACTCTCAAAAGTCCCTCCCCAGCTTGCTTGCAGCCCCCTGCAGATCCTGGAAGGCCACAATGAGGTCTCCTGGGAGCCTTCTCTTCTCCAGACTGCACAGCCCCAACTCCCTCAGTCTGTCCTCACAGCAGAGCAGCTCCAGCCCTCTGCTCCTCCTCATGAGATCCTTGCTCTCCACCAAGCCCTGAGAGCTGCTGTGCAGGCAGGCTGGGAGGGATCAGCCCTCAGCAGAGCCCCAGCCAAGAGGCTCCAGCAGCTCCGAGGCCTGCCGGGAGCAGCTCTGCTTCACACCCAGTGCCTCCCCCGCCCTCCAGCCAGCTGTGTGGCCAGCAGCCGATGCCAGCTCACCTGAGCAATGTTCCACTGCAGCTGCTGTGCAGGCTGCACACCATAGACAGGCTGGGGAACTGCTGCCATGCCAGCCACGTAGCCAGCCTGCTGGGCAGCCATCATGCCGTTGGGGACGCCGATGACGGCCGCCTGCACGTTGCCCACGTACCCAGCTGGTATGGCCATGGGTGTCACCATCCCTGTGGCTCCAGGCTGGGCCAGCATGCCCACGGAGGGTGCCATCATGCCTCCCATCATGCTGCTGGAGGGGGCCACTCCTGGGAAGCCAGGGTATGCAGCTGCAGGGTACGCCATCTGAGCCGGGGCCATGAACATCGCTCCTGGGGAAAGGCAGAGCAGAGAGGAAGGGGGGAAGTTTGTCAGGGGCTGAAATGCAGACCTGCACATCAGCACCACCACAGCAGCCCCTGGGTCACCACCTCCAGAGCAGCCTGCTCATCCTGCTGCTCGCCAGGCCTGCAGAAGGTCCACCCAGGAGCCCACACCTTGGCTTGGGCAGCTCGCAGGACACCCCCCCCCCCAACACCGCCGCTCCCCCTGCCTGCCCTGAGCTCTGTTACCTTGGGCAGACAGCTGAGGTGTCTGGGAGCCATACAAGGAGAGGATGGAATCTTTAGAGAGCTGCTTCTTCCCCACTTCCTCCCCTTTGCCTCCTGGCTCAGGGAAGAGGTTGAGGTTCTCAGGGACAGAACCAGCGCTTCCAGCCGTGGGCATGGAGCCGGTGACCTGAGAGAGACACAGCGCAAGGGGGCAGCAGCTGCTGCCCGGCCCTGGGGCAGGGGCACAGAGCACCTCCTTCAGGCATCTAACCAGGCCTTGGCAAGCACTGGGGTCCCCTGCTTACCTTCCTGGAGTCAGAGCTTGATCCCACAGAGGCAAAGAGATCCAGATCCTTCTCTAAGCTGCTGGGCCTGCCGTTTGTCACGGTGCTCATCACAGGAGCATCTGGGGAGAGACAAAGCTCTGCTGGATGCTCACACAGCTGGCCTCAGCCTGAGGGGCAGCCTCCTTGCCACTCAACCCAGTGACCTGAGCTGGAACCTACTTCAGCCAACACACCACTGCAGCTCTTCACTCATCCTTCTGGTGCTGAGGAGGAGCTGGCTCAGAGGCCCAAGGGAGTGCACTTGTGCCGGGTCTGTGCTCCTAACCTCCACAGCCAGGAGCCATGCTGGGCCTGGACTCCAGCAGAGCTGCTCCTGCCATGCTCCAGGCACCAGCAGAAAGGAAAACTAAGGGGGAGGGGGGAAAAACCCAACTTCCTGCTGAGCTTGAGCTACATTGGAGCACTGAGAGCAAAACATTTTTGGTGTTCCCATCAGCTGTGGTCACCTGACAGGGAAACTGAGGAATGCAAACTCAAATGGGGTTTAGGCTGAGGGCACCAAGTGCAGTAAGGGCTGGAAAGGCTCTTACCAAGTCCTAGCAAGTCCATGACTGGCTCAGATTTAGGAGAACCTTTTCTAGACTGTTGTGTTTCTTCTTTCTTTTGAGGCTGAGGAAAGAGAAGAGAGTCACAGACTGCACTGGGCTGGAAGGGAGCCTCAAAGGGCATCTTGTCCAACCCTCCTGCAGGCAGCAGGGACAGCTCCAACCAGAGCAGGCTGCCCAGGGCCACACTGAGTCTGATCTTGAATGTCTCCAGGCATGGAGCCTCAACCACCTCTCTGAGCAACCTGCTCCACCCTCCCAGTGCAGAACTCCCTCCTGATGTCCAGCCTAGATCTGCCCTGCTCCAGGTTCAAACCACTGCCTCTCATCCCATGCCCCCAGCAGGAGTTCCAGGTTCTGACTCTGATGCAGGGGAGTCTTTCATGAGAGATTAACCCTTAAACCCTGTGTGACTCCCCTCTCTGCAGGGCACAGAAGGGCTTCCAAAGCAAACACTCTCAGGGCACTACAGAGTTCCATTGTCCCCTTCGCTGGGACCCACTGCCGAGCTCAAGCATGCTCTAGGCTAGGCA
Source organism: Colaptes auratus (assembly GCA_015227895.2). Lineage (NCBI taxonomy): Eukaryota > Metazoa > Chordata > Aves > Piciformes > Picidae > Colaptes > Colaptes auratus. The sequence continues at coordinate 3,308,524 of CM026895.1, forward strand.
GAAAGCAACCTCTGGGGCTGGGAAGCTAGGCAGGGAGTAGCTGGATTCCAACCTGCTCTGCACTGCAAGGCAGCAGACATCTGCTTAGTGTCTGCTGGAGCAGAGGCAAACAAGCTCCTAGCATCAGTGTGACTCAACACAGGCACTGCCATGACAGCAGGCAGCAAGTATGCTTCCATATCCAGCTGGATTCTCTCTGCCCTGCTGGAGAGCAGCCCTCCCAGCTGAGCCATGGCCATGCCTTTGGCTCCTTACCATCTTCACCTTCTCAAAGATGATAGGTTCCAGCTTCCTTTCTGATACTGCCTCACTACTCCTCTTCCATTTGTCATCTTTCTCTTTCTGCAAGGGAACAAACACAACCAAAGCAGCACCACCATGAGGGGCCAAGCTCTTGTCCTCACAGCCAGAGTCCCTGCAGGGCTACTGAGCAGAGAACCAGGGAGGCTGGAAAAGACCTCCAAGATCAGGTCCAACCATCAACCCCCACACCACCATGGCCACTAAATCATGGCCCCAAGTGCCAGGGCTGTGTTTCCTGAACCCCCCCAGGGATGGGGACTCCACCACCTCCCTGGGCAGCCTGGGCCAACCCCTGACCACTCTGGCAGCAGAGACATTTTCTGCTGGTGTCCAAATCTACAGAGATGGTTCCTAATCTCCTACCTAAGCATGGTCTGACAAGCTGAGGGGAGACCTCCCTGCTATCTGCAGCCACCCAAAGAGAGGCTGGAGTGGGGGGGGGGGTGGTCTCCTCTCCCTCCTATCAGCTGATAGGAGAGGAAATGGCCTGAAATTGTGCCAGGGGAGACCAGGAAACATTTCTCTGCTGCCAGAGTGGTGAGGGATTGGCACAGCCTGCCCAGGGAGGTGGTGGAGTCTCCATCCCTGGGGGGGTTCAGGAAAGCTGTGCCCATGGGGCTTGGGGCCAGGGTTTAGTGGCCAGGGTGGGGTTGGAATCAAGGATCCTAGAGGCCTTTTCCAACCTTTGTGAGTCTAAGGCTCAAACCTCCCCCAGCTCTGTGCCCTCAAGGGAGGGTTACAAACCAGAGGATATCTTCAAGGTGGCCCTGAAAAAATCCCCTCCCTGGTGTAGAGAGAGCCTCTGGGCAGGGCTGAGCCAGGCTGAAGGCAGCCCCTGGCCAGGCAGGATGGAGAATGGATTTTGCAGCTGGATCAGAGAAGTGAGTGCCCCTGCACCAGGGCTGTCCTGAAGTTAGCTCCAGGAGCTGGTTGGACTCTGAGAGCCCTTTTCCAACCCAAAGGATTCTCAGCCCCAAGGATAGAGGCTAAAGACCTCCTGGCTCTGATTTGAAGCCAGTCCTGCTCTGAGCAGGGAGTTCAGAGATGGCCTTCAGAGGTCCTCCCGCCAACTGAAACTCTTAGAGGATGAGTGACTGCCATCAGCCCTTGGAGCAGAGCTTAGTCACTAATGCAGGAAGCATCTGGACTGGCTGTGGTCACCCAGGCTCTGCTTACTCAGAGGTGAGGCACTGTGGGATGTGAGCAGCTGGGGGTGGGGAGGACACTGACCCTGAAGGCAGCGATGTCGATGCTCCGGTCCAGGTACTTCTTCTTCTCATACTTATCCCGGATGAAGCTCTCCACAGCTCTGCAGCAGCTTGTTAAAGACAAATGCATTCAAGAGCAGAAGCCTCACACAGCTCTCCCTTGACATGTGGGCACAAGGTACAGGCTGTAACCAACCCAGGCCCTGCTTCAAGAATCTCCAGCAGGAGCTTGCTTAAAATAATTGAGCCCTGGAGCCAACTCCTTCAGCTCCTCCAGGTTCTTCGGAGGGGGGTTGGGGTGTTTTTGGCCCCTGGGTTATTCCAAGCATGAGGATGCTGCAATAGGTGCATCAAAGCAGGGTTTGAATTCCCAGAGTGTTTTCCTCACTGTTCAGGCCTCACTGAGGAGCACAAACGCCATGAGCACAGAGGTGAGCCAAGGGCTGGGGCAGCTCTGCTATGAGGATGGGCTGAGGGAGCTGGGGCTGCTCAGCCCGGGGAAGGGAAGGCTCCAAGGAGACCTTCTGGTGGCCTTTCAGTGCTTCAAGGGCTGAGCAGAAAGCTGGGGACACTTCAGGGCAGGGCCTGCTGTGAGAGGACCAGGGGGGATGGTTTGCACTGACAGAGGGAGACCAGGAAGAAATCTGTTTACACTGAGAGTGGTGAGAGCCTGGCCCAGGGTGCGCTGCAAGGCCTCCCTGAAGCCTTCTCTTCTCCAGGCTGAACAAGCCCAACTCTCCCAGCCTGGCCTCACAGCAGAGGGCTTCCAATCCCTCCCAGCAGTGCTGTGGCCTCCTCTGGCCCTGCTCCAGCAGGTCCCTGTCCTCGTGCTGAGGACTCTCCCTCCACTCTCCCCTTGCTGCACTCAGCGTCTCGAAACCCTCCTGGCTCAGGCCGAAGTTGCAGCTCAGTTATTCAGACCTGTTCAACGTTGTCAGCTGCCTGCAGCGAGCATTTTAAGTGCTCAGCACTTCCCAAAGCCACCCCTCTCTAAAAATGCATCTCCTGCAGTGGCTGCATCGGTGCTGCAGCTCTCCACCCTCAGAGCTCAGCCTCGCTCTCTAAGCGAGCAGCAGCGTGGGGGCCAAGCGACCCTCGGAGGGTGCCCAGCTAGGACCTCCTGCTCCCAGCCCACGAAGCTACTCCTCCTAAGCAAGAAGTGCAGCTACAAAGCAGCAGGATGAAGAGGCTCCAGGAGTTGCCAGCAGCAGAGGAAGAAAGGATGCTGATCTGTCTGAGGTCTCCTGAAGTTCTCTGGCAGGTAGGCTTCATAGAGACGATTTGCTTTCCCATTCCCCATCTCCTGCATGCACTGCAAGGCAGAAACAGCTCTTCAACTCTTTGTTCCCCAGACATGAAAGCTCTGCCACACACTGGCATGCCAGGCTGCCAGGAGTCTCTCTGTGCTCGCTAGAAGGCACAGGCAGACCTTTGAAGTCTTCTCTGGACCTGAAAGCCACTCTTGGGGCTGGTGGTGTGAGGCTGCTGCTGCAGCTGCTGCTTCCCCACCATGCCAGGCACTCAGCCAGCCCTTACCACCACTGGCACAGGACTCCTTCCATGCCAAACAGCACATTGGCCACCTGAAGGGAGGCTGTAGCCAGGTGGGGGTTGGTCTCCTCTCCCAGGCAAGCAGCACCAGAACAAGAGGACACAGTCTCAAGCTGTGCCAGGGGAGGCTCAGGCTGGATGTTAGGAAGAAATTCTTCCCAGAAGGAGAGATTGGCCATTGGAATGTGCTGCCCAGGGAGGTGGTGGAGTCCCCATCCCTGGAGGAGTTTAGGAAGGGCCTGGATGAGGCCCTTGGTGCCATGGTGTAGTTGCTTAGATGGTGCTGGGTGATAGGCTGGACTGGATGACCTCAGAGGTCTTTTCCACCCTGGTCAATTCTATTCTGAAGTCACTCTGGAAGTCCAGGATCCTGGAAACCTCCAGAAGGTGGGCAGCAGCCCCAGGCAAGAGCAGCCTTTGGCAGCTGCATCAGCATTTGCCTTGACCCCCCTAAGGCTGGCTGAGCCTGGACTGAGGGCGTTTGCCCTCCCCACCTAACCTGCTTCGAGGCCTCCTTCCCTCCCCACACCGCCCAAGTGGCTGAGGCCCTCTGCCAGCACCACTGCTCACATCCCACTCCTCACCTGGATCTGTTCCTGTGTCCACTGGTCCAGGTTGACAGACTTTACCCTGGATATGTGAACCCCTAGGTTCCTGTGGATGCCAGCACAGCGAATGCAGATGAAGACTCCGATGTTCCAGGATGCCCATCGTGGACCTGCCAAGAGACACAGAGCTGGGCCCCCCCACACCACCCTGGGGCTGCCCTCAGCAGCTGAGAAACCACCAAGTGAACTGGGACTGAGGTGGGGACACTCTCCTCCAGAGCAGAAATGGGAGCTGAGACACCAGCAGGATGCTTGGAGGCTGTCTTCCCAAGCACTGTTCTGTGGTCTCCCTCTTCCATTTTGAGAGCTCTACCAAGGCTAACTCCCAAGCTGAGAAGAGGAGGGAGGAAAAGCAGCACTGGAACCACCCAAGACACTTCAAACCCCTGATTCCCTCTTGCTTCCAGTGATGGAGCAGCCTGTGCTCCTGCTTGGAGGAGAATCTTCCTCTGGTAACCTTTGGGCAGTGGAATGGGCTCCAGGACGTCCACTGCTGCTCTGAGGCAAGGCAGCAGCAGACACTCAAGGGGCTGACAGGCATCCAAACCTCCTGTTGGCCCAGCTGCAGCTGAGGCAAGGAAGACAGCACAAGCCTAGAACTTTGGCCAGCACACAAGAGAGCCAGGAGCAGATCCCAGGCTGAGCCCCTGCCCCAGGGCTGCTCCTCAGTTCACTCCACAGTTTCTGCAGCTCCAGCACCAGGCTGAGGGTTTGCATGCAGCACTCAGGCAGGCAGGGGAGCTCCAAGGTGTGGAAGGGAGGTCATGCCAGGGAGGTAGAAGAAAACCACAAGGGCAAGGCCAAGAGGCTTGGTGTTACTCACTGCCAGCAATGCAGCACCCTGGGGGCAGCAGAGAACTGCCCCCACCTGCAGCCCCCCAGCCAGCAGCTGCCACCCACCAACACCCTCAGCCCCTCTGAGTCACAGAGCAGCAGGGGCTGGGAGGGACCTCCCAAGATCATCCAGTCCAAGCCCCTGCCAGAGCAGGGACACATCCAGGTGGGCTTGGAAAGTCTCCAGAGGAGACTCCACCACCTCTCTGGGCAGCCTGCTCCAGCCTCTGGCACCTCACAGGGATGAGGCTCTCCCTCCTGTTCCCCTGGCAGCTCCTCTGCCCCAGCTTGCCCCCAGTGCCCCTTGTGCTGTCCCTGGCCAGCCCTGAGCAGAGCCTGGCTCCAGCCCTGCACAGCTTGATCCCCAGCACTGAGGGCAGCCCTCAGGCTGCTCTGCTCCCAGCCTGGCCTCACAGGGAGATGCTCCACTGCCTGCAGCAGCTCTGTGCCTCTGGGCTGGACTCTCTCAAGCAGTCCCCTGAGGTCCTTCTGGAACTGAGGGGCCCAGAACTGGACACAATAGTCCAGCTGTGGCAGAGCAGAGGGGCAGGAGAACTTCTCTGACCTACTCACCACAGCCCTTCTAATGCACCCCAGGCTGCCACTGGCCTTCTTGGCCAGCAGGGCACTCTGCTGGCTCTGGGGCATCCTTCTGAAGGCAGAGCAGTTCTCTGTGGTGCCACACTAGCAGTGTTCACACTAAATCACCTGGCTGGAGCTGCCTGCCAGTCACCCAGCTACCAGGGAACCATGGAACCCTCAGGGTCGGAAGGGAGCTCAAGGCTCAGCCAGCCCCAACCCCCCTGCCATGGGCAGGGACACCTCACCCCACAGCAGGTTGCTCACAGCCACCTCCAGCCTGGCTGCAAACACCTCCAGGCAGGAGGCTGCCACCACCTCCCTGGGCAGCCTGGGCCAGGCTCTCACCACCCTGGGCCAGGCTCCAGCATGGAGTCCCTATCCCTGGAGGTGTGCAAGAGGGGACTGGACCTGGCACTTGGTGCCATGGGTTTAGTAGTCAGGAGGTGTTGGGGGACAGCTTGGACTTGATGACCTTTGAGGCCTTTTCCAAGCTGGTTGATTCTGTGGCTTGGCCACCACTGTGCCCAAAGGACCACAGCAAAGCCACCCCCTGAAGGCAGGCCCTGGCAGAGGCTCCCCTGCACTGTGCTGCCCTTCTTCCAGGCATGACTGCAGATGGGGCTGCTGCAGAGTGGAAACAGCATGGTCTAGTCCTGAGGTCTGTGGTGCCAGGTTGGACCTGATGATCTCTGAGGTCTCTTCCAGCCTTGGTGACTGTGTGTATGTCTCAGCCCCTTTCCAGCCCTCTGGTGGAGAACCAGCTCTTGCAGACCCTGACTCACCCATCCTCCTGCCTGTCCCTCAGCTCCTCCCCTGCACCTCCCCAGACCCCAGGGCAGAGTGCACCAGAGCAGGGGCTCAGCCTCTAGACAGCACCTCAAGGGGGCCAGGTAGAGGACAAGAAGGCTTGCTGAGTGCTGAGCCTGTAGCACCCAAGGTGAAGGCAGGAGGCCTGGTCCCCCACTGGACTGATTGTGGGATCCTTGCCCAGATCCACCCTGGAAGCTGTGAGGTGAGAGTGCCAGCAGGATTAAGCAGGAGCTCCAAGGTTAGGTTTAACCTCCAGATATATTTAGCCCCCAGAGGGGCTAAAAGGATCAGCAGGCAGCTGGGCACCAGAGCAGGGCTGAGTAATCAGCTCACTGCTGTGTCACATGGGCTGGGGCACAGCCACTGCAAGCCCCCACCCTGGGATGCCACCAGGGAGCCAGGGCTGCAGCCTCCAGCACCCATCCTGCCCTGGTGACCAGGGAGGAGCAGAGGAGAAACAGCTCAGCAGGGATGCCACCCCTGGAAGAGCCCAGTGCTGAGGCAGGGTCACTGCCAGGGACCTTCAGCACCACAGGACGGCTCAGGCTGCCCCTCAGCACCTCTCTGACCCCCCCAGGGCTGGGGACTCCACCACCTCCCAGGGCAGCTTGTTCCAGGCTTTGAGAAAGCCTTTCAGTGAAGAAGCTTCTCCTGATGTCCAAGCTCAGGCTCCTCAGGGGCAGCCCAGACACACCTCCAGCTCTGCTACCCTCCAGTGCCCACAGCCACGAAGCTAAAGCAGCTTCCCCCTCCAGCCCTTACAGCACTCAGAGCGAGGGCTGAGTGGGTGGCAGGGCTTGCTGCAAGCCTCACCCAGGCTCCCACTCCCCCCTTCTGAGGCCATCATGAAGCAGCTCACCCTAGAAACCACATGAGGAAGTGCCCAGCCAAGACCTGCCTGGGGACAACTTCATCTCCCCACCTGCAGAAAGCCCCAGGGGCTGCAGCCCTGAGCTTGATCGTTGCAGCAGGTTGCTTCCCCACAGCTAAAGCAAACTGAACCACAGAATGGGTTGGCTTGGCAGGGAGCTCCACAGCTCCTCCAGTCCAAGCCCCTGCAGGCAGCAGGGACATCCTCCACCAGAGCAGCCTGCTCAGAGCCTTGTCCAGCCTCACCTTGAACATCTCCAGGGATGGGGCCTCAAACTCCCTCCCTGGGCAACCTGTGGCAGTGTTCCAGCAGCCTCCTGGTGCAGCACTTCTTCCTCACATCCAATCTCAATCTGCTCTGCTCTCATCTCAGACCATTGCCCCTGGGCCTGTCCCTGCAGGCCTTTGCAAACAGTCCCTCTGCAGCCTTCCTGTAGCCTCCTTCAGGTCTGAGGTCTCCTGGAGCCTTCTCCAGGCTGAACACCCCCAGCTCCCTCAGCCTGTCCCCACAGCAGAGGTGCTTCAGCCTCCTGATCATCTTCAGGGCCTCCTCTGGACCTGCTCCAGCAGCTCCATGTCCCTCCGGGGCTTGGGGGGTCCCAGAGCTGGACACAGCACTGCAGGTGAGGTCTCAGCAGGGCAGAGGGGATTCTGCCCACATGCTGCCCACATGGCTGAAGCAGCCCTGGCTGCCAGTGGCCTCCTCCTGCCCAGGAGCCGCAGTGACCGAGCAGTGGCTGAAGGGGCAAAGTGCCTCAGGGGCCAAGGGCAACATTTGCCAGGGGGGATAAAGAGAGGGTTTATATTGATAAGGGACTGGGGAGACCCCCCAGCAGTGTTTATCAGCACTGCTGGAGCTGCTGTGGAGCACTATCTGCCCTCACAGGCCTTGTGCCCACCCTGAGGCCCCAGCCCAGGAGCACTGCACCCGCTGGGTGCAGCGAGCGCTGGAAGCTCATCTGCAGAGGCTTTGAGGGCAAGGCTGAGGAACCCTGAGCTGGGTAATCCTCCAGCAAAACCATGAATGGAATTGGGCCCTGCAGGAACACTCTTCTTAATGGGACAAAAATAGCTCCCCTGGGACTGATGTCCTCACAGCCACCAGCCAGCTTTGGAGCCCGAGCCCCAGGGGGAAAACTCTGCTCCCAGCTGCAGAAGTGGCTGCGGTGCCAGCCTGCACCAGAGAAGAGCTCTGAGGTCCCTGCCACCCTGAGCCCATCTCCTCCAGCCTCCCCACCATGCCCAGGGACACCTCTCAGCTGGACTCAGCTGCTCAAGGCCTCATCCAGCCTGGCCCTGAACATCCCCAGGGAGGAGGCAGCCACAGCCTCCCTGGGCAGCCTGTGCCAGGGTCTCACCACCCTCACACTGAAAAGCTTCTTCCTTAGCTCTGCCTCAGCTTCAAACCCTTCCCCCTGGTCCTGTCTCCAGACACCCTCAGGGAAAGCCTCCCTGCAACCTTCCTCCAGGATCCCTTCAGGTCCTGGCAGGCAGCTCTGAGGTCCCCCTGGAGCCTTCTCCTCTCCAGGCTGCACAGCCCCAGCTCCCTCAGCCTGTGCTCACAGCAGAGCTGCTCCAGCCCTTGGCTGATCTTTGTGTCCCTCCTCTGGCCTCACCCCAACAGCTCTGTGTCCTTTTGATGCTGGGGACACCAGAACTGGCCACAGGACCAGCAGAGATTTAAGAGCCCAGCCAGAGCCTCAGTTCTGACATCTGAAGGCTGGATCAGCCCATCCTGGGATTCATTCCTGGCCTGGCAGTGGTTGCAGGAAGGTCATGAGCTGAAAAGCATCCACTGCTGGGTCAGTCTGCAGCTGAGGAAGCTGCACTGAATGTTTGGATGCATTCCTGAGCCAGGATGCTCCAGCAGCCAGCAGGGACTAGAAAGCTATGTGCAAGAAGCTCAGCTGCCCAGGCAGTGCTTCCAGGAGAGACTTTTCCAGCCTGCTTTCCATCCCAACCTGTCAAAACAAACCCCACATACCAAGCTGCTCACACCAGCACGAGTCAGCAGCTCAGCTGGCAGCATCAGTGCCCACCAGGTCTGCTTGAATGATCTGCCCTTGCTGGAAAGGCTTCCCCTTGCCTGCAAGCCCCCAGCACAGCCTGGCTGCTCCACATCAAGCCTTAGCCCCTCGCTACACCCTGCCCCAGGGGAGGTTGAAAGTTGGATGCTAGAAGCTTCTTGCCTGAAAGGGTTCTCAGAGTGGCACAGGCTGCCCAGGGAGGTGGGAAACCCCCAGCCCTGGAGGGGCTTACAGCCACAAAAGAGTCATAGACTCAATGTTGGAAAAGACCTCAAGGATCACCGAGTCCAACCTGGCACCCACCACCTCCTGACCAACCATGGCACCAAGGGCCACATCCAATCCCCTCCAGGGCTGGGGACTCCACCACCTCCCTGGGCAGCACATCCCAATGGCTAACAGCTCTCTCAATGAAGAACTTTCTCCTCACCTCCAGCCTAAACTTCCCCTGGCACAGCTTGAGACTGTGTCCTCTTGTTCTGGTGCTGGGTGCCTGGGAGAAGAGACCAAGCCCCTCCTGGCTACAACCTCCCTTCAGGGAGTTGGAGAGAGCAAGAAGGTCTCCCCTGAGCCTCCTCTGCTCCAGGCTAAGCAACCCCAGCTCCCTCAGCCTCTCCTCACAGGGCTGTGCTCCAGACCCCTCCCCAGCCTCCTTGCCCTTCTCTGGACACCTTCAAGTCTCTCAATGTCCTTCTTAACCTGAGGGGCCCAGAACTGGACACAGGACTCCAGGTGTGGCCTAAGCAGTGCTGAGCACAGGGCAGAATGACCTCCCTGCTCCTGCTGGCCACACTCTTCCTGATGCAGGCCAGGATGCCCTTGGCCCTCTTGGCCCCCTGGGCACACTGCTGGCTCCTGTTCAGTCAGCTGTCAATCACTACCCCCAGGTCCCCTGGGGGTGGCTGTGGTGCTGAGGGCCACAGTTTAGCACCCAGACCTTGAGTGCTTTGAACCCAAAGGGATCCACTCCTCACCCTTGCCCCCAGCTTTAGGTTCTGCCTCAGCTTGCTCCTGCACCCTGGCTCAGCACTAACCCTGCAGAGGGCATCTGAAATAAGCCAGGGGCTGGCTGCAGAGGCACTGCACTTTGGAGGGGGAGGGGAGGGGGGAAGAAGGGAAAAATGCAAGGAAAATAACCCCAAAATAGCTGCTTTCAGAAGCAGGAAGGAGGGCAGGCCCCCACTGAAAGGCTGCTGAAGCAGCCTTGGTGCACACAACGCTCCGAGCCCCCAGCTCCCTGCCTGCCAGCGCCGCAGCTGCTCCGCCCCACCGGCCCCAGCGCTGCCGGGTGGGTGCTGGCCTGCAGGCAGCCCCTCCGCGCTGCCTGGGGGCTGGGGGGGAGGAAGTGCCTGTGGGAAAGTCCCTTGGGAAGCAGACAATCCCTGCCAGGAGGATGCTCACACCCTCTGCTCCCAGCAGCTCTCGGCGGGCTCTCGGCGAGCGGCGGCTGCGGAGCTCTGCTCTTTGTGCAGCCAAGGAGGCAGCAGCCAGGCCGGTCCCACAGCCCCCTTTGATCCCCGGGCTTCCTCCTTCCGGCAGGGGATCGCTCAGGGGCTGCCCGAGGGGCACGCTGCTCACAGAGGAGCCCTGACAAAGGCTGCCCTGGCACAGGAGCCGCCCTGCCCCGCAGGCCAGCCTGGGCAGCTCTGCGGGGCGGGCAGGGGTCACAGGGGGCTTGGGCTGGAAAGGGTCACCGAGCCCAACCACTCTCCAGCTCTGCCGAGGCTGGGCCTCAGCCATGGCCCTCCCCAGGCACCACATCTCTGCATCTGTTAGACCCCTCCAGGGATGGGGATTCAGCCACCCCCCCGGGCAGCCTGGGCCAGGCTTTGAGAAGCCTTCCAGGGAAGAAGCTTCTTCTCCTATCAGCCTAAACCTCCCCTGGTGCAACATCAGGCCATTTGCTCTCATCTTATCCCTTGTCACTAAGAAGAGACCAACCCCACCTGGGTCCAGCCTCCTTTTCAGGGAGCTATGGAGAGCCAGGAGCTCTCCCCTCAGCCTCCTTTGCTCCAGGCTGCACAGCCCCAGCTCCCTCAGCTGCTCCTCCCCAGCCCTGTTCTCCAGACCCTTCCCCAGCTTCCCTGCCCTTCTCTGGACCCACTCCAGCCCCTCAAAGTCCTTCTTGCTGCCAGTTAGTTACTGACAGAGCCTAGACAGCTACAGGGCTGAGCAGAGGCTCTTGCAGAAGCAGGCTCAGACCTGGGAGGCGCTGGTCCCTGCTGCACCCCAGCTGTAGCCCCAGACCGAGCTCTTTGGGCAGCACCTTTGGAGCCCAGGGAAACAGGGATGCTGCAGCCACCAAAGCTCTGCAGCAAGGGGCCTGGATATGGATCTCTCTCCAGGGAAGTAGTTCAGTGGCTCAAAACCCCAACTTTATGCCATCCCTTGGCAGAGGAAAGAGCTGCTCTGGAGCTTTTGCTTTGTCTTGGTGAGGTTTTTCCTTCCCCTCTCAGTAGAGGATTGCTGCAGTAATTACAGGCTTGAACCACACTCTGCAGGGAAAAAGGAAGAGCCAGAGGCATGTCTGGGGGATGAGAATGTTGCTTCCAACAGCAGCTTGGAGCTCTGCCTTGGCAAATCTCATTGGTTGTATGAGCAGCAACCAACACACCTCCTCCTTCCCCAGACCACGACCTTTGCTACAGGTGAGCTCCCAGGCCAGGCCAGACCAAGCTGGAACAGGCTCTGGGTTGGAAGGGACCTCAAAGATCACCAAATTCCAACCCCAGCACCACAGGAGGGACACCTCAAGGCCTCATCCAGCCTGGCCTTGGACACCTCCAGGGAGGGGACCCTCCTGCTGCCTCACAGCCAGGTTTGGGACTTCAGCTAACACACCCTGCAGGGCAGCAATGCCAGGCAGAGCCTATCATGGGAAGCCACACTGGGGGACTGCTTAACATCACCGAGAAGGGAGAGAGCTCAGCCAGGTGCCATCACCCAGGGCTGGGCTCAAGCCAGTCCCAGGCACTGCTGGGGTAAAGCCACCACATTCCCAGAGCCCTGAATTCCCATGGCTCAGCTTGGAAGGGACCTCAGAGCTCATCTCCTGCAAGCTCCCCACCATGCCCAGGGACACCTCTCAGCTGGACTCAGCTGCTCAAGGCCTCATCCAACCTGGCCTTGAACACCCCCAGGGAGGAGGCAGCCACAGCCTCCCTGGGCAGCCTGTGCCAGGGTCTCACCACCCTGGTACTGAAGAGCTTCTTCCTCAGCTCCAGTCTGACCCTGCTCTGCCTCAGCTGCAAACCATTCCCCCTTGGGCTGTCTCCAGACACCCTCAGGAAAAGTCTCTCTGCAGCCTTCCTGCAGGATCCCTTCAGGTCCTGGCAGGCAGCTCTAAGGTCCCCCTGGAGCCTTCTCCTCTCCAGGATGAACCCCCCAGCTCCCTCAGCCTTCCTCACAGCAGAGCTGCTCCAGCCCTTGGCTCATCTTTGTGTCCCTCCTCTGGCCTCACTCCAGCAGCTCTGTGTCCTTCTGCTGCTGGGGACACCAGAACTGGAGGCAGTCTTTGAGGTGGAGTCTCACCAGAGCAGAGTCCAGGGGCAGAATCCCCTCTCTTGCCCTGCTGCCCACCCACCCCCCTTTTTTTCCACCCCCTGCCTCTTCCCCCCATTCCCCTTCCCCCCTCTCCTTTTTTTTCCTTCTCCCACTGTTTCTTCCCCAGTTTTTCTTTTCCACTCCCACAGTTGCCCAGAGGCCTTGTCCTAAGGCCAGGGCAGCGCCTGGCCAGCGAGGCATGGCAGGCTTGACCAAGAAGAGAGGGAAGCAGTTGAAGGAGGCACTGAAGGCTCTCTCCCAGCAGAGATGCAGCTTCCCAGGCAGGGGAAAGCTTTGCTCCAGGACAGACTCTCTTAAATAGCTCCAACTCTGTCCTACAACCCCTGGGACACAAAGTCATCAGCACTGCTCTGGATCAAGCTGAAGGAGACCAAAGCTATTCCTGCTTCTCTGAGGTGGGTTTTTGATAACCTATTTGCATGTTTTGAAGGATCAATTACCTTCCAAGTGCAGAGGCATGCTGTGAAGAGGCTGGCACACCACTCCTGGGCATGTCTCATGCCTTATGCAATCCCTCCAGCAGTTACTATAGGAACCAGCTTTAACTTTACCCTCACTAAAGTTGCAGCTGGTTGAGAGGAGTCCTGCCCCCGAGGCAGGGAGGTTGGAGTAGGTCCCTTCCAGCTTAATCCATGCTGGGATTCTGTGCTCTGACAATCACAGAGGGGTTTTGGATCCTTTTACATCACAGACCAGGTTGGGAGGGACCTCAGAGATCATCTCCTCCAGCCCCCCTGCAGGGACACCTCTCAGCTGGACTCAGCTGCTCAAGGCCTCATCCAACCTGGTCTTGAACACCCCCAGGGAGGAGGCAGCCACAGCCTCCCTGGGCAGCCTGTGCCACAGTCTCACCACCTTCCTACTGAAGAACTTCTTCCTCAGCTCCACTCTAACCCTGCTCTGCCTCAGCTTCAAACCATTCCCCCTTGGCCTGTCTCTAGACAGCCCCAGGGAAAGTCTCCCTGCAGGATCCCTTCAGGTCCTGGCAGGCAGCTCTAAGGTCCCCCTGGAATCTTCTCTCCAGGCTGCACAGCCCCAGCTCCCTCAGCCCTTCCTCACAGCAGAGCTGCTCCAGCCCTTGGCTCATCCTTGTGACCCTCCTCCAGCAGCTCTGTGTCCTCTCCTACACTCACCACAAGCTCTCCATCTCACAGGTGGCAGAGTACAGCTGGTACAGAACACCACCACGAGGGCTGAGAGGGTTTGCTGAGATGTCCTCTGCTTGGAGGATTATCTTTGTTATCTATTCCTGGCAGACATGCATCCCTCTGTGTGTGACTCAGAGCTCTGTGCAGCTCATTGCTTCCTACAACTTCCCCCCCACCCAAGCACAAACCAGTTCCAGAGTAACCCCCCAGCCCCCCCAAGCTGGTGTTTCTTTACTCACTTTATGGCTTGAGTGGGAAGCTGCAACTAACTGCAGTAGGTGCAGGTAAGGGTTAGGTTCACACCTAGACAGAGCTGTGCCCCCTCCCCTGCCAGCCCCACAGCAGGGCAGCCTGACCCCCTCACCAGGGGTTGAAGGCAGTCTCACAAAGGCAGTTCCCAACGTCCCCAGGGCTCTGTGCACAGGGCTGCTCCCTTCACTCCTGAAGGGCAGAACACTTCAAAAGCTGAAGAGAAAATGATGCATCAAATCCCAGCATGGCAGGATTGGAAGGGCCCAGCCCCCCCTGCTCCAGCAGGGCACCCACAGCAGCTTGCCCAGCAGCACAGTGCCCTGGGGGAAGCTCTCCACCACCTCTCTGGGCAGCCTGCTCCAGGCCTCCAGCAGCCTCACACCAAAGGAGTTTCTCCTCCTGTTCAGATGGTACCTCCTGGGTGCCAGTTTGTGCCCATTGCCTCTTGTCCTGTCCCTGGGCACCACTGAAAAGGGTCTGGCCCCAGCCTCCTGCCCAGCACTGCTCAGCTCCCCTCTGGTGCTGCTCTTCTCCAGGCTCAACACCCCCAGGGCTCTCAGCCTTTCCTCCTCACAGAGCTGCTCCAAGCCCCTTCAGCATTCTCAGAGCCTCCACTGCCTCTCTCCAGTAGTTCTGTCTCATGAACTGAGGAGCCCAGAACCAAATACTCCAGCTGTGACCTCAGTAGGGCAGAGCAGGGGAGGAGAAAAGCCCTCCCTCGACCTGCTGGCCACAACCTTCCCGCTGCCCCCAGGCAGCGCTCCTGAAGCCACTGCAGAGCATTGTGACTGCAGCTGAGCGCTGAAATGAGCACAAGAGGCAACATCCACACCCCCCTGGCAAGCTCCTCTTACATAAGGCTGAGCTTTCTCCTCACACAAGATGTTTCCAAGGCAAGCTGCAGAGCTCCAAGCCCAGCACCTTGGGGCTGGGTTTCCTATTCCCCTGGTGGCTTTTATTTTGAAGCCCACTGCAGGCAGGCAGTGCTGCTTACACTGCCCACTGCTTCAGCCCTCCCATCATCATCATCTCCATCACATGCAGCTCTGCCAGGCAGCTATTTGCAAAGCTCCTTTTCATCCTGCTCTGACTGGGAAGGAAATTCAGCTGCAGTTCAATGGTCTGCTGATGGAGGAGCTGAGTCACAACAGATTCCTGGTGGATATTAGCAAGGTGCTTTAGATTCCTACCACTTGGGCTGGGCTAAGCCAACTGGAACCAGCTGCCTTCCCCATTCCCCTGGCAGTCACCCTCCCTTCAGTGTACCTGCTCCAGCCCCAAGCTTTGAGACCCTGCTCTTCCTGCTTCCCACCCCACACTGAGCTGCCTCCCAACAGGCATTGCCCCACCAGGATCAGCTCTGGCTTTGTGCTGTGCCCAGCAGGAAGTTTTCCATCCCAGGTTAGAAGAGGAGGTTGGTTTTGGCATGGGACCCATGGCTCTCACAAGACACAAGGGGTGAAGGGAAGCTTCAGACAAACCAGGAGCAGCACAGGGCAACCTCAGCTGACGGCCAGCCAGCAGTCCTTGCTGGTGCTCCCTGAGGAGGAGCCTGCGGTCCTGGCGCCAACCCAGCTGGATCCAGGGAGCCTGTGGGATAGATGGGACTGGAGGAGTAGAGGGGGGAGTTTGGGAGAAGGAGAGAATCAAATAGCATTAGCTGCATGTTCCACAAGTCCAGCACAGAGCTTGAGAGTCAGAAGAACGCACTCAGGGCAAGTGCCACACAACACAGGGCACCTCCCCCGCCCTGGGGGCATCTGAAGGCCAAGGCCAGCTCACAGCTCACACCACAGCCCTCCATCTACCTTGGAACCTCAGCCTCCAGGCTCATTCTGGTGCTCAGAGAGACAACCAGGACAGACTGCTCAGCAGCTGTGCTGCCTTACACACACAAGAAACCACAACAGCAACCC
Organism: Colaptes auratus; assembly: GCA_015227895.2. Classification (NCBI taxonomy): domain Eukaryota; kingdom Metazoa; phylum Chordata; class Aves; order Piciformes; family Picidae; genus Colaptes; species Colaptes auratus. The sequence continues at coordinate 3,324,197 of CM026895.1, forward strand.
AAGCACCCCCAGGAGGCACAAGAGGTGCACTGGCAGAAGAGGCTCTGCTCTCACTCACCAACAGCTTCTCCTTTAAGGGGTTTGGAGCAAGTGATTCATACAGCAAAGGGCTTCACAACACATTTGGGTCACTCATCACTCCAGCTCTTAGTGAAGACAACCACTCTACCACCTCAGCCATGCTGGGAGGTGATGCTGGCTGGGACTCCTTGCTGCACTCACTGCAGAAAGAAGAATTGGCCACTGGGATGTGCTGCCCAGGGAGGTGGTGGAGTCCCTGTCCCTGGAGGAGTTCAAAAAGGCCTGGATGTGGCCCTGGGAGCCCTGGGTCACTTGTCAGGAGGTGTGGGGTAGTAGGTAATAGGTTGGACTTGATGATCTCTGAGGTCTTTTCCAGCCTGGTAGATTCTGCTGGTGAGCAGGAAGCTCAGCATGGAGAGCACTGAGAGCTGCACAAGCAAGCCAGGAGCCTTTGACAGCTCTTGCAAGGGGGAATCCTCACACACTCACAGAATGGATGGAGCTGGGAGGGACCTTGAAAGGCAGGATCACAGAATGGGTTGGGCTGGAGGGGACCTCCAAGGTAGAACCATAGACTGGGTTGGGCTGGACGACCTTAACGCTCATCCCATGGGCAGGGACACCTCCCACTGCCCCGGGGTGCCCAAGGCCTCATCCAGCGTGGCCTTGAAGACCTCCAGAGGGGACATCCCCAGCCTCCCTGGGCAGCCTGTGCCACTGCAGCACTGGGAAGAATTTCTTTCTGGTCTCTCTGTGCCTAACACAGCTTTGGGGGGGGGGGGGGGGGGGGGGGGGGTCCTGAAAGGCTGCCACGGAGCTCCTGAGTCCTGCTTTGATCAAGTCATGAAGATGCCTCTCACAGACACAGAAATATTCACCCCTGAGTTCCACTGCAGACAGCAGCCCAGCTCCCCTCTGCCCCAGCTCAGGATGGTGCCCCAGCAGGCAGCCACCCACTCACCCTTCACCGGCTCCCCCCCAGCTGCTTCAGGCAGAGCATTTGCAATGCAAAGAGGAAGCAGCAGGGGAAAGACCTCCCCCAGCTTCCTCCCAAGCCAGGACTCTAACCACAGCAATGTTTCTTGCTGCAGAAGCACAAAGCAAAACCCCAAACCTGCTTTCACAGCTTCCTTGCCCTTTTTGCTCCCCTCCAACACCCTGGGACCCTGGCCCACCCAGGGAAGCCACCAGGCTCAGCCCTCTGCAATGTGAGGCTCATCTCTGTAGCTCTTACAGAGCCATGGAAAGAGAGCAAGTGAAGGCACCACTGCCTCCAGCAGCTTGCTCCAAGAGGAGTGCTGGGAAGAGTGCTGCACCCCACAGAGGTCACCTTGATCCCAGACAGGAGAACATCCTGGAGAAATTGGTGCTCCCCCTTGTCACCTGAAGAGATCAGACTAGGAATCACTTCTCAGCACTGCCTGATGGAAAGCAAGGAGTGAGAGGAGCACAGCAGACTTGGTCTCCAGGCACTCACTCTGAGGGCAGAAGGGACTGCAGAGAGCCAACTGTTTACCAGCTTGGGCACAGCAAACAGGAGCTGCTTGCTGGGCTGGCCCCAGAGTGCAGGGCCCAACCAGCAGCCAACACCAGAGGGCTGATGCTCCCCAGAATGAGGCCTTGAGCAGGAAATGAGGTGGGACCCAGCAGCACTGCAGCTCGCAGCCAGAGGCACTGCCATCTCCTCCAGCTCTGCAGAGGAGTGCAAAGAACAGAGCAGAGAGTCCCAGCAAGCAGCTAGGTCGCTGGGGACAGGCACGGGGGCAGTGTGGCTGGCAGCTGAGCAGCCCCTGCCTGGCTCATGAGAGCTCTGGAATGCTCAGACTGAGCCCCAAAGGCACCACCACCACAGCCAGAAGCCAGCAGGGGGGTCAGGAGCCAATGCCCCAGTGCCACAGTGTCCTGAGAGGTGCTGCAGCAGCTGCCAGCTTCTGATCCCACCCTCAAGCAGGGAATCCTAGCAGGCAATGGGCTGGGAGGGGCCCTCAGAGGGCACCTTGGCCAAGCCCAGTGCAGCCAGCAGGGACACCACCTGGAACAGGCTGCTCAGGGCCCCAGCAAGTTTGACCTTGGGTGCTTCCAGGGATGGAGCCTCAAGCACAGCTCCGGGCAGCCTGTCCCAGGGTTTCACCACTCCCACTGCGAGGAACTTCCTCCTGAAGGCCCAAAACTCCTGCTGATGTTGCATGTGAGCTGGCAAGGGGGAAGCTGGCACAGGAAGCCGGCACAGGAAGCCTCCCCCTGCCAGCACCAACCAGCCCTCCCCAGCACCACTGACTCGGTGCCCAGGTTCCAGCTGTGACCCTGGCAAGCTGCTCTCCCCAGGCCGGTACAGAAGGACTTCCCTTCATGTGCTGCAACCTGGAGCTGGCCAAAAGCAGAGCCTGCCCAGACAGGGAGCTGCAGGCAGCGCTGGGGATGCTGAAGGAAGCCATCTGGAGCTGGCACACACCACGTGGCCTCTCATCAGCACAGACAGGCAGCGAATCTTTAGACCTCAAGCAGCCATATCTGAACCAAAGTGTGGCTTCTCCTCTGCACAGGTGGAGCTGGGGCTTGGCTCCACACCCAGCAGAGCCTTGCTGCTGCTTTCAGCAGCACTCAGAACATCAGGCCTGGGAGAGCACCACATCCAGCCCCAGCAGCCAAACCACAGCCCAGCATGGTGCTGTGGCTGGCACCACCTGCCAGGCTCGGGCCTGGAGACCTCCCTGGCCAAAAACTCTGAGATGCTGCCCTCAGGAAGGAGATTTCACAACTCCCTGAGCCTCCTGAGCAGTGGAGAATTACTCTGCCAGGACCACAGAAGCCTTCCCCTCATGGCTGCAGCAGCTCCCAGCTCCAGTGCTGAACTGCACACTGAAGCATTTAGGCTGGGAAAGACCTTCAAGAGGAAGTCCAACCCTTCCCCCTGCTCCACCAAGCCACCACCAAACCATGCCATGCAATGCTTTGGGTTGGGGCTGTGCAGGCTGGAGAGGAGAAGGCTCCAAGGAGACCTAATTGTGGCCTTCCAGGATCTGCAGGGGGCTCCAAGAAAGCTGGGGAGGGACTTTGGAGGGTGTCAGGGAGGGATAGGACTGGGGGGGATGAAGCAAAACTAGAAGTGGGGAGATTGAGATTGGCTGTGAGGAAGAAGTTGTTCCCCAGGAGGGTGGTGAGAGCCTGGCACAGGTTGGGGGAAGCCTCATCCCTGAAGGGTTTTGCAGCCAGGCTGGATGTGGCTGTGAGCAACCTGCTGCAGTGTGAGGGGTCCCTGCCCAGGGCAGGGGGGCTGGAACTGGCTGAGCCTTGAGCTCCCTTCCAAGCCTGACAATTCCATGATGCTAAACCTCCAAAGGGCATCCAGAGCACTCCCCTTGCAGTCAGCAGGGGCACCCCCAACTAGATCAGGCTGCCCAGACCTCATTGGGCCTCACCTTGAATATCTCCAGGGATGGGGCCTCAGCCACCTCCCTGGGCAGGCTGCTCCTGTGCTGCACTCCCCTCATGGCAAGGCACCACCTCCTCACAGCTTTCAGTGGCACCCAGGGGTGGTGACTCCACCACCACCTGCCTGACAGCCTGATTTTTTTTCCCCCCTTATGTCCAACCTAAAGCTCCCCTGGTGCAGCTTGAGGCCATGCCCCCTTCTTCTACCACTACTCCCTGGGGAGAAGAGACCAGCACCCACCTCACAACCCCCTCCTTTCAGGGAGCTGCAGAGGGTGAGAAGGTCTCCCCTCAGCCTCCTAAGGAGCTGGAACACTGCACTTGCAGGCTGTCCTGGGAGGAGGAGAAGTCAGATAACCACAGCAGAACATCTCACCTGGAACTGCAATGAGGATTTGTTTCCCCAGCACATGCACCACTGCCTCTTCCCCCAGAGACAAGATAAGGCAGCTATTTTTGCCCTTGGCACTGGTATCAGGAGCCAAGAGATAAGTGACTGGCAAGTGGGAGGCATCTTGTGCTCCCTGCCAACAACCTGCTGTGGTCAGCCAGAGGCAGGTGTGAAATGCCCCTCAGAATGTGCTGCCTCCAAGACAAGGCAGCTCCTCACCAGCAGGTTGCTGTGCTTGGGGCTCTCATCACAGCAGGGCTGAAAACAAAGCTCAAGGACATCATCCTTCAGCTTGTTCAGTGATGTTCTCTGCAGGCTTTGGAGGTCACATGGAGGTGACCAAGTCTGCCCCTGACAGATGGGCACACCAAGAGCCCCAGCTCACTAATTGCAGCTATGAGGGGACTCACAATGGGTTGGGTTGGAAGGGACCTTAAAGATCATCCAGTTCCAACCCCCCTGCCACAGGCAGGGACACCTCCCCCCAGCCCAGCTTGCTCAAGGTCCCATCCAGCCTGGCCTTGAGCACCTCCAGAGAGGGAGCAGCCACAGCCTCCCCGGACAACCTGTGCCAGTGTCTCCCCACCCTCACTGCCAAGAATTTCTTCCTCATCTCCACTCCACACCTGCCCTCCTCAAGCTCCTATCCATTGCCTGTCCTCCTATCACTCCTATTGTGGAGGAAGCCTCAAGCTGAGCTCTCCAATTCATTATAAAACCTCACTAAAAGAGCACTTTGGGTAGGCATGGGCAAAACCTTGGCCCTCCTGCCACAGGAAAGCAAAGCACTTGCCAGTGGCAAGCCCCAGCATGGTATTGGCATCACCATGGAACAAGCAGCAGTTGTTTTATTCATCTGTTTTGTCTTCTGTGATCCAAACATTTGCATCTGACTTCCTCTCCGCTCCCCTCCCACTGCCTTCTACGACAGGTACGGATCACAACATGCCTGGAAAGCAACACCGAGCGGAAAAGGAGAGGGAAAAGGAAGCACAGGGCAAACCCCGGGAGCTGCCTCAGCGATTCCTCACTCCCGGGCTCGGTTACGGCTCCTTACGCGCTGCACCTCCAACCGCTGCCTCCCCTCTGATCCTCTAAAGACGCTCAGCAGATGATCTCACGATCAGCAGCTCCCCTTCCAGCTCTGACTCCCAGGATGTGACTCCCCGGCTGGAATGCCCTCCAACATTACGCAACAGCATCCCTCCAGCTTCCTCTCAGCCACCCGAGCCAGCTCCCGGGGAGCAGCCCCCGCACCCCGTGAAGCGTTTGCCCCCCGACGCGGCAGACCGAGTGCCCGGGGAGGCGGTGAGGCACCAGACGATGACCTCGGGCCGTTTTCTCCTCAGCTCGCCGAATAAGTCAGAGCTGCAGAGCGGAGCTAGAGGCACCGGAGCCGTTCCTCTGCCAGCACAAGCGGCTGCGGCGGGGATGCTGCCGCTGAGAGCGAATCCAACTCTGCTGAAGCCAAATCTGGGGGGTTTGGGAGGCTGTTTTTTAAACGCCGAGCGGCTGCTCAACCCAAGGAGAAGCCACCAGCTGTGCTATGAACCCCAACCGGCCGGGCCCTGGCTGCAGCGGCCTCGGGCTGCACCACTGCCCGCAGCCGGTGCTTTCCCTGCCCGCTCTCGGGGGAGACCGGAGCGTGGAGCTGCCACCCCCCAGGCCCAGCCAGGCTTGGGCACCTGGAGAAGCCCTCCCTCCTCGGCTCCCGGGCAGGGGGTCACAGAAGAGCCCAGGGAGGGAGGCAGCACTCCACCACACACCGGTACCGAGGGACTGCCACCTGCGCCGGCTCGGTCCCACCAGGCCCCACCGCCGCCCCCTCAGCCAGCGCGGCCCGCGGGGACGTGGAAGAGCGGATGTCCCCAAGTGCCCACAGCAGCAACCCTCTCCACGCCGGCACCGAGAGGGTGGAACCCGCACTCAACCGTTCCCACCAGGCCCCATCGCCCCCCTCTGCCGGCGCGTCCCACCAGGAGGCCGGCGGTACCTTTGGCCTGGCAGTCGGCGCAGTACTTGTTCTCCTCCTCCACCAGCAGGCTGGCCAGCACCGCCTGGTACCGGTCCACATCGCGCACCGACTTGCCCGTCATGGCGCGGCCGGCGCTGCCCGCCCGCGGGTCACGGCGCCGCCGTCCCGGGCACCCTCCGCTTCCTGCTTCCGGCCGGCGGCAGGGGGGAGGCGGGGCGAAGGGAAGGGAGGATCCAATGAGCCCCAGCGCGCGCGCTTTAACGCCTTCCCCCCGCCCCACCCCTTCGCTGTTGATTGGTTGCGCCCGCGGGAGGGAACCAATCGGAGAAAGCTGGGGTGGGAAGGGGGAGGCATGAATGGGTTCGGTCACGTGCCGGGCCGGGCTGGGGGCGTGGGGCGGGGGCGGAGCACGGGAGGGACTGGGGGGTGCTGGGGGGGGGGGCTGAGGTTTGGGGGCTCGAGGGGTGCAGAGCGTGGGGGGGGACGGGTTTTGGGGGCTTAGAGGGCTTGGGGGGGATGACTGGAGAGGGTACAGGGGTGATGGGGGGGGTTGGGGTGCTGGGTGGGGGCGTTTGTGGGGCTGGAGGGTTTGGGGGGGCTTAGGGAGGCTGGCTGGGGGGTTTGGGCTGATGGGAAGGCTGATGGGTGGGGGGCTTTGTGGAACTGGGGGCCTTTGGGGTGGTGGGTACGGGTTTTGGGGGACTGAAGGGTTCGAAGATGCTGGATGGAGGGATCAGGGTCCTGGGGTACTTGGGGGTAATGGGTAGCAGGTTGGAGGGGCTTAGAAGGGCTGGCTGGAGATTTTGGGGGTGCTGGATGAGGTACAGGGGTGCTGGGTAGAGTTCCAGTAGGAGTGGCTGTGGGATGGAAGGGGTGCTGTGGGGTGTGAGAGGCTGGCTGGGGGCTTGAGGGGTCTAGAGGTGCTGGCTGGTGGTTTGGGGGTGATGATTGTGGGAGGGAGGGGGGCTTGTGAAGTTCTGGGGGGCTGAACAGAGAGATGCTCCCTGGAGGAGGTAGAGAAGGAAGAGGTCCAAGCTCAGCACCTCCATTCCTGCCCCAGATCTCTGCCCCAGAGATACCCATGGCTCGGGGGCTGCCCTATGGCTCTCCTGGAGCCCTCGGCCGTGGGGCTCAGCTCCTCCTAACCCCATTTCTCACACAGTCCCTGCAGTCTGTGGCCAGTGCCAGGCCGCTGGGGAGGACCCCGTGGGCAGGGGGTACATTGGAGGAGGGGAATGATCACAGATGCTCCAGTTGGAGCCTGGGATAAAATTAATGGAGGGGCGGTGGGAAAGGCTGAACAAGACAGGAGATCATAAACCCAATCCCGGTATTCCCATGGCGAGGTGCTGGGGGCAGATCTGGGAATCCATGGAAAGCTGCATCAAATGAGCAAAGGCATCCAAAAGGAGGAGAAAAAGTCCCTCTGTAGTAACCTGAGAGACGCTTGGAGTTGCATAATGCCTCCCAAAGCGACACTCGTGTCCCAGAAAGATGCTGGGCTGGGTGGCAGTGCTTGGGATGGATGCATCTGCCTCAGGCACCAGCAGAAATATCCCAGGGGACAGCCAGGAGTGGTGAGGATCCAAATTTAGCTGCTCTGAAAACGAGGTGCTCCCAGCCCGCAGCCCCGAGGGATTTCTGCTCTCCAAGCTCCCAGGTTTTGCTGAAAGTGTTTCCCTGCCACCACCGAGGCTTGGAGCTGCCCACCTGGGGGGGAGTGGGGAGGGCAGGAGCCCCTCGCCCCCCCCCAGCGCCAGGCTGGGACACAGGGAGTGAAACTGGTGAGGAGATACCAGCCCAGAGCGGTGCAGCACCAGTGCCAACTGCTCTGGGCGCTGGCGGGGCCCCCTGCCCGCTGGAGAGGATGCAGACCACTGCTCTGCCACCCTTGCCCTGAGCTGGGGGCTAAGCAGCAGCCTGCCCACTCTGGGGGGTGTCGCTGAGCCCCCCCAACCCGATGAATCAGTCTGCAGCATTGCAGAGCCTTCGAGCCCTCCAGGAGGAGGAGGAGGAGGAGGAGGAGGAAGATGATTCATCCCAGTGTTCCCTGGGAGCTGGGGGGCGGCTGCCAGCAAAGGCAGGAGCTGGGTAGGGAGAGCCGGGCACAGGGGGTGAGTGTGGCGTCTGTCTCACCGTGGGCATGGGCCTTGTGCCCTGCCAGGGCTGGGGGGAACAGCTGGGTGACCCCCTGGCACGCCCCCCCCTTCTCCTCCCAGTGCCCTCCTGGGCCCACAAGGACGTTTGCCAGGAGTGCCCCAGGACCCGCGGCAGGATGGGCATCCCGGGCAGACCCAGGGTGAGACACATCAGGAGTCACCCAGTGCCCTCCCGTGGGGGGCAGGAGCTGGCACCACAGCCCTCAGCAGCCCCTGGCACTGGCACTGGCACAGGCACGGTGATGAGCAGGTCACAGGGGGCACCTTGGCACTCCTGGAGGTGTCCTGGCCAGGGGCTCCCCAAGCAGCGCCAACAGCAGCCCCCAGCTCAGCCCTTTCACCTGCCAGCCCCTTGGCTGCTTTAAAGTCCCTCTGTGCCACTCATGCCAAAGCTTCCACCACTACCATCATGCCAAATCCTCTGCCACCACTGTGCCAAAACCTCTGCCATCATCCTGCCAAAACCTTCACTACCATCGTGCCAAAACCCCTGCCACCACCGTGCCAAAACCTCTGCCATCATCCTGCCAAAACCTTCACTACCATCATACCAAATCCTCTGCCACCATCGTGCCAAATCCTCTGCCACCACCGTGCCAAAACCTCCGCCACCCTCCCCCCCAAACCAGCCATAGGCTCACCTGAGCAGGGGCGGGCAGCCAAAGCTGCCAGCCTGCCCTCATCCCACTGCTCCATATTAATGAGCCCCCACCTCCTCCTCCTCCTCCTCCTCCTCCCGCTCGTCTCCGGTGTCCGGCTGTGCAGCCGGGGCCGCCGCCGTACCTGAGCTCAGCGGGACGAGGCCATCGCCGCTCGGTGCCAGCTGCCCTTGCCATGGCTTCCCCCTGGCTCCAGCTCTGGATCTTGCTCCAAGCCTCCTGCCTCTGCCTGGCCCAGATCGTGAGTCCCCTGCCTGGGGGGGCTGAGGGGGGGGATGAGGGGCAGAGAGGGAATGGAGGTGGACAGAGCAGGAGAGGGTGGACAGGCTGGAGAGGGACAGAGAAGGGCTGGAGAGGGACAGAGAGGGGCTGAAGGTGGGGCAGAGGGGGGCCAGTCAGCACCACCACCGCCGTGGCAGATGCTCACTCACCCTCCTGAGCACCCCTGGAACTTTTTGCTTACTTTCCCATCCCCTTTGCCCTCACTTTCCCCGGAAAAGCCTCGCTGGGGGGGATGGAATCAGCTCCCAGTTGGGGCCCACAGCCCTGACCCCCTGGGGACTTCTCCGAGCCAAAAGCCTGCCTCCAGCTGTGCGGGACAGGGACTTCCCTGGAGGTTTGGGAGCTAGGCTGAGGGGAGCTGAGCTGGGTTGAGGGGTCCTGAGCTGGGCTGAGGAGGGGGAGAGGGTTTTTGACCCTCCCAAGGCTCTGCAGGGGGCTGCCGAGGGTGAGCAGAGAGGAGCACCAGCGCTGGGGGTGCTGGGGGTCCTGGTGGGCTTTCCAGACTCACTCTCATTCAGGGGAGGGAAGCAAAGGGAAGCAAAGTCCCTCTGCTCCTGGGGCAGGCAGCATTCCTCCTTTCCTCCTGGGATCCTCCACCTGGGACGAGGGAAATGCAGAACCCCAGATGTTTGTACCAGACTGAAGAAAACGCTGCCCCTGCAGCTCCCGAGCCGCCTGCTGGAGCGGGCAGAGGGGCTGCAGGGAGCCGGGGAGGGGGCAACTGCCTTCCTAAAGCAGCCCCCCAGGGATGCCGTGGGCTTGGGGTGGCAGCGGCTGGGGCTGGGCTGGGCTGGGAGCAAGGGGGACGGTGGAGCTCTCGGAGCAAGGACCCGCTCGGAAAGCCTCTGGGCGGCACAAAGCTGCTGTTCAATGGGTGCTGCCAGGGCTGGGTGCTGCCAGGGCTGGGTGCTGCCAGGGCTGGTGCTGCCAAGGCTGGGTGCTGCCAGGGCTGGGTGCTCGCTGCCACCCTGCCCGTGGCTCTGCTTCCGAGGCGGAGCTGGAGCAGTCCTGGCTGCAGGACCAAACCGGCAGCTCCTCTCATCCCGCAACGATCGCACTTGAAAATAAATCACCTGGGAGAGGACAGAGGAGCCCCAGGAGCGCGGCCCCAGCCAGCCTGTCTGGTTTCCATTTCCAGGAACGCCAGGGGGTGAGGGGGGTTCGGTCGCTGGGTCTGGAATCTCTTCCCCCCCTCCCCGAAGTCCCCGTTAGGACAACAGAGATTTCTTTGCAAAGCTGCCCCTGTGCAAAGCTGGGGCCAGGCTGCTCGAGGAGCTCCCTGCCGCCGCTGAATGGAGCTTTTGTGCGGTGCTGCAGGCAGGGAGCCAGCCCCAGGCAGGGGGGGACCGTGCCCGTGGAGGGGCTCGGGGTCCCCCTTTCATCCCAGGGCTTCAGGCACCGAAATGCCGCTGGTGCTCCGGGACGTCCCTGGGCTGGGCTTGCACCCCGAGCCGAGAGGGGACCTGGCAAGCCCTGGCACTGCCACATCGGGGCTGGAGCCCTGAAGGCACCGGGGCAGGAGAGGACATTGGAGGGGTAGAAACTGGGCAGGGGCTGGGGAGCTGGTTGTGAACTCCAGGGGGGCTTCCTGGGTCTCTCCTTCCCTGCCCCGGCTGGGCAGCGGGGGAAGGGCAGAGCTCCCCCAGCCTGGGGGCTCAGTCCGTCCCAGCCCTCCAGAGCTGGGTCCCCAGCGCACACCAGCGGCGAGCGCAGTGTCCTGGGCTCCCCTCTGGCCCCCAGCTTCTCCTGGGGGTCTGGTTGGTGCCTTCCTGACGTGGGGTCTCATCCCTTCTCCCCCTCAGAGAGGGCCACCCGGAGAGCCCGGCCCGCGAGGGCCCCCCGGCCCCCCAGGAGTGCCAGGAGCTGATGGCATCGATGTGAGTACTGGGCTGGGAAGCCGTGCCGGCCGCAGGAGAGGAGGGAGGGAGGGACCCCGGCACAAAGAGGGACATTGTGTGGGGCAGAGGCTTGGCAGAGGGCAGGGGATGCCGATGCCTTGTGGTTCCCACACTGCTCTGCTCCTGGGCCGGGCTGGAAGGGTCCCTGTGGAGCGTCTCCAGCTTCGGGGTGGCTTTTGGTGGGCAGCAGTGTTGGCAAGGGGGAGCACAGCTCCTGCACCACGGCTCCATCCACCTCCCCCAGGAGTGGGCAACCACCTCGGGAAGGGAGGCCTGAAATGCTTTTTGGGGAGCACAGCAGCAGGGAAGTTTGGGGGCAGGGGGCTGGGGGGGAGTGGAGGACGCTTGGAGGGGCTGGGTGCAGGGATCAGCCCAGTGAGGAAGGGGAGCTGGGGGGGCCGGTGAGGAGCAGGACACCCAAGCTGGGTGCCCACGGAGCAGGGAGGTGGTGGAGGGCTGTGGCAGGAGGCTGGGGCTCCGGAGCCTCCCTGGAGGCTGTGGGGATGGAGCCTGCACAGAGGGGAGATCTGTGAGCCAGCAGAAAGCAGCTTTTCTCCGGGACTTGTCCCCCCCCGGTGTTATTTTAGTGCTATTTATACTCCAGGTGCCCACAGCCCTCCCACAGCCCCAGCCCAGCCCCAGCCCAGCCCTCTCCTCTCATTGCTGGCCCCATCCTGCCCTGGCTGGTGTGCTGGGGCAGGCAGCATCTCACTCCAGCGTGGGGAGGTGGCTGGGAGGCGTGGGTCCTGAGCTCCTTGCACTGCCCCGCCTGGCTCCACGGGGGCACAGCTCCCTTTTGACTCCCTTCTGTCCCTTTCCCCAGGGTGACAAAGGCCCTGCTGGTGCCCCTGGGTCCCCGGTGAGTAGCCACCCCCCCGCAGCCCCCGAGGGCCTCCCCCCTTATGGAGCAGCTCCTTTCAATCAGCTCTTCTCCTCCAAAGGGCATCAAGGGGGATCCCGGAGCCCCTGGTCCAGACGGCCCCCCGGGGAAGCCTGGCATCGATGTGAGTACCACCCTGGTGTGCCCTGCTGCCCAGTGCCCCCCGCTGCAGCAGGCTCCCAGCGAGCTCTTCCCCCTGGCACACGGATCACCTCAGAGAGGGCCCAGATCCCTTGGAGTGGGAGCTGACAGCACAGCAGGCAACGAAGCAGAGCTCAGGCAGGGCTGCTGCACACCCCTCAAGAGGCAAAGGCTTTCCCTTCTCCTTCACTGCAGCTGCTGCCCGGCCCCAGCTTCAGCTCCCCTTTCCCCCAGAACTTATCTGGGGCCATCCTGGAGCCACCTCCTTGGCACCCACCTGGGTGGCACTGGTGACTTCCCCCACTGCCCAGAGGTGGTGAGCAGAAAGGGGCTGGAGCTGCCAGCTCCTGGCACCACAGTCCTCCAGCTGGGGTACCCAGGAGTGCTGAGGGGTGCCAGGGGAGGCTTGGGCTGGGCGCCTGACCCCACGCCCAGGTGCAGCAGGGGCAAGCAGCTGCCGGCCTCAGGCAGTGACCTGCAGGGTGCAGGATCCTCTTCTGTCCCTCTGGGTGGCACCTCAGAAACCCATAAAGACTGAATGCCAGCTGCCACTGCCAGCTTTCAGCCGGGCTGCAGAGCAGAGCAAGGGGTTCTCCCCCTCCACCAGCCCCGTGTGCCCAGGAGCAGGCAGGGACTGCCCTGGGGGCGAAGATCAAACTCCAGCCCTGGAGGGAGGGCAGAGCCAGGCACTGCCTTGGAGCTGGTGTAGCTGGCATCACGGGCAGGCTGAGCTCCCCACATGCCTCTGCCAGGCTTGGGGCAGCCCTGCTGGATGGCATGAGGGGCCCTGCTGAGCCCCAGTGTGGGGGCTTGAAGCTGGGCAGCTCAGGGAAGCTGTGGAGCATCACTGCAGGTTCTCCATGCCCTCAGAGCTTGGGGCACCATGGAATGGTCTGGGCTGGCAGGGACCTGAAAGATCAGCTGGTGCCAGCCTTGGCCAGGGACACCCCACACTGGACCAGGGACACCTTACACTGGACCAGGGTCACCCCACACTGGACCAGGGACATCTTACACTGGATCAGGGACACCCCACACTGGACCAGGGTCACCCCACACTGGACCAGGGACACCCCGCACCAGAGCAGGCTGCTCAAGGCCCCGAGGGCTGCGGGCTCCAGGCAGCAGCTGCAGGCTTGCTGGGTGATGTGCAGGGCAGGGAGGAGGAGGAATTCCCCACTAGCAGCCCTCAGCCCATGATGGAAACAGCAGAAGGGCTGCAGCCAGTCTCCCATCCTCTCTCTCCTCCCGCAGGGCCTGACAGGAGCCAAAGGGGAGCCAGGAGCCGCCGGTGGGCCAGGACTCAAAGTGAGTGAGAGGCCACTGTGGGCAAGCTGCTCCAGGCTGCTCCCTTGCCCGCTGGGGCCACACCAGCATGGGGGGGCATGGCTGCGGGCAGGGGGGATGGTGCTGGGCACTCAGGCTGCTCCCTGGGGGGAGGAGTGGTGGCAGCTGACAGCAGGGCAGCAGAGCTTGGAGGGGCCAGATCCTCCTCCTTCAGCTCTCCCCTTCTGTCCCAACAGGGCCAGCCTGGACTCCCAGGGCCACCAGGGCTCCCTGTGAGTATTTGCCCCTGCCATGGGTGCTGGTGATGGACCCACTCCTGAGGACCCAGCCCCAGCCTCCCCCAGCTGCATCCTTGGTGGCAGTGTGGGCATTGCCCTCCTCAGGCCAGGGGTGCTGCTGGGCTCTGGGGAGTCGGGACCAACTGTGTCTTTCTTTTCCTTGCAGGGTCCTTCCCTGCCAGGACCACCTGTAAGTGCTTGGGGGGGAGGGGGCAGCCAGAGCCCCTGCTCAGGGCTGTGCTGGAAGAGCTCAAATCTCCCCAGCCCTCAAAGGAGGGGTCCTGAGGCTCAAGCCCCCTCCCCTGGGTGAATGTCTCTCTTCTCCTTAGGGGCTTCCAGGCCAGGTTGGGCTTCCTGGAGAGATTGGAGCGCTGGGACCCAAGGTGAGGGGGCAGGAGGGGGTGTGGGACGGCCTCCCCTCCCCACACCACCCCGTGGGGGCCCTGAGGCCGACAGCAATGTCCCCGTGCTGTAGGAGGGAGAGGTTCCACACTGGGGGTGGGGGGGTGATGGACTCTGTGCCTGCAACCCTGTCCCCTAGTGCCCCCCAGCCCCTCCCAGCCCCTGGCTGCCCCCAGGCCCTGCTGTGACAACCTGCTGCTTCCCCACCCCCTCCCCCCAGCTCCAGCAGGACCTGCTGCCCCCCTCCCCCCCCCAATCCTCTCTCCCGGGCTTGTTCTTTCCTAGGGCGACCCCGGACCCGACGGCCCACGGGGGCCCCCAGGCCCTCCAGGGAAACCAGTGAGTATCTGCCCAGGCACAGCCCCTGCTGCAGGAGGGAGGAGCCCCCAGCCAGGCTCAGCCCAGCGCCCGGGGCTGGGATCTGGCCTCTGGCACCCCCTCACCCCCCACCTTGCTCCCCTCCTTCCTGGCTGTAACGTGCACCCCTCCTGCAAACCCAGCCTGGCACTGAGGCTGGGGAGAGCCTGGCCCAGGGTGCCCAGAGAGGAGGGAGATGCCCAGCCCTGGCACCACCCCTGCTCACCTGGGGCTCTGAGCAGCCTGCTCCAGCTGGGGCTGTCCCTGCTGGCTGCAGGGGCTTGGACTGGATGCCCTTCCAAGGTCCTCCCAGCCCAAGCATTCTGTGGCTGCAGCACGCTGTGACGCTGATGGTCTCCTTCCCTCCAGGGCCCCCCGGGACACATCCAAGGACTGGAAGGCAGTGCTGATTTCTTGGTGAGAGCTGCCGATCCCTTGGCCCCTCAGCTGCTGGGGGAGCTTGTGCTGCCCTCAGCCACAGCACCAGCGTGCCCTGGGGGCTGGGGGAGCAGAGCTGCTGCCAGCAGCGGGGCCCAGCACAGCCTGGCTTCACCACCCCGAGTGGGAGCCTGCCCTTCCCCCTGCAGCTTCTCCACAGCCTCTGGGTCCCTTCCCAACTCAACCTGTGCTGCTTCTTCCCCACCAGTGCCCCACCAGCTGCCCACCCGGTCCCAAAGGGCCCCAGGGACTGCAGGGCCTGAAGGTAAGGGAGCTGCCAAGGAGAGAAGAGGTTCCATCACCTCCAGCAGGCTGTGCTCCAGTGGAGGAACCTTCCCTGCTCTGGAGGCTTGGGCAGCTCAGGAGCTGCTCTGCTCTCCTGGGAGCACAAAGCTGTGCATGGAGAGAGCCCTGGGGGCAAAAGTGCTACAGGAGAGGTCCCCCACGGCTCTCCAGCTTCTTCCTGGGGAGCAAGACCTCATGCCACAGCCCCAGCCCTGCTGCTGCCAGCTCCCTGCACCCCAAAGCCCGGGGGGTTAAACCCAGGGAGCATCCCCACCACACCCCCCTGTGTCTCCAGGGGGGTGCTGAGCCCCACACCTTGTCACCAGGGGGGTGCTGAGCCCCACACCTTGTCTCCAGGGGGGTGCTGAGCCACGCATTGGGCACCCCAGAGTGGGGGGTCACGGGCAGGGGGGCTCTGGGTGCTGCAGCTGCCTCGGCCCAGGGTGCATCCTCACCTTCCTTTGCCCTCAGGGACACAGAGGCCGCCCTGGTGCCCTCGGGGAGCCCGGCAGGCAGGGCAGGCAGGTCAGTGACACCTCCAGCAGCCTCCCGGTGGGAGCCGGGCTCCTGGGGCCGCTGGGGCTGGACCAGGGTGCGGGGGACTCTGGGGAGAGGAAGGGAAGGGGTGGGGGAGGGAGGAGGGAGACTCAGGGCTGGGTGGGCAGGGTGGTCTTCCCACAGCGGCTCCTTGGGTGGAGGGATCTGTCCCCAGCCCCTGCTGGGTCCTCAGAGTGGTTTGTACCTCTGCTCCACCTCCATACTCACACTGCTCCTCTTCATCACTGCCCAGGGTGCCAAGGGTGACATTGGCCTGTCTGGAGAGCAAGGCATCCCAGGCCCTCCGGTGAGCCGCTGCTCCCTCCCTGCTGCTCCCTCCCTGCTGCTCCTCCATGCTTGCACTTGATGCTCTTCAGAGGTCTTCTCCAACCAAAGTGATTCTGTCCTATGACAGACCCCTGGGTGCCCCAGGAGCTGGGGGCAGCTGGTTTGTGCCTGACCCCAGACCCTAGAGACAGGACCCCAATGTGCCCGTGCTCCTGTGGGGCCACCTCGGAGACTGCAGCAGAACCTTCCTCCCATCCATCCCCCTCCTCCCAGCTGCAGAGCTGCCACCAGGGAGGTGGCAAAGCCACATCCTGCTGGAGACATAGAGCCATAGAGCCTCAGACTCACAGAATCAACAAGGTTGGAAAAGACCTCAGGGCCCATCAAGCCCAACTTACCGCCCAACACCTCCTGACCAGCCAAACCCTGGCACCGAGTGCCACGTCCAGTCCCCTCCTGACCACCTCCGGGGCTGGGGGCTCCACCACCTCCCTGGGCAGCCCAGTCCACACTTCTTGAGGTGGACAACTTGCTGGCTGGGCCCAAGCACGCCGAGCCCCCCCTTAGCCCAGCTGCCGGGGGGTGCTGTGCCCAGCTCCCCGCGGGGCTGCAGGATTAGAGCCGCTGGAGCTCGCTGAGCACTTGGAAGATGAAAAGCAATTAATGGGCTGAGCCCTTCAGGCCAGGAAAAGGGCAAACCCCACTTTGAAGCCAAGGGCTGTGCTGGGGGGAGCTGCACCAGCTTGGGCCAGTTGCTGTTATTGAACTGACAGCTGGGCAAAGCAGCTGGTGGGGGGCTGCAGAGCCAGGGCTGAGCGGAGCGGCTGCACCCCCTCCTGTCCGGCCGGGCCGGCTGCTTCCCACACCTGCCTCCTGCTCTAACTGTGGCTCCCCCCCGCGCTCTTTCCAGCTAAGTTGGATGTTCTTTTCCTTCCCACAGGGTCCACAGGGCCCGAGGGGTTATCCTGGGATGGCAGGACCCAAGGGTGAGACGGTGAGCAGCGGTGGGGTGCCGGCTCAGGGGGCTCAGCTCCCGTGGTGCTGCTCCAGCAGCTCTCCTGTGCCTGTTTGGCCACCTTGGAGAGCTGGATGCTGCCTCTTGCTGCTGGGCTCAGGCCTGGCTGGGGGCTGGGGTTGGGATGGGAGGAACTGAGCCCTCCATGGCCTCTTTGCAGGGTCCTGCTGGTTACAAGGGGATGGTTGGCACCGTGGGAGCAGCCGGGCGGCCGGTGAGTGCCCTCCCAAATCCCTGGGGGCTGTGGGGCAGGCAGGGGGCCCCCCGCTCAGCCCCCATCTTTCTACCCTCCAGGGCAAGGAAGGGCCCAAGGGACCACCTGGGGACCCTGGTGAGAAGGGAGATCTGGTAGGTAACTGCCCTGTGGGGTGCCAGTGCCCCCTTTCCCCAGCTCGGCCCTGGGGACCTGGCTGGGCATCTGCTCCTCCCAGCTCCAGCCCCTGCACCAAGAGAGCTGCTGAAGTGACTCTTGCTCTCTCCTGCTCCAGGGTGGCCGTGGCATCAGGGGTCCCCAAGGAGACATTGGCCCCAAGGGGGAGAATGTAAGTTACAGCTGGTGGCCTCTGTGCCCACAAGAGGATCTCTCTGCCTCCCCCTGCCCCAGCTGGCCTCACCTTGCTTCCTTCCTGGCTCAGCTCAGGGCTGGAGCTTTCCTTTCCCTTCCCAGCCTTTCTTTTCCCCTGCCCCAACCACAAACCTTTCAGTCCCTCTGTGGTGGGTTGAAAATTGTCCCCCCCAGCATCGACTTTGCCAGCCCAGCTCAGCTGGAAGTGAAGGGAAGCTGTGCTGGCAAGCAGAGCTCAGTCTGCACTGAATGCAGTGAGCAGGGACAGAACAAGACTTACAGGCACCCACAAGTAATGAACAGCACAGGGACCCCCCCCCGGCCAAGGACCAGGGGAAGCT
This sequence comes from Colaptes auratus, assembly GCA_015227895.2. Taxonomy (NCBI): domain Eukaryota; kingdom Metazoa; phylum Chordata; class Aves; order Piciformes; family Picidae; genus Colaptes; species Colaptes auratus. The sequence continues at coordinate 3,341,828 of CM026895.1, forward strand.
GCTGTGAGGATGAGCACAGAGCTGCTACCAGGTGGCTTCAGAGCTGCTGGAGCCTCTTGGCTGGGCTCTGCTGAGGGCTGATCCCTCCCAGCCTGCCTGCACAGCAGCTCTCAGGGCTTGGTGGAGAGCAAGGATCTCATGAGGAGGAGCAGAGGGCTGGAGCTGCTCTGCTGTGAGGACAGACTGAGGGAGTTGGGGTTGTGCAGGCTGGAGAAGAGAAGGCTCCCAGGAGACCTCATTGTGGCCTTCCAGGATCTGCAGGGGGCTGCAAGCAAGCTGGGGAGGGACTTTGGAGGGTGTCAGGGAGTGATAGGACTGGGGGGGATGGAGCAAAACTAGAAAAGGGGAGATTGAGGTTGGATGTTAGGAAGAAGTTGTTCCCCATGAGGGTGGTGAGAGCCCTGGCACAGGTTGCCCAGGGGGGTGGTGGAAGCCTCATCCCTGAAGGGTTTTGCAGCCAGGCTGGAGGTGGCTGTGAGCAACCTGCTGCAGTGTGAGGTGTCCCTGCCCAGGGCAGGGGATTGGGGCTGGCTGAGCCTTGAGCTCCCTTCCAAGCCTAACAATTCTCTGGTCCTACCAGCCTCTCCCTCTCTGCCTCTCCCTTACCCCCTGGACAAAAAGGAGCAGAGGAGTTAGACTGAGCCCAAACCATGCAGCCAAGGTCAAGCAGAAGCCAGTTAGGCTCTGCCCCAGGGCAGAGAAGCAAGAGAAGAGAGCAGCTGCTGTGGGCACTCCCTCTCCTGGCAGCTCTCTCCAGAGGGGCTGCTCAGGGCTCTGCCTTTGCCTTTCCACTCCCAGCAGTGATCTGGGGACAGTTTTAGTACTTTTCTGCTCGAGAGCTGTGAACAAAAAAGAAGCTGTGGAAAGCCCAGCCTAACCCCCCCCAGGCTCTGCCAGGTGCCAGAGCCTCTTCCTCCTTTGGCAGGGCCTCCCGGGCATCGACGGCAAAGACGGCACCCCGGGCATCCCCGGCGTGAAGGTGAGCCGCCCGGGGCAGGGGCTGGCAGCAGGCACTCCCTGCCCCCCGTGCCACTGCCAGGAAAGGGGATGGGGAGTGCTGTAAGGTGTGGCACCTCCTGGGGTGGGGCTGACCCCCACGGGGTGGAGGACGGTGCCAGCCTTTGGCTGGGAGTCCCTCGGATGCCACCCGCGGGCATCTCGGCCCTGCACCTCTCTCTGCCACACCCTAACAGCCTGGTTGTCCCCCCAGGGCAGCGTGGGGCAGAGTGGCCTCCCGGGCACACCAGGACACCGGGGACAAGCTGTGAGTACCCAGAGGCTGACACTCCCCCAGCAGGGGCGCTGCCTCCGGGGCTGTGCCAGGCTTTCACCCCCCTTCTGTTTCCACAGGGCTTGCCAGGCCAGCCGGGAAGCAAAGGCGGCCCCGGGGACAAGGTGGGTCTGGGGCAGCCAGGGCTGGGGGGCAGCCCCTCTGGGCCCCCAGCCCACGGCCCTGCTCACCCAGCAGGGTGCTGCAGCAGCTTGCATGCTCCCTCCTCCTCGCAGCCTCGTCCCCGTGCTGTCCCCTCAGCTGTGCTCCCGTCCCTGAGGCGCCTCCATCTCCCCCCTGCAGGGCGAGGCAGGCGCTCGGGGGCAGCCCGGCGGCACCGGGGCACCGGGGCAGGTTGTAAGTATGCAGCTGCCGGCAGGGTCCTCCTGGGCACAGCCTGAGGGTTGCTCTCTCTCGGGTTGCTCCCGGTTTGCTGTCCAACAGAAAGCAGAGTTGGGCACTTCACCCCTCTCCCCCCGACCCCTCCACCCCTCCTCTGCCCTCGGCCCCTGCAGCAGCTCCTCCAAGGAGCAGCTCTTGGGGCTACTTCTCCAGCAGCTTCTTGGCCACCCAGCATTTTGTGAGGCTGCAGGGGCCAGGGCCAGATGTGCCTCAGGCAGGGCTGGAGGGCAGCTGATGGCACAGGGGTGCCGGAGGAGCAGCTGCCCTGGGCTTTGTTCCCCTTGTAGGGTGAGCCTGGACCTCGCGGTGAGCAGGGACCCCAGGGTGTCCCCGGGCTGAAGGTGAGTCCAAGGGCACTGAGGGGCTTGTGGTGGTTCCAGGAGCTGCTCCTGACTCAGTTCTCTGCCTGGGTCTCCACAGGGTGACCGGGGGGAGCGTGGCCCTGTGGGCCCCCCAGGAGAGCAGGGAAGAGTGGTGAGTTGGGAGATGGCATTCACCTGGGCAGGGCTGTGGGGCAGGGCTGGCACCGCCTGCACGGCCCTCTGGCTTGGAGGGGGCAGTGGGGCAGGGCTGGCACCGCCTGCACAGCCCCTCTGGCTTGGAGGGGGCAGTGGGGCAGGGCTGGCACCGCCTGCACGGCCCTCTGGCTTTGATCACAGCTGGGATCCATCCCCTGCCCCATCCCTGCTGTGCCTGGCTGCTGAAAGAGGGATTAGCTGCTGGGGCACACAGCTCAGGGATTAGCAGCTCCTGGGGCCACGCTGGGTCTGCAGCCCCAGCCAGCAGAGGAATTTCCTCCCGGCCCGGGAGGTTGCTCAGCCCCTCTGGGAGGCTTTTCTGGGGTGGAAAATTGGCCAAAAAGTGAACTTTGTCCCTCTGGCTGCCTGGGAATGGGAGCCCGTCCCTGGCAGAGCCCCCCCCCCGCCGCCCCTACCCCTCTTGGCATAGCTGGAGGGCAGATTCCATCATCATTTGCTGCCCTGTTCCCCCCCAGAGACTGAATTCAGGGCAGGTTTGGGATGCTGGGGGGGATGAGGAGCTGCCCACACACCTCAGTGCTGTGGGGAGGATGCTCTGATGGTGGGGGGAGAGTTTTCCCAAGCCCTCTCCTCACTCATTTTGCTTTTTCCCTGTCTTACCTCCATTGCCAGGGACCAAAGGGCGAGCAGGGTCCCCCAGGAATCCCAGGACCCCAAGGCTTGCCAGGAGTCAAAGGAGACAAGGTGACTGCTGCAGGGGCTGGGCTGCTCTGGGGCTCAGCTCAGGGAAGCTGTGCTGAGCTGAGCCCCCCCTCTCAAAAACCTTTCCCCAGGGCTCCCCAGGGAAAACTGGGCCCAAAGGCAGCGCTGTGAGTACCTCACCCCCCTGCCCTGACTTGGGGTGGGTGGGGAACTGCTGACACAGGGCTGGCACCCACCTCTAAGGGGGCTGGCACCCACTGACACCAGTAGCTTTGTCCATCAGCATCCCTCCAGCACCCTGGTTGCAGGGGGGGGTAAGGAGGAGTCAAAGTGGCTCTGGGGGCTGGTGGTGAGAGGTCACCTTTCACAGAGTGGGTTGGGCTGGAAGGGACCTTCAAGACCATCCAGATCCAACCCCCTGCTGTGGACAGGGACACCTCCCACAGGACCAGGTTGCCTCATCCGACCTGGCCTTGAACACCTCCAGGGAGGGGGCATCCAGGACCTCCCCTGGGCAACCTGCCCCAGGGTCTCACCACCCTCAGGGTAAAGAATCTCCTCCTAAGCTCTTCCTTTCTTGCTGCCTGTCCTCTAGGGAGACCCTGGTGTCCATGGCCTGGCAGGGCTGAAGGGAGAGAAGGTAGGGCCCTGCAGGGGGCTCCTGGGGTGAGGAGGAGGGGTGTGGGTACCACGCTGGGGGGCTCCTGGCCAGCATGCTCCTGGCCCGTGCAGCCATGGCTGCTGAGGATCTCAGGGGTCCTTTCCAACCTTGAGGATTCCACGGTGTGCTCTGGCACGGGGGGGATGCTGCAGCTCCCAGGCTGTGCTGCCTCCACATTGCATCTCCTGTGCCCTCTGTCCCCAGGGTGAATCAGGAGAGCCAGGGCCGAAGGGACAGGTGAGTGGCGGGGGGGGCTGGGACAGGCGAGTGGCGGGGGGGGGGTTGGGAGCAAGGGGACTCCTCATACCTTCACGCTGGGGGTCCTGAGAGCCCCTCAGCTGGAGGTGATCCACGGAGCTGGTGCCTGCTGCACACCGGTGGCCCGAGGAAGTGCTTTCCCTGGAGATGGACTTGGGTGACCGCATCCAGCCCTGGGTTCAGGTTCTTCCCCTGCTTGGGGATCAGCTCCTGGCCGCAGCGCTTGGGACCGGAGGCTGCCGGGGGGGGGAGCCCCGGGGGGCAGCCCCTGTGCCGAGGACGGGGCTGAGCTCCCAGCTCCTGATGCCGCTCTCCGTCTCCACCGCAGCAAGGCATCCAGGGGGAGCTTGGCTTCCCTGGCCCCTCAGGGGATGCTGGAGCACCTGGGGGGAGAGGCTACCCGGGCCCCCCTGGGCCACGAGGGCTGGTCGGGGAGCGCGGCGTGCCAGGGATGCCCGGCCCGAGGGGCGTGGCGGTGAGTACCCCCGGGCCCTGTGCCCGCAGCGTCCGGGCTTGGAGCAGCAAGAGTCTGGCCAGCAGGGCAGGGACTGGTGCTCAGCGCTGCTGAGGATTCAGATGCTGAGCTCAGCTTCGGGTCCCTCACCCCAAGAAGGACTTTGAGGGGCTGCAGTGGGACCAGAGGAGGGCAACCGAGCTGGGGAAGGGTCTGGAGAGCAGGGCTGGGGAGGAGCAGCTGAGGGAGCTGGGGGTGCTCGGCCTGGAGCAAAGCAGGCTGAGGGGAGAGCTCATTGCTCTCTGCAGCCACCTGAAAGGAGGCTGGAGCCAGGCGGGGTTGGGCTCTTGTCCCTAGGAAGAAGAGACAGGACCAGAGGACGTGGCCTCAGGTTGCAGCAGGGGAGGCTTGGGTTGGACTTTGAGGCTGGGCCCTGGCACCAGGAGCGAAGTGAAAGCAAAGAGGGCTGGGAAGCTGTCATGGGGTGCAGGGAGAGGCTCTGGAGTGGGGTGGGTCAGGATGGGACCTGCTCTGTGGGTGCAGGTGGGGACCGGAGTGACCTCCCTTCCTGAGGTGTGCCTCCTCTCCCTGCTGCAGGGCCGGGACGCTGGGGACCAGCACATCGTTGACGTGGTCCTGAAGATGCTGCAAGGTGAGGGCACAGGCAGGGCACCACCAGCTTGGTGGCTGCCACCACGTCCTGTCCCACACTGGCCCCTCTCTGCCCTACAGAGCAGCTGGCTGAGGTGGCTGTCAGTGCCAAGAGAGCTGCCCTGGGTGGAGTGGGTGCCGTGGGACCCCCTGGACCACCCGGTCCTCCGGGGCCACCCGGCGAGCAAGGCCCACACGGACCCATGGGACCCCGAGGTGTCCCTGGCATCCTGGGTGCTGCTGGGCAGATTGGCAACGTAGGACCTAAAGGTAGGCGGCTGGTGGCCACACCCACAGCGTGCTGGGCAAAAGCCCTCCTGGGGGCTGGCCCTGCCCCCTCCTCCTGCCGCGCTTGTCCCCAGCCTTGGTCCCTGAGCAGGGGCAGCCCTGTGGCACCCCCTGCGGGGTCCTGCCTGCTGCAGCGCCGGCAAGTCCTTCCCTCCCTGTTTCCTTCCCTGCAGGGAAACGAGGTGAGAAGGGAGAGAGAGGAGAGGCTGGACGTGGCCACCCAGGCATGCCAGGGCCCCCAGGGATCCCAGGTGAGCCCCCATGCCCCTCTCCAGGCGGTGCTGCGTCCCCACGGGGCAGCAGCAGTCCCCATGCCCCTTGCTGCTGCGATCCGAGCCCGGCTGTGACTTGTGGCCCCTCCCTGCGAACCTGCACAGCTTCAAAGAGCCCTTTGCCACCTCCTCGCTGCCCACAGCTCTGCCAGCCACTTCCCTGTCCCCTCCTTGCCCCTCCTTGCTGTCCTGCCCCACCCCCATCCTCACCGGCAGCACTCCCCCAACCCCTGCTCTGCGCTCCAGCGCAGCACCCAGCACCCACCGGGCTCCCTTTGCAGGTCTCCCTGGCATCCCCGGGCACGCTCTGGATGGCAAGGCTGGCGAGAGGGGCTTGCCAGGCTCCCCAGGGGAGGCTGGCCGCCCGGGCTTGCCCGGTCCTGCCGGTTTGCCAGGGTTCTGTGACCCGGCAGCCTGCCTGGCAGCCTCGGCGTACGCGGGCGGGCGCCGCCTGCCCGAGCCAGGGGCCGTCAAAGGACCACACTACTGAGGGGGCACCAGGGCACACACCTGGCCAGCAGACCCACGCCAGGCCTGGCACCAAAGGCACCAGAAAGCTGCAAAGCCCCAGGGAGCAACCTCTTGAGCCCAGCCCAAGCTGTGGGAGGACGTCGGCCTCGGGGCAGCCACCCGAGGGGGGAAGCACAGCTGGGGGAGCTTCATCCGGTGGAGGCATCACCTCCTACTCACGGCTTGGAGGACACTGGAGGGGCAAGAGAGGGCACCCCAAGGCCTGCCCTCGTTGCTGGGGGTCGTCACCTGCCTCCTTCACCCGTCCCCATCCCCCTCCCCAAGGAAATAAATTGTCTTTTCTACAAGCCCTCTCACCCTGATGTGTCCTGCCTGGAGCCACCTCACTGCCAGCCCCTGGGTGCCTCGGTGCCACCTTCTCACTGCCAGCCCCTGGGGCTCGTGCCACCTTCTCGCCGCCAGCCCCTGGGTGCCTCGGTGCCACCTTCTCGCCGCCAGCCCCTGGGTGCCTTGGTGCCACCTTCTCGCCGCCAGCCCCTGGGTGCCTCGGTGCCACCTTCTCGCCGCCAGCCCGGGTGCCTCGGTGCCACCTTCTCGCCGCCAGCCCCTGGGTGCCGTGGTGCCACCTTCTCACTGCCGCGGGCTCCACAGGTGGCTCCCTCATTACTGCCACCGACGGCGGAAGGGATGAAAGCTGCGGGGCGCCGGGGCTCAGCTCTGTGAGACAAATAACAACCAATTCCTCTTGATTAGCAGAAGCCTGTTCAGCCTGGCAGGGCCACAAATCCCAGGCAGCTCTGATGCCAAAGGCTGCCTGCACCCCTCCTGTGCCGCACAGCGCCGCTGCCACCCGCCCGGGGACGAGCGCCGGGCAGAGGGAGGCTGAGCGGCGCTGGGGGCGCAGCAGGAGAGGCTCAGCGTGGTGAGCAGCAGCTCCTAGCCCCAGCACAGGTGTGCTCTGCTCTGCTCTGCCCAGGCACAGCTGGCTGTGCCGCAAAGGGGCTCTCCAGACGGATCACTATGGAGTTGTTTTGCTCGGAAAGGCCTCTGGGACCACCCAGTCCAAACATCACCCTCACAAACACCTCCAGGGCCATCAAACCATGGCCCCAGGGCCATAGCCACAGGTTTCTTGGACACCTCCAGGGATGGGGACTCCACCACCTCCCTGGGCAGCCTCTGCCAATCTCTGACCACTCCTGCAGCACAGAAATCGTTCCTCAAGTCCAACCTAAACCTCCCCTGGAGCAACTTGCAGCTATTTCCTCTTGTCCTCTCACTTGTTCCTTGGGAGAAGAGCCCAAGCCCCACCTGGCTCCAGCCTCCTTTCAGGGAGCTGTAGGGAGCCAGGTGGTCTTCCCCTCAGCCTCCTTTCCTACAGGCTGAACCCCCTCAGTTTCCCTCAGCTGCTCCTCATCAGACCTTGATCAGCTTTGTTGCCCTGCTTTGGACCTGCTCCAATCCCTCAGTGTCCTTCTTGGAACGAGAGGCCCAGCCATGGAACAATTTGGGTTGGAAGGGACCTATCAAGCTCACCCAGTCCAACCCCCCTGCAGCCAGCAGGGACCTCTGCAGCTGGAGCAGGGTGCTCAGAGCCCCAAAGAGCCTGACCTGGGATGGTTCCAGGGATGGGGCATCTCCCACCTCTCTGGGCAACCTGGGCCAGGCTCCCCTCACCCTCACTGCAAACAATTTCTTCCTTCTCTCCAGTCTCAATCTCCCTATTTGAGTTTCAATCCATCACCCCTCAGCTCCTCAGAAGTGTCCTGTCCTTCATTGTCCACTGAACTGCTTTCTCCCTGCTCCTTGGAACCCCCTGGCCCACCCCTCCACGTCCACCCAAGCTACCCTGGGGGGGGATTAGCCAGGGGTTTATTAAGAGAAAATAAATTAAAGTCTAATTGGGGAGTGAATTGCAAAGGTTTTATTTGCAGGCTGGGATTCAATCAAGGCCTTAAGAAGGCTGCCTGCTAATTAGCAGCCAGACCCTGGCTGTTTGCAGGGAGTGGCAAACGTGTTCCAGATCTGCTCCTCACACATATCTGCCCCAGGGATCCTCAGCTGGCTGCCACCAGCGGGAGGAGGGAGCTGGAAACCCCAAGAGCTGTGGGAAGGAAGCAGCTGGGGAGTGCCCAAACCCTGCCCCAAACAGCACCCAATGGTGCTGAGCAGAGAGGTGAAGCTGGAGCCTCCTGGAGCGCTGATCTCCATCCCTGGACCAAGAGGGAGACTCACCCTGGTTCTTCCCGGGGGGGATTCAGGTTCTCCAAGCCCTTCAGGGGCAGCCTGCGGCTGGGGCTCGCTCTGCGCTCCAGCTGCGCGGCACAGCTGGGGCTCCGCAGCCCAAAGCTTCTCCTGCAGCCGCTGTTGCCCACGAGAGGGAGCTGCCAGCCCGCGGAATCCCTCTGCCCAGGGACTCCTCCCTTGGGCTCTGACCCGCATCCAGAGCTCACCCCTGGCAGGCTGCAGGGACCTCCAGGCACAGGGCTGAGCCCTCCCTTTGCTTATGGGGGGGCAAAGGGTGAATCCCCTCCTTCACTCAGCCCCTTCCCACCTCCGGGATGAGCACGGCAAGGCCGGGACGTGCTGGGAGAAGGGACCCGGCAGGCAGAGGTTTACTGCAGGGACCCCAGGGGAAGGGGGGCTGGAGGCTGGGAGTTGAGCTGTGGTCCTGGAACAGGGAGAAGCAAATTCCCAGGGAGGGAGTGAGGGCTGCTGGAGGCTGGAGGGGGTGCTGGGGGCCCAGGAGGGTCCTTTGCAGGGAGCCCAGGGGCTCCTCACTCTTGCACCCAAATGAGCACATCCCCAGGCAGGTCCTGCTCCAGCGAGGTCACACCAGGGGTATTGGGTCCAGTTCTGGGCTCTGCAGCTCAAGAGGGACAGGGAACTACTGGATAGAGTCCAGGAGAGGCTACAAAGAACTTAGGGGCCTGGAGCAGCTCTGTGAGGAGCAAAGGCTGCGAGCCCTGAGGCTGTTGAGCCTGGAGAAGAGCAGCCCCAGAGGGGAGCTGAGCAATGCTGGGCAGGAGGATGGGGCCAGACTCTGCTCAGTGGAGTCTCCTTCTCTGCAGAGCTTCCAACCCCACCTGGCCATCGTGATCCTGGGCCACACAGGCTGCAGAGGCAGGAGGGTGTGGAGCCACACTTCATCATGAGGCTTTCATGCTGAGCTGAAAGACAGAGGGAAGACTTTAAAGGAAAGCGTGGTAGAGGCTTGTGGGGTCACACCAATTGCCCCTCCAGACCTGCTGAGGCCTCCTGCAAGACTCAAAGCTTTTGTTGCCTTCCCTTCTCCTTTGAAAGCAGTGGGGGGGGAAAGACATATAAATGGAAGTCCAATTTCTGTAGCAATTAGGGGCCCTCTGATTGCTGCCACTGAGGGCTGAAGGGGTTGGTGGTGCTGGCTGCAGGCTGCATTTGGACTCGGTCTGCTCCAAGGCCATGTGCAGCCCTGCTGCAGCTGAACGGGCAGGGAGTGCTTGGGCATGACCCTGGCAGGGGGCCCTGGCAGCTGCTCCCTTCCCTCCTCACTGAGACCCTTCCCAGCCTGCCACTGGGAGAGGAGAATCCCTCCCCCACAGCAGCCAGGGGAGGGGGAGCTCCACCACCTTAGGATGAGGGGCAATGGCCTCGAGTTGCACCAGGGGAGGGTTAGGTTGGACTCCAGGAACAGTTTCTTTGCTGCAGGAGTGGTGAGGGGTTGGAAGAGGCTGCCCAGGGATGTGGTGGAGAATCAGAGAATCAGTAAGGTTGGAAAAGACCTCAGAGCTCATCAAGTCCAACCTGGCACCCAACACCTCCTGACCACCTAAGCCACGGCTTCAAGTTTCACATCCAATCCCCTCTTGAACACCTCCAGGGACAGTGACTCCACCACCTCCCTGGGCAGCACCTCCCAGTGTCCACTTAGTACAATACAACACAACAACCAGGTTGGAAAAAGCCCAGGTTGGAGCCCCCAGCCCCGGAGCTGCTCAAGAGAGCTGTGGCCCTTGGGGCCGTGGTGCTGTTGGGTTGATGCTGGACTTGCTGTTGGAAGCCTTTCCCAGCCTTGCTGCTGCCCTGGCCGTGCCTGATGGCTCCCAGGGGCTTGCCAGCCCTGCGGTGTCCTGCCAGAGCGCTGCCGGGAGGAGGCAGCCCAGGAGCTTCGCCCTCACACCCCGCCCTGGGGCTGCCACCCAGGCTGGGGGCAGGGCTGCCAGTGATGAATAATTCAGGGAGAGGAGACAAAAGTTTCCTTGAGCAGGGCATTGATTAGGCCAAATTGTCTCCTTCACCCTCGAGGAGGTAGAAATGAGCTAATCACCGTTTGGTCTCTCTTGATAGATGATTAACCACGAATTAGAATCTTAAACAGAGGACTTGGGGTACCTCAATTAACAGCTGGGGACTAAGTTAATTATTGGAGGGGCCATAAAGCTGCTGATCTTTTTTATTCCTGGGTTATTGTTGGAAATTTATATTATTCAGTCTTTCTTTTTTTGGCCTCTTCAAGAGGAGGAGGAGGAGGAGGAGGAGGTTGTAAAATGGGTTGGAGCTGCTGCTCGTGGCCAGGAGTGCTGAAGGCAGCTGGACCTGGTGGGATAAAGGAACCTCCAGCAGCAGCAAACAGGAGAAATTCCTCTCCCCTCTACCCAGGGAGTGGTGCTGCCAGCTCCGTATAGGATAGGATAGGATAGGATAGGATAGGATAGGATAGGATAGGATAGGATAGGTTGGAAAAGACCTCAGAGATCATCAAGTCCAACCTATCACCCAGCACCATCTAAGCAACTCAACCATGGCACCAAGAGCCTCATCCAGGCTCTTCTTGAACACCTCCAGGGATGGTGACTCCACCACCTCCCTGGGCAGCACATCCCAGTGGCCAATCTCACTTGCTGGGAAGAACTTTTTCCTCACCTCCAGCCTGAACCTCCCCTGGCACAGCTTGAGACTGTGTCCTCTTGTTCAGGTGCTGCTTGCCTGGGAGAAGAGACCAAGCCCCACCTGGCTACAGCCTCCCCTCAGGGAGTTGTGGAGAGCACTCTGTGGGCAGGATGTCCCAAGCCAGAATGAGCAGGATCCTGGTTGAGTTGAAAGGGACCTTCAAGCTCAACCAGTTCCAAACCCCCTGCCATGGGCAGGGACCCCTCCCACCAGCCCAGGCTGCTCAAGGCCTCACCCAGTTGGTCTTGAACACCTCCAGGGAGGGGACATCCCCAGCCTCCCTGGGCAGCCTGTGCCAGGGTCTCCTCACCCTCACTGCAAAGAATTTCTTCCTCATCTCCAGTCTCAGTCTCCCCTCTCCCAGCTTCAGTCCATCACCTCTCATCCTGTCACTCCCAGGCCTTATCTAAAGTCCCTCCCCAGCTCTCCTGTAGCCCCCTTCAGGTGCTGGGAGGCTGCTCTCAGCTCTCCCTGGAGCCTTCTCCTCTCCAGGCTGAGCAGCCCCAACTCTTTCAGCCTGTTTGCACAGGAGAGGTTCTCCCATCCCTCTGATCATCTCCATGGCCTCCTCTGGACCCTCTCCAGCAGGTCCATGTCCTCCTTCTGTTGGGAGCCCTATCACGGGCACAGTACTCGGGTGGGGTCTGACAAGAGCAGGGCAGAGGGGCAGAATCACCTCCCTTGACCTGCTGGCCGTGGCCACACTGATTTATTGCAGCCCAGGACACAGGACATAACCTTTGGGCTGCCAGTGAGTGCCCTTTGCTGGCTCACCTCAAGCACCTCCACAACCAGCACCCCCAAGTCCTTGGGGTGGGATGAGACCGGGGTGGGGGTTGCCACTGACCCTTTAGTGCCCAAACAACAGCCCTGCACCGAGGTGTGGCCAGCTCAGAGAGAGCAGAGCAGGGTCCCTGCCCTCAGAAGGGGCTTTTTGTGGTGGCAGCACCCCCCAGCTAGCTGCCAGGAGGTTGCCACTGACCCTTTAGTGCCCAAACACAGCCCTGCACCGAGGTGTGGCCAGCTCAGAGAGAGCAGAGCAGGGTCCCTGCCCTCAGAGGGGGTTTTGTGGTGGCAGCACCCCCCAGCTAGCTGCCAGGAGGTTGCCACTGACTCTTTAGTGCCCAAACAGCCCTGCACCGAGGTGTGGCCATCTCAGAGAGCAGAGCAGGGTCCCTGCCCCGGAGGGGCTTTTTGTGGTGGCAGCACCCCCCGGCTAGCCGCCACTGCAACGAGCTCCTTGCAAGCAGCTCCGCTCCCCTTCCCTCCGCTGCAATTAGCAGCGGCAGCAGCCACCAGCCCAGCACGAGCTCTCCAGGGCTCCCCCTCCTCCTCTTTTGGGGGGGTGGGGGAGGGTCCTGCCATCCTGCTCCGGCAGCCGGCAAGGGGGGAAGCAGCCTGCTGACAAAAAAGGCTGATTTAATTACGGGAATTGTTCTGATTACAGCCTGCAAACACTGTTATCTTGTAATTATTGCCAAGAACACGCCATTAGGACATGATTAAACACAACGTCTTGTGGGCTGCTGCCTGATTGTCTGATGCCTTATGAACTTAATTACTTCACGCTGATAGCAACTGGAAGGACGGAGCAGGGCAGTGGCTCCAGAGGGGAGCTGGGGCTCCTCTGGATCAAAGGACACTCAGCTGCCTTCCCAGATGGGACCTGCCACAAGGGCTTGGGGGTGGCAGGAGGAGGGGCAGTGGATGGAAGCTGCAAGAGGGGAGATTGGGGCTGGAGATTAGGATGAAGTTCTCGACAGTGAGGGTGGGGAGACACTGGCACAGGTTGCCCAGGGAGGCTGGGGATGTCCCCTCCCTGGAGGTGCCCAAGGCCAGGCTGGATGAGGCCTTGAGCAGGCTGGGCTGGTGGGAGGTGCCCTGCCCTTGGCAGGGGGTTGGATGATCTTTAAGGTCCCTTCCAACCCCTCCTGTGAGTCTATGATTTTCTCCATCCTCAGAGCTCTACCCATCAGCTCAGCCTCTGAACAGCTCATCCTCATCCCTGTCCAAGCACTGCTGCCCCAGGACACTGCAGGTGGGGAGGTGTGAGCTGATCCTGCTAGTGTGCACGAAGGTCCTGCCCTCAGTCCTTGGTTCTCCAGCCTCGGGACAAACTCGATGGTCCCTCACAGCCAAGACAGCACCAGCCAGGAGCAGCTGGTTCCTTCAGGAAAAATCACGTAGCTGCCACCTTGGGGGCCCTTCAGCCCCTCTCACACGCTGTCACCCTGCCCTGGTGACAAGGACACACAAACCGATCCTGACATCTCGTTAGCAGGACTCACTCCCAGCCTCATTCTGCTCTTGGATGAGACATTGGCACCTCCACTTGCCACCACACCGAGCCCTGGCCAGGGGTGCTGGGCTGCCCAGGCTCCAGCTGAGAGGAGCAAACACAACCCTCTCCCCTCCCCTCCCCTCCCCTCCCCCAGTGCTCAGGTGACCTCTTGCCAATCACCCACGTCCTTGCCCCCTTCCATGCCCTGTGCTACCTGATTGCAGAGGAATCTCCCTTCCCCTGGGAGCTGCAGACCCTCAGCATCCAGGAACACCCAGTCTGACTCTCCAGGCAGCAAGCTCATGCAGCTTTAAGCAGAGGTGCTGTGGGTGCTCAGAGCAGTAGAGTTGTGGAGAGCAATGAGCTCTCCCCTCAGCCTCCTTTCCTCCAGCTGCCCCCAGCTGCTCCCCACCAGCCCTGTCTTAAAGCCAGCTCTGTAGACCTTCTCTGGATCCCACTCCAGCACCCAATGTCCTTCTTGGATGTGAGGAAACATCTTGTGGCTCAGATCAGGACATGGAGTGGGGGGGGTGTCCCACTCTGCCACCCACTCAGGGCTAAGCTCCTGTGCCCCTGCCTTGGGATGATGCTGGGGCCGGTGCTGCTGCCTTCACTCCAGCAAAACTCAGGGCAGCCTCTGCCTGCCGGCCTCAGGAGTACAATAGAGCTGACAATGGAGGAGAGGGAGAGGTAAACCAGCGGTGGCCCCGGCTGGGCTGGGCTGGGCGCCCTGGGGTGGTGCTGCCTGCCCCTGGCTGTGGCTCCAGCTGCTCCCAGCCCTGCGCATTTCTCCTGGCGATGACTCCCGCTGCAATAACTCTGTTCCCGTCAGGAGGCAGCCTGGTGTCAGATCAGCTTTACAGCCTGCTGGAAATGCCTTTTCTCTGCCTGCTCCTTCCCATCCTTTCTCTCTGGGTTGCTTTTTTTTTGCCCTTCTCCTCCTGGCCTGCAGGACAGGGGGGGCAAATCCCCAGCAGCTTTGCTCTTTATAGAGCCGTGTTCGACGCCAGCAGATCGATACCACGAACCACACAGGATGAGGCTGGGCCTTGGACAAACAAGGTCCCAGGCAATTCAGCCAGGTGCCTGTCATGCTGAGGTGTCCTCCAGATCACAGCCTGCAGTGGCAGCAAGAATGTCTCCTTGCAGCAGACAGTTGCAGCTCTGCATCTCTCCTCTCTCTCCACCACCAGCTCCGGGCTCTGTGGCTTTGGGTCAGAGGCAATTCCAGCCAGGCTGGAGGAGGCATCTCCCAGCTGGTGTGGCTTTGAGAGATGGCAATGGGAATGTGGAGGTGAGGACAGGGGGAAGAGGGCAGGACTGGACGTGGCTGGGCTTAGGAGATGCTTTGGGAGGAGCAGGGCTGCCTCACCAGGAGCAGCTGGGGTCCTGGGCTGGGTGCTGTCCCGAGCTGCTTTAGCCTCTGTGCCCAACCTCTCATTTGCTTGGCCTCTTTGTGGCCTCAGAGCTGGGCAGACTCTGTTCCTCAGAACACATTGCACTTCCAACCCCACCCTCCCCACCCCCTGCCCCCTGATTTCCAGGTTCTGCTTGCTGGGAAATCATAGAATCAGAGAACCATTGTGGTTGGAAAGGACCTTTCAGCTCATCAGCCCCCCCCCATTAACCCAGCACTGCCAGGTCACCTCTGAACCACGGCCCTCAGCACCACATCTCCATGCCTTTCAAACTCCTCCAGGGGTGGGCATTGCACCACTGCTCTGGGCAGCCTGGGCCAGGCCTTGCCAACCCTCTAGGGGGTGAAATGGTTCCTCATGTCACACCCCCCCCCCCCCCCAGATGGCATCAGTTTGGAAGGGACCCCCTGAAGGTCACCTTGTCCAAACCCCCTGCAATCACCAGGGACATCTCCAACCAGACCAGGCTGCCCAAGGCCCCAGCAAGTCTGACCTTGAATGTCTCCAGGGGTGGAGCCTCCACCACATCTCTGAGCAACCTGTTCCAGTGGTTTATGCCCAGCCTGAGCCTCCCCTGGCACAACTGGGAGCTGTTTCTTGGATGCATCAGCCACCGAGGCCACGGCTCAGATACACAACAGCCAGAGGTGCTTGGAGGGACTCTGGGATGTGCAAGACGAATGTCTGTGTGTGTGTGCTCAGGCTTTGGCTCCTGCTGGAGGCAGATTCCTCCTGGCTTGCCTCAACAGGAAGGCATTTGCCCGGTGGGAGCTCGGGGCTGGTAGTGCCTGCGTCTGCTGCGCTGCTCCTCGGCCGCTCGGGGTCCACACGAACTCTGTCAACAGCTTTCTGACAAAGGAGAGGCAGAAAGGCTCCCCACAGCCCCCACCCTTCCAGAAGGAGGGCCTGGAAGGTGCTCTGCTCGCTGCCCCCGGGCTCAACGCCCTCCCTATCTGCAGCGAGCAGGCAGCGGTTTCACGGCGCCGTAAATCCGGCTCCAGGGCTCCTAGCGGCAGATGAAAGGGCTCTGGGCTGGGTGACACTGCAGCCTGAGCCACGCTGAATCGGCCCTGCCACTTCCCATTTGCTCAGGCAGCTGGGACAGGCCGTGTCTGGCTGGCAGCTCTGTGCTAGATCAGCTCACAGCCCTGCTCCTTGCGAGCTGCAGGAGCTGGAGCTGTTGCCCTCTTGCCTGCCCAGGCTCTGCCATGCTGGTCCAAAGTCTTCCCTTCTGTTCAGGTGGTGCCTCCTGGCTTCCAGAGTGTGCCCATTGCCCCTTGTCCTGGCACTGGGCACCACTGAAAGGGGTCTGGCCCCATCCTCTTGCCTCCCACTCTACCTCTTGCTGAGCACTGCTCAGCTCCCTCTGGGGCTGCTCTTCTGCAGGCTCACCAGCCCCAGGGCTCTCAGCCTTTGCTCCTCACAGAGATGCTCCAGGAACCCTAACCATGCTTGTGGCCCTCTGGCTGGATGCTCTCCAGTAGTTCCTTGTCCCCACTGAGCAGCCTCTTCCTTTTTCCCACCAGCTATTCATCCCAGAATCACTTTGGTTGGGAAGAGACCTTTAGGCTCATTGAGCCCAAGCACCCTCTGTCCCACCAGCTCTTGCACTAGCCTGAGGGAGTGCTTCTGAGATCCATCAGCATCTTCACAGCCTTCACTGGGAGAGCTGCAGAGAGCTCCAGCAGCTCCCTGTCTCTCTGGAGCTGGGGGGCCCACAGCTGGACCCAGTACTCCAGATGTGGCCTCACCAGGGCAGAGCAGAGGCAGAGGAGGACCTTCCTTGCCCTGCTGGCCACACTTTGCTTCACACCCTCCCTGTCACACCTCTGTTCAACCCCCACACCTCTGTGTGCACCCCAGTGCTGAGCCTCATCCTCCACTACCCCACTCGTGGGGAGTCTCTCACTGCAGGTACTCCACACCCCCCCCCCACGCCTGCCCCCAGGCAGGACCCAGCTCTGCTCAGCCAGAAACAGCTGCCAGGGCCTTGAAATGATTTCCCCTTCCCTTTGCAAGCCCTCCTCCTATTTTCTAACACACTGAGCTATGAAATTAGGAGCCCTTGGCATCAGGATCCTTCCCAAGCGAGGGGGGCTGGGTGGCAGAGAATCCCCCCAGCTGCTGGCTGCACTGTGACCCTGCCTGAACAAAGGCTGCAGCAGCTGCCTGAGGCTGCTGGGGGTTTCAGCTTTGCTTTCCAACCAAGCTCTGCCATGAACCATCACCCACTGAATGGGAGGAGACATGAATTCCTCCCTGCAGGAGTGCTCAGGCACTGGGAGAGGCTGCCCAGGGAGGTGGTGGAGTGCCCATGCCAGGAGGAGACTTACCAGCCCCAACCTCTGCAGGACAGTGCCAGCTTCTCTCTTTCCTTGGAGCCATCTTCTACTATTTTTTTTGGAGCCATCTTCTCAGTGCCAACTTCTTTGGTTGGTTGATTGTTTGCTTTGTTTTCTCCTGGTCTTCTTTGGGCTGCTTTTAACCCCCAAGACCTTGAGGCTTGATTGTTTCAGAGGCTTAAGCAGCCCCAACCTCTGCAGGGCACCTCCTGGAGCTGTAAATCTCTGCCAGAGGGGATTCCTTTGTAGCCATGAGCAGGATAAGAGCAACCCCACCCAACCCCAGCTTGGCAAACCATGGGCAATAAACCCCAGGTGCCTTCTTCATGCTGTGTTGATTGCTTTGACTCAAGCCAGGGCTGTGCTGGGAGGGGGGTGTGTGTGTGTTTGTTATTTGAGGGCTGAAGGTAGCTTTGCTGTTGTTTCAAGCCCCTTCTTGGGTGTCCCAATTGCTCCTTCCCATCCTTGGGGGACAATTTTGGCTCCCCAAGAAGATCCGTAAGGCAGCAGTTGCTCAGAGCAGAGGTTTTCTTCTCTCTGAAGGAGGAGAGGAGGTGGAGTGAGGGGGGGGGAGTTGGTTTCTTGTCCCAGGAGCAAGTGGTGGGGCAAGGGAAATGGCCTCAAGTTGCAGCAGGGGAGGTTTAGGTTGGACTTGAGGGACAATTTGTTTGCTGCAGGAGTGCTCAGGCACTGGAGGAGGCTGCCCAGGGAGGTGGTGGAGTCCCCATCCCTGGAGCTGATCAGGAGACCTGTGGGTGGGATGCTTTGGGGCTTGGCTTAATGGCCATGATGGTGCTGGGCTGAGGGTTGGACTGGGTGATCTTAGAGGGCCTTGCCAACCACAGCAATTCCAGGATTCTCTGGTTCCCTTTGTACATGGCCCCTGGGAAGGCAAAGTTTCTCTGCAGCAGCTCCAAGGACGCTCCCAGCAGTGGGCAGCCAGCTGGCTCCAGCCCTCCCGGGGCTGGGCTCGGGGTGGGGGCGAAGCGCCACGGGACAGAGCTCCATCTCCCTGGGCAGCAGACCCCAACCTACAGGGCAGGCAGCCAGGCTGTGGGAAGAAGGGCTGCACCTTTGCCCTTCTGGGGCATCTGCAACGTGCCCTGCGAGGCGACGGCAGGCTTGCTGCGGAGGAGCTTCGCGCTTGGCCTGCGGCGCTGAGCTGGGGCGCTGAGCTGGGGTGCTGAGCTGGGGCGCTGAGCTGGGGCGCTGAGCTGGGGCGCTGAGCTGGGGCGCTGAGCTGCGGAGCTGCCGAGGGCTGTGACAGCTCCAGGACAAAGGACACACTGCTAGGGACAGTGATGGATGGCTTGCTGCAGCTCCTGCCGTGCCTGGGCTGCTCAGGGGCCTGGAGCTAACTGCGGGGCAGCCTGGCGCAGGGGCACTCAACTCCCCTCTGACCCGCTGCAAAATCCATTCTCCATCCTGCCTGGCCAGGGGCTGCCTTCAGCCTGGCTCAGCCCTGCCCAGAGGCTCTCTCTACACCAGGGAGGGGACTTTTTCAGGGCCACCTTGAAGATACCCTCTGGTTTGTAACCCTCCCTTGAGGGCACAGAGCTGGGGGAGGTTTGAAGCTTAGGCTCACTAAGGTTGGAAAAGGCCTCTAGGATCCTTGATTCCAACCCCACCCTGGCCACTAAACCCTGGCCCCAAGCCCCATGGGCACAGCTTTCCTGAACCCCTCCAGGGCTGGGGACTCCACCACCTCCCTGGGCAGGCTGTGCCAATCCCTCACCACTCTGGCAGCAGAGAAATTGTTCCTAATCTCCAACCTGAACCTCCCCCGGAGCAACTTGAGGCCAACTCTCATCCTAAATGGTTCCCCCCAGTTCTCCTCTGAGCTGGTTGACTTCCTATGGATCCAGACACAGCAAAGCTCTTGGAGATGCTTGGGAGCTCTGAGCCCAACCCAGCCCCCACCACACCTGAGGTGCCATGACAGGACCCCCCCTTCCCTGGGCAGCTCTACAGGGAGAGCTTAGTGAGCTTTGAGACGGGCGGGGGGGTGTGGGCTGGGAGGTGTGGGCTGGGGGGTGTGGGCTGGGTGGGGAATCTGCTTCCTCTTTACAAATGAAATCAGCCTCCTAATGCCTGGGTGCACAGCTAATGAGCTTCCAGCTCTTGAGCCTCAGCAGACGCTGGAAGGATTGTCACAGGCTGAGGGGCCCCAGAGGAGGAGCTGGGGGGCTGCCAGACAGCCCAGCGCCGGGGAGGGCTTCCCAGCACAGCCGGGAGTGCAGCTTCCTGCGCCTCCCTCTGCCGCCGCTTACCCTGCAGCCCCCTCGGCGCCCGGCAGCTCTGCCGCTCGCGGTAGTCTTCTCTTTGGGCTGGGGACGGCGCCGGGATGTGACGGCTTTAAACCATGCTCTGCTGCCAGGATCATTTTGCTCCCATCTGTTTACCAGGGAGGTTCCAAAGGAGATCACCAGAGCCCAGCTGTGACCTGGCAGCATCAGCCCCTTCCGAAAGCCGCCGGTGCAGCATCCTCGGGTGCTGGGCTTGTTGGACAGCCTGTGCCCAGCCCTGCCACTGGGCAGAGCACCTGCCTTCACCATGGGGGATGTTCTCGGGACGTTGCTGTCCCCCATTCTTCTCCCACAGGTCCCTGCCCGAAGCGTCTTGCCTGCTGGAGGTGCCAGGCAGGCAGGGCTGCCACGGTGCGAGCTGGCAGCAGCAGGAGTGGCAGCTCCAGCCCAGCTGCCATGCTGAGGGACCTCTAGGAAGGGCTACTGAAACCCAGCAGAGACAAGCCCCTGATGGGGAGGAGCTGTGCCTCCCCCATTCCAGCAGAAGCCAAACTGGTCTCTAGCAACAGCAGTGCCAGCAAGGAGTGGGAACCATCCCTGGGCACTGAGGTGCAGCTGGGTGGGTTAATGCCAGGGTGGGCTGAGGCAGGAGGACACCTCCCCGGGAGCCTGCACTCCTCTGCAGAGGCTCAGCCAGTTCCTGAGTCTCTTTAGGATCTGAACTGAGAGAGTCTCCCTCCCAGGCTGGGCTTTGGGGTACTCAGTCAGTGCCACCCCGCAGTGCTCAGGCACGGAGCCAGGGAAGCAGCCCCAGCTCTGCCAAGGAGGCTCATCAATAATGCACCTGCAAGAGACCCTTCAGCACTCACCTGTCAGGGGATCCATCCATCCATCCATCCATCCATCCATCCATCCATCCATCAACCATCCATCCCTCCCCCACAGCAGGAGCTCCCCAGCAGCCTGAGCTTGACTCTTCAGCGCAGCCTTGGAGGGTACTCAATCAGCTGCTCCTCAGCTGCAGCCTCCCTGCTTTCCCCTCTCCCTTGCTCAGCCAGCAGCTGGCTGAGCCCTTGGCATCACCAGGGCTTGTGCTGGTGGGTGGCCAAGATGAGGTCAGGGAGGTGCTCTCTGGGCAGCCCTGGGTCTGTCCATGTGCTCTCATCCTGGGTGCAGCAGAGCATGAAGGTCACAGAACCATCTCAGTAGCAGAAGACCTCTGTGGTCACAGAGTCCAACCATTCCCTGGCTCTGCCAAGGCTGGTGCTAAGCCATGGCCCTCAGCACCACAGCTCTGCCTCCTGGAAACCCCTCCAGGGATGGGGATTCAGCCACCCCCCTGGGCAGCCTGGGCCAGTGTCTGAGAACCCTTCCAGGGAAGCAGTTTCTCTGATGTCCAACTAACCTCCCCTGGTGCAAATTGAGGCCACGTCCTCTCATCCTGTCAATTGTTCCTCGGGAGCAGAGCCAACCCCCCTGGCTCCAGCCTCCTTCAGGGAGCTATGGGAGCCAGGAGCTCTCCCCCTCAGCCTCCTCCTCTCCAGGCTGCACACCCCCAGCTCCCTCAGCTGCTCAGACCCTTCCCCAGCTTTGCTGGCCTTCTCTGGACCCTCTGCAGCCCCTCAGTGTCCTTGGTCTGAGGGCTAGGACTCAAACCCCAGCAGGCAGAGGAAGCAGGGCAGGGGTGGCAGCAGGGGCAGGAGATGAGTGCTTTCTGGAGCATAAATCACTGTCAGAAGATGCAAATGAAGCTCAGCCAGCCCAGGTGGCTTCTCCCCGGCACTGCAGACAGCGGGATGGGATCAGGACCCAGGCACTGAAAAATCAGAGGGATGTGACACTTGTGCAGCAAGGCAGACACCGCATGCTGGGCAGCCTGCTCCTGCTCCCAGCCCACCCAGCAGCTCCTGCCACCGCCTCAGCTGCACTGGGGAGTGGATTCCATCCCTCACCCTTTCCCTGCTGTGTTTCTCTCTGCAGCTGGAAACTTCCCTGGGCAGCCTGTGCCAGGCTCTCTCCACCCTCACTGGGAAGAATTCCTTCTAATCTCCAGCCCAAATCTGCCCTCCTCCAGCTTAGAGCCATGCCTCCCATCCTATCAGATGG